>CM072515.1:4646895-4709395 GCA_036898135.1 Oncomelania hupensis | reverse complement strand
TACAGGGCGGACGCTAGGTCCGAACGTGGACTTCTGCGTGTCACTGTAGAGTCGGGCAAAATCCTCCGCCGACTGAGCCACGCTCTGGCCTGAGATCAGGAAAATGAGAAAACAGCCACGTAGGTCTATCAGCAATTTGAGCAGCTCCATTGTATTGACAGTGTTGATCTTCAGTCAGGTTCATTCCACTTTCTCATTTTCTGGTGTCTCTGTCCGAACTCTAGTTACATCCCACTCACTGGATCACAGTAACCGCAAGACCGTCGAACGTGCAGCGAGAACAAAACAGCCCATAATTGTATTTTATTGCATCGTTTTTGTGTAGCGCTTTTTCAGCCCTAAAACAGCTCAAGGCGCTGGCGATAGAGGATCTAGAAACAAATGCCCCGCCCGAGGAGCCCTCTGGTTGCCTAAAGCGCAACAGATACACAGAGCAAACAGGTCAGCCCACCTCACTCGATTCGCGAAAGGAAAGGGAACGAGCAAAAATGAGATAATATAGATCCGTGTTTGCGATTCGGTTTATGCTAATTTCTAGTATTGAAAATCGCTCCTGGGCAAGTTCAGTATGAAGACGTGTGAAGAAGAATCCTTATTAAGACTGTCGCCAAGTGTGTGTTTAAAGAAAACATCATTATATCCCTAATCGATCAGGTCTGGATGTCTTGTGTGCACAATTGACCGTCCCACGTGCAAATGTTCTGGCTTGAAACGCAGAGGGACCTACGTTCAATTGTTTATGGAGACAGGCGAAGGTATCCACAAGGAGCCGATTTTCTGTATTTCTGTTTACAATGTCCCACGTCCTCTGGAGTTGTTAATCTCTCTGTGGAAAGGTTCCGGAGGCAGGTTCCAACAAACACACCTATTAAATTTAGTTCTATATTTTATCGTTCTCATAGAGCGCTTTTCCGGACTCAAGAGCTGCTCAAGGCGCTGACTGCTACAATTTCTAACTCAACCCGCCAGAGACGCCAACTTGCAGCTTTAGGCGCACGGTTCAAACTCCCCAGACAACTGAGCCCAATCCTGGGCCAAGGGACCTAATACTTGCTGGGTCTATTTGTGTAGCTGCCACTCACCCATTTAGGACATGAGCGTCAGGATCTTTGAAGTCCGTGCCATGGAATACTAGTGTGCACAGACTCAGTGGTATGTGGGGTCGGATAGGGCACCTATGCAGCAAGTTTTAACCCTGGAGTGAGGTTTGTGTTCAATCCCCAACTTAGCCAGCGACTTACGTCACTCTTTGAGCTGAGCACAATGACGTACCATTACGCAAGACCAGCTTTCCATCGCGGAAGTCTTTGAAAGGAAAATGTTGAAACAGTGAAACACACCAACCATTAAATTGAGCTCATTAGACTATTTGGTCACGCATTGTTGGAAAATCATAGTTCTTTAGAGAGAGGGAGGGAGAGAGAGAGAGATAGAGAGAGGGAGAGAGAGAGAGAGGGAGGGAGAGAGAGAGAACCAAGTAACTCGGGATGCGTTTTAACATAATATTGTGATCAATTTATTTACAGTGCATTGTGTTTTCATAAAACATAAATTCCCAAAATCAAAAGCCTAATATTCTTATAGGATTTAATCTCTTTTATTTTTAATAATAATAATAATAATAATAATAATAATAATAATAATAATAATAATAAAAATAATTGAGTGACAATCGGGTTACTTTCTCAGCATCGAAAGCCAAGCAGCCGCAGGACAGCGCCATATAAGACAGAGAGAGAGAGAGAGAGAGAGAGAGCGGGTGGGGAGGGGGAAGAGAAAACAAATCAACATATAATTCTACTACTGACCTTAGTACAAGACTAAAGAAAACTTCAAGCTGGTCCTGTCGACTCACCAGCACGTTACATAACTCAACCAGACTGAGAATGTGCAAGGTAACAAGATAAAATAAGCACGCTCACTTGCAACATTTACACGAAAAAGAAAATAAATGCAATTCTAAACCGTAGGAATAAGACCGCAAGCCATTCCAAGGTATTCCCAGAAAGAACAGCCACACACAATCATTTCAAAAATTGCATTTTACAAAGTTGTTCAGTTCCGCAGAAAAGTTGTGGATCGGGTTTAGACTACTAAAGAAGCAAAACGAAAACATGGAATGGTGGGCCACAATAAAAACACGGAAACGAGCAGAAAATAATACAATCAAAATACAATTTAAAAGATGAAGAAGAAAACAAACACCCAGACATCTGGTATAAACCTTTAACAGTGTTAAACATTGAGTGTAAAAATATTGAGTGTAAACGTTGAGTGAAGTCATCAAAAGCCTGTATGACAAGGCTACCAGTGCAATCCCCCACAACACCGCCGTCGGGAACTGGTTCAGAACAACAATCGGTGTGCATCAAGGATGGCTACTCTCTCCAACACTCTTCAACATCTTCCTAGAGCGCATCATGTCAGGTGCCCTTGCAGATCACTAAGGCACAGTCAGCATAGGTTGTAGAGCAATCTCCAACCTCCGTTTTGCGGATGACATTGATGGATTGGCTGGAGAGGAACAAGAACTTGAACAGCTGGTACAGAGGTTTGACACCATCTCCAGGGCCTATGGAATGGAAATAAGTGCAGAGAAGACCAAAATGATGACCAACAACACCAATAGCATCAACATAGACATCAAAGTCCAAGGCCAATCCCTCAACACCGTGCATAGCTTCAAATAATTATGTAGGAGCCATTGTATCAGACAATGGGTGTCCCGTCCCAGTGGGGGAGCGTGTGTATGTCCCTCCCAAGACCCACACTCACTAGCTAACCCACTAACACCACACACTGAAAACAATTTTCATTTAAACCTTTATTAATGCTCAATGACAGACAACTCACACACGCTTACATGCGACACTCGTTTATACTAATTTACACTCAAACTAATAATCATGGGAATGAGAGAACGATAAACTCAAAGGATAGTCCAGTGGAAAAGGGAAACAATATTTGGTAAATATGTTACAGCACGATATTAATAAACATCCAATGATTCCTCTGCGCTGTATCAATTTCTTTTAATCCTGGCTAATGTTTAGTCATCTTCACAAGGCATTTTCTCAAAGAGTCTTCCAGCTGAAACGTTCTCAGTTCTTGCACATAAGTATGTATTTAATTGTTTGCTCCAGTCAATAAGGTCCGAATGATTATTGCAAGTATCGGACTCGTTACACTGATCAGTCAAAGAATTGTCTCCTCCAGAATTTTAACACGGTATATTTTGCAAGTATCGACTTGAAAGTTCATTAGTTTGCTGAAAATAACCATATACACAAAAAGGATAGGGTAGGCGGGCTCAAGGGAGGTAAGCGATGACGTGGCAATGGAGAGAGGAAAGCCCCCGGTCAAACCACTTCCCTCAGTATGGACAACCCAGCCCAGAAATAATGGCGGAGCAAGGCGTCTCAGTGATGCAATCGAGTTCTGAAACAACACTAGCCTATCCTCCGCTATCACATATAATTTAAAACTGATGTTCGAAGAACCTCAAAGATTTCCCCTTTTATTTATTCTTAATACATCTAAATTATTGTACACAAATAATATACTTATTCGTAATGATATTCATACTTGCTGCACAGCCATTCATGCATATATATTTATGAAAATAATACCACCCCCCCCCCCACACACACACACTCCCCACCCAACGTTCGGCCATTGAACAGAGCACCTACCAAAATAAACCAAAGAAACTGAAAATACATTCACCCTCAAACGCACAACCAACAGTGTCAAAGAAAGGTTCTCAACCTACCCCCCAACTCGTGAGGCCAGAGAGGAAACAACTGCAGCTACAGCTTTTCACGATGGAGTCGCAACCCAGCAACTACACACATCGTCCTATCCTACCCTGTCCCGTAACCCTGAGGTCGTAGGGGCACCACAGATGATCGTTTAACCAGCATACTCCATCTTTCTCTGTCCTCAGCAGCCCTGAAAAACCCATAGAAAAACAATAGAGTCTTCACTAAGGTCTATGCTCTCCGTCAACACCCTTTGAACGCTAGCTGGCATCTAACCCCCTTTTCGTTCTAACCTATTATACGAGTATGTTATAAACTAGAAATCCTTATGACAATCCAATCAAAAATTAACTTACAAAAATACACGCCCAAACATAACGCTCACCGCATATTATATTAGGTCTACTAAATCCGCACTCTAAAAACGCACGTGCAACTCCACAGAACCTGTTCCCTACAGTAGCAAACACGGTCAAAACTATGCACACTGCATAGTGAACATACACTGTACTTGCGGATACGAAATTGGCTCGTGACAATGGGTCCCGACAGGAAGTCCTCCATTTGGAAAGACAGGACCATCAGTCTACATTCCAAAGTAAAACTGCTGCGCTCCCTTGTCATCTCCATCTTCCTATATGATTGCGAAGCATGGACCCTCACAGCAGATCTACAACGAAGAATGCAAAGCATGGAGATGAGGTGCTACAGAAGACTTCTGGGCATTTCCTATACCCAACACATCACCAACGACGAAGTCCGACAGACCATCACACAAGCCATTGGACAACACGATGACCTGCTCACAGTGGTGAAGAAACGGAAACTCCGATGGTATGGCCACGTCACCAGATCATCAGGCCTTGCAAAGACCATTCTGCAAGGCACAGTGCAAGGAGGTAGAAGAAGATGGAGACCGAAAAAAGAGGTGGGAGGACAACATTCAAGAATGGACTGGTTTGATACTGAGCGAAGCCATCAGGGCTGCTGAGGACAGAGAAAGATGGAGTATGCTGGTTAAACGATCATCTGTGGTGCCCCTACGACCTTCGGGTTACGGGATAGGATAGGATAGGGTGTGTGTATTAGCCACCCACTTTTTTCCAGCGACCCACGTTTTTTCTAAGTGCACAAGAGTGCTCTTTTAGTGCATGGGAGTGCAGTTGTAGTGCATGAGAGTGTTTTAAGTACAAGGGAGTGCTCTATCCAGTCAATTTTCGGGAACATTTTGAAGAAAATTCGACCTATTTCGTCGCCTATAGGAGACGAACTAGGTAAACTTTTGAGACGGAACGAGCCAATTTTGCATTAGATTCTTAAATTTTTCTTCGTGTGTGTGTGTGTGTGTGGGTATGTGTGGGTGTGGGTGTGGGTGTGGGTGTGGGTGTGTGTGTATATATATATTTATATAATACGGGATGCTATATACGCGCCTTTCCCCAAATCAATCAGTCTCAAATATATATGTAGCGGAAAGGGAGGCGACTGGTTGAGGCATGGGATAGAAATTGTCTAACTCGATTTTCTTGGTTAGACTAGCCTTGGGTGGCTCCTGCTTTGCAGAATCCTTTGGGTATGCCATTGGGTTACGCAGGACAAGGCGACACGACATTTGTTCTCCCCGGCTGACCATTCGCCTGCTGCTTTTGGTGGTGAGCGAGACCACATTGTCGGCAGGCATTTTATGCAGGTCGGTGGCAACGACTTTGCAGTAGAGTGCGTGGCACTAGTAGCCGACAACCCGGTACTACCAACCACGCTTCGCCGCCTTGCAGGGCAAATATTTTTATGTCCCCTCTTATGGGGGATAAAATGAAAATAACAGCTCGGGTGGAGCAATGTTCCCAAGGTCGTGGCCGAGAGACGGGAGTCAAATACTCCACTCGGCTACATATATATTAGAAATAGAGATTATAGTATCAGACAAGAAAGATAGAACAAACATAACGCTACAAAGAACAGAAGAGAAATACACTGAAGAAAAAATAGTGCCAGGTTTGATTTTTTTAAAAATATGAAGTTTATTTTATTTAATAGAAGACAAAAAAACATTAAAATTTTTATATATATATTTTTTTAATTTTCTACCAACGACGAAGTCCGACAGACCATCACACAAGCCATTGGACAGCACGATGACCTGCTCACAGTGGTGAAGAAACGGAAACTCCAATGGTATGGCCACGTCACCAGATCATCAGGCCTTGCAAAGACCATTCTGCAAGGCACAGTGCAAGGAGGTAGAGGAAGAGGGAGACCGAAAAAGAGGTGGGAGGACAACATTCGAGAATGGACTGGTTTGACACTGAGCGAAGGCATCAGGGTTGCTGAGGACAGAAAAAAGATGGAGTATGCTGGTTAAACGATCATCTGTGGTGCCCCTACGACCTCCGAGTTACGGGACAGGATAGGATAGGATCCATTGCTGGGTAAATTAGAATATATATTCTTTTCTAATAAAGATATTAATTCAAATACTGAAGGGTTTATAATATTATAAGTAATAGTATCACCTAATTTCATTTCTCCTCGTTTAGCCAATTTATCAACTATATTATTCCAATAAATGCAGGTATGAGAAGGAATCCAACAAGAGACTCCAATACCTTTAGATATAATATAATGTATTAAAGACTTAATTTCAAATAAAATATCTGTCCTCGTTTTACATGACCAATATTTCAAAGAATATAAAACTGATTTTGAATCTACACATAAAAGAATATTAAATAAAACCAATGAAGAATTACAAATAATATTTAAAGCCATAAGGACTGCATACAATTCTGCTGTAAATATTGAGACATTCTTACCAATATAATATGACTTTTGAATTGTTAAGTCAGGAATTGCAATTCCAGCGCCAGAATGTGATGTTTCTAGATCTGATATTATATAATATAGGCCTAATATTGCTCTTAAAAGGGCTTTTTTCAGCTCATGAGCAACTCAAGGCGCTGGCCAATACAAGATCTAACTCAAGGCGCATGAGGCATTCCACTTTGCTGCCTTAGGCGCACCGTTTGACGCCCAGCTCTGGGCGACAGGGAATAAGAGAACTGGAGGTCGCTGGGTGTATATAGTCATATGGAGCCAACACACTCACTCGTCTAGAAAATAAGCGTCAGGATTGTTCAGTTGAATTCAAATTCAATTCAGCGTATCTGTATTACCTCATCAAAGAACTTCGAATGTTGTTCTCCCACCTCTTTTTCTGTCTCCCTGTTCATCCTCCTTGCACCATGCCTGGCACACCAGCTCAATGCCTATGTGAACAGCACTCTTAGGTTCTCCCACATTTTGCTGGCTGCGGGCTATTTATAGCTTGCCTTCACCCTCCATTTCAGTGAAAGGAAAGGAAAGAAGAGCACAGGCGAAGCTATTTATAGCTAGCCTGGCTGAACTAGCTTCAAAACCTAAAAGCTTTGGTTGAGTCGGTGTGCTGGTGACGTGGTCATACCATCGTATTTTCCGTTTTTTACCACTGTGAGCATATCATCGTGTTGTCCAATGTCAGACTTCGGCGTTGATGATGTGCTGGGTATAGGAAATGCTCAAAAGTTTTCTGTGGCGCCTCGTCTCCATGCTTTGTATTCTACGTTGTAGATCTGCTGTGAGGGTTCATGTTTCGCAAGCGTTTAGGAGATGGAGATGACAGGGGAGCGCAGCAATCTTACTTTGGAATGTAGACTCATGGTCCCCTCTAATATATACAATAAATATATATATAAAATATACAATTCTCATAAAAAGGAAAGAAAGTCTATACAAAGCCTATAAACAAAGAAAAACTCCACGTACCCTGCTCCCTATGAACTGAAACGAACCATAGAGACATGCTGATTTCTTCTTGCTAAATGGTGATCACTCTCACAAAACTTGGGAATCACCAGTTCCAACATGTATCAGTATGGTGTCTTCTACTGCCTTAAAAATATAAGAAGGGACCTTTGCTATAAAGAAACCACAGGCTCTTCGATCTCGCCATCATCGCTATGTACCTTGTCAATCTGTCCAATTCTAATGAAGAAAATAGAATAATAATAAAAAAGATGTATTTGTTTTAAAAGATAATAATCAAAAAAGGTAGTTTTTTTTTATTTTGTAGTTCTCGTGTTGTCCATTTTCAGTTCAAGAGCTGCTCAAGACGAGGTCAGATATAGGATTGAACTTACTGAACCGCCTTAGGTGCCCACTGGCTGCCTTAGGCGCTTGGCCTGTCACTCCTGATCACTGAGCAGCTTCTGCCCTGACAAGGTTGAAGCCCATTTGGAAAGACAGGACCATCAGTCTACACTCCAATGTAAGGTTGCTGCGCTCCCTTGTCATCTCCATCTTCCTATAAGCTTGCGAAACATGGATCCTCACAGTAGATCTCCAACGAAGAATACAAAGCATGGAGATGAGGTGCTACAGAAGACTTCTGGGCATTTCCTATACCCAGCACATCACCAACGATGAAGTCCGACAGACCATCACACCAGCCATTGGACAACACGACGACATGATCATAGTGGTGAAGAAACGGAAATTCCGATGGTATGACCATGTCACCAGAACTTTAAGTCTTAAAAAGAACATCCTGCAAGACACGGTGTAAAGAGGAAGAAGAACAGAGAGACAGAAAAAGTGTTGGGGGGGGGGGGAAGGCAACATTCGAGAATGGACTGGCTTGACACTGAGCGAAGCCCTCAGGGTTATTGAGGAGAGAGAAAGGCAGAGTACGCTGTTTAAACCATCATCTGTGGTGCCCCAAAGACTTTCGAGTTACGGGATAGGATAGGATAGGATAGGATAGGATAGGATAGGATAGGATAAGGGTAGCTGAGATTAAAGACAGATGTTACGGTAGCGGTAGACGTACTGAAAGAACGAGTATGTGATGACGCATGACTTGAAACCGACCACAGGCTGCTGAATGGTGATTCTATCAAACATTAAAATCACACCAATCCCAACAAGTTTCAGCATGCCTCCTTCTGTTACATGGCACAGTCAAAGTCTTCTCTAATGTGGCACACTCAATGTCTTCTGTTATGTGGTACAGTCAAAGTCTTCTGTGATGTGACACAGTCTCTCTCTCTCTCTCTCTCTCTCTCTCTCTCTCTCTCTCTCTCTCTCTCTCTCTCTCTCTCTCTCTCTCTCTCTCTCTCTTTCTCTCTCTCTCTCACCGTAAAATACTCTCACTCTCTCCCTCTCTCTTACCGTAAAATAGGATTGTTATATTCTCTTCGCTTTCTCTCTAGCTTTCTTTCCGTTAAATGAGATTGTTATCTTATCTTCTCTTTCTCTCTCTCATGTAAAATATGATTGTTACCCCCGTTGGGGTGCCGGGGGTTTCAGTATAAATAGTATCCCCACTTTCTGGAAATTTAGTGCTATAAATTCCCACTGTCGCTGTCTTTCTCATTTGCTCTTTCTCATTCCTGCTCTGTTCTATCAATCTGCTATACTATCGGGGTGGCCTCGTGGCGCAGTGGATAAGTCGCCGGTTTCCTATGCCGAATGTCGCGGGTTCGATTCCCGCAAGGGGCGAACGTATGTGACTTAGGTACGAGACTATTGAGGTCACCGAGGGTTTTCTCCGGGCACTCCGGTTTCCTCCCTCCCTTCAATAATGGTACAGGATGCAGTCAATATAAAAATTTCAAAAATAAAAATTCGATTTTCTTCCGTCTTCTAATAGCGATCTCCCTGCCTTTACACCACCTGTTTGAGTGATGTATGTGTATTTGGTGTGTGTGAGGGTAAATGAGACAGGTGAGCGTGTATGTTGGTATAGATCGCCGCGCTTTGAGCGTTGGGGAAAGGCGCGTACATAGCATCCTGTATTATTATTATTATTAAAGTCGGCATCTTCTGCTATGTGGTACAGTCAAAGTGTTTTGTTATGTGGTACAGTCAAAGTGTTTTGTTATGTGGTACAGTCAAAGTCTTCAGTTGTGTAGCATTAAGTCTTTATTGTGTGGCACAAAGTCTTGTTATATGGCACAGTCAACCACTTTTTATGAGGTACAGTCAAAGTCTTCTGTTATGTGGCTCAAAGTCTTGTGGTATATGGCAGCGTCAACGTCTTCTGTTGTGTGATAGTCATGTGACACAGTCAAAGTCTTGTAATTCTGTTATGTGGCAGAGTCAATGTCTTCTGTTATTTGGCACAGTAAAAGTCTGAAAGTGATTTGAGTTTGTTTACCAAAGAAAAGTAAACTTTTGAAAAAATATTGGACTGAAGAATTATATTTGATTCCGAATAATACACCAAAAAAAAACCCTTATCACAAGCAAAATATTCTTGATCCGACAAACTGCTTTTATATCAAATCCGCAAGAATTTGTTTTGTTGTTGTTGTTGTTTTGGTTAGGTTTGTTTGGTTTTTGGAGGGAGGGGGAGAGTCTGAGATTTGAGTTTGTTTACCAAAGAAAAGTGAACTTTTGAAAAAATATTGGACTGAAGAATTATATTTGATTCCGAATAATACACCAAAAAAAATTCCCTTATCACAAGCAAAATATTCTTGATCCAACAAACTGCTTTGATATCAAATCCGCAAGAATTTGTTTTGTTGTTGTTGTTTTGGTTTGGTTTGTTTGGTTTTTGGAGGGAGGGGGAGAGTCTGAATACATAGTAAACCGTGAAATAAAACGCGGACCTAAAACCGAGCCATGTGAGACAACGGACTCGCAAGTGACACGATGAGAGCAAAGACCTTGGAGACAGGTTGAAAACATTCAAAATAAAGGTCGAATTCCTGGAATACCGTTCCCGCGACCTCAAAAGCATGACAACAGGCGCCCAAGAAGGATCTCATGGTCAATGGGGTCGACGGCAACAGACAAATCCAGGATGATGAAGGTAGAATGGGGGATGGGAGAGGGGTGATCTTGGGAAAACGATTTATTATTTAAAGCTCGTGTGAGCATTATCTCCCTTCTGCTTTCAGAGCTTCCCAACAACAACTAATAAACAACAACCACTACTACTACAACAGCAACAACAACAACTATTACTATTATTACAACATCAACAACAACAACAACTACTACTATTCCTACAACAAGAGCAACAACAAATACTACTACTTCTGCTACTACAGCAACAACAATAACAGCAACAACAATTACTACTACTACAGAACCAACAACTACTACTACTACAATTACTACTACATCAACAACTACAACAACAACTACTACTACTACACAGTAACAACAACAACTACTACTACAACGGCAACAACAACAACAACAACTACTACTACTACTACTACTACTACTACATCATCATCATCATCGTTATCGTCATCAACATAATCATCATATCATCATCATCATCATCATCATCATCATCATCATCATCATCATCATCATCATCATCATCATCATCATCATCATCATCATCACCATCACCATCTACATTATCAACACCAACATCATCATCGTCATCATAAGCATCATAAACATCATCATCATCACCGTAATCAATAAGTTAACTAGAAGTAACAGAACAGCAGAGTGCTAATATGTTAGAAATAAATCACAAATAATTATTATGCGTCATCAGATGAAGGAGGGTCAGATGACGGGAGAGAGATTGCGGACATTTTAGGCTTACAGACGAGGTCTGAGGACAGAACCTGGAGAGGCGCCAGTGTTCGGGCTGACGAGTTAGAGAATGTTGTACCATAACACAGTGATAATTATGTGTCGGTCAACGTTCAGATGCCAATTACAAGCCGATATGAGCAACTGTGAATGGATACATGGATCTGTTTAGTACTGGGGAAATAAAGTACTATAGGATTAAACGGTCCCAAGATCGCTGTCATGACATTTTCACCGAAAATGATATTGAAATTAAAATTTAAAAAAATCACGCCAATGCCTGTGTACATTCGTGCATGTGCGCGTTCAAGTGTGTTTTCGTGTTTATAATAATAATAATAATAATAATAATAATAATGTTCGTCATTTGTAAGGCGCCTTAGCCTAAGGATCAAGGCGCGCAAGGGGTTGGGGGAATGGGAATACAAGATAGACAAAACTGGACAATAGATACATAATATACATATGTACAAAATACAGTTAAACAACTATGAAAAACACAAGCACGCACACCTGCTTACACTCTCTTGTAAATGATTAATTGAAATATTCCCTAAAAAGATATGTTTTCAACTGTGATTTAAAAGAGAAAATGGAGGAAGAATGTCTAATCTTGTATGGAAGGGAATTCCAGAGTTGAGGACCAAAGACATGTAGAGAGTGGTAACCATGCGATTGTCTGCTGAAGCGGTTCTGTTTAAGAAGACGTGCATCAGCAGATGATCGCAGAGCTCGAGAAGGGGTGTATAGGGATAAAATATCAGAAGTATAAGCAGGAGCTGTGCCTGTAAAAACAGACGTCGTGCGTATGTGCGTTGGAATGTGTACGTGAATGTGCGCGCTTGTGTGCTTCACGAGTAAGCCACTAATGGGCAACACTGTTAATATTGATGTTGTTTCTCTCGCATTTAATGATTATTAAGTTGCCAATCAACACTAACAGAAAATGTGCCTGTAAATGCTTCGGGCTAATGAGGTGTGTGTGTGGGGGGGTGTGTGTGTGTGTGTGTGTGTGTGTTTGCGTGTGTGTATTTGGGTACACATAATTTGTTTCGCGAGATCCTGACATAATTCCAATATTCAATTATATAGTTGGCGCGCACTGTCTCAGAATTATTCGTGTGGCTGTAAATTGAATTCATTATTTGGTTCCACGGGTGCGTGTACGTGTGTGTGTGTGTGGGTGTGTGTGTGTGTGTGCGAGTGCGTGTGCGTCTTTGTGTGCATGTGTGTATGCATATGTGTGTGAGCGCGCGTGCGTGCGTGAGCGTGTGTTATGTGTGCGTGTGTGCGTTCAGTAGAGAAGGTCTCACTGCTAACACTTGCAACCTTTCTTAAAAAGAACAGAAACACAAGCCCGTTGTAAAAACAAGAATATTTTAGACTTGAAAACTCTTCCTCCAAGAACCAAGTTTTAAGTCTTGATCATGGCTGTTGTGAAACTACGTGAGTTATGTGTAATCGGTTTTGTCTATAACGTAGCTTAGTCTTTATAGATCTCCCGGGATGAACCACTTATATGAACATGGAAGCAAGGTGACGAATAATGGGCCACACAGAGGAATAACAGAGCAAATAATACCCTTATGCAGGTTTTTTCACTTAACGTTCAGAAAGTGTGCCTGAGGTCGAGATCACAATTGCGCAAAACCTCGAGATCACAATTGCACACGCCTCCTTCCAGTCCATGCAGGCATGCATCACTGACGTCAAACAATGGATGTCCGAAAACCGTCTAAAGCTCAATGATGACAAAACTGAAGCGCTCTTGATCAAAAAGAAATCAGACAAATCTGATTTACCAAATAGCATCACAGTAGGAACCTCATCCATTTCATTTTCTGACCATGCCCGCAACTTAGGTTTCATTCTGTCTTCTGACATGTCACTTGACCAACACATTTCCAACATATGCCGCTCTGCCTATTTCGAAATTCACCGCATTAGCTCCATCCGACAATATCTTACAACCGAAACAACCAACACTCTTGTCTGTGCATTTGTTCTATCCAAACTTGACTACTGCAACTCTCTCCTCTCTGGCTCCCCTCTCTACCTTCTTGAAAAACTTCAGAAAGTCCAAAACTCTGCCGCCCGCCTTGTTCTTAAAGCTAAAAAACGAGACCATGCCACCCCTCTACTCCGATCTCTTCATTGGCTCCCTGTTCGAGCTCGCATCTTGTACAAGCTCTCAACTATTGTTTTCAAATTCTTCACTGGTTCTGCCCCTTCATACCTTACTGACCTTCTCTCTGTCTACTCTCCTGCAAGACAACTCCGCTCTTCTTCTGATACAAGACTGCTTTCTATCCCCCGTGTTCACTCAAAGACCTATGGTGAACGATCTCTCTCTTTCTCTGCTGCAACTGCCTGGAACTCACTACCGATGCAACTCCGACATGCTATATCACTTTCTTCCTTCAAGCGCCAATTAAAGACCCACCTTTTTAACACGCAAACTCAGTAATTTTCACTCCTCCTCCCTTCCATCCCCATATGTAATCTTTTACCAAGTCACGTCATCTGTTCATGGATGGTGGCGGCACCGGCTCGGTTCTTGGTATTCATATTATCTTTCGCTTTGCATGGCTATGTTTTTACTGTAATTATTTAACCATTTGATAAGTGTATACCTGTTCTGTTTGTGTGTGTGTGTGTGTGTGTGTATGTGTGTGTGTGTGTGATTGCACGTGTGTTGTCAAGCGCGGCGAGCTCGCATTCCTTACCGTTTGCGAGGTACCGCGCGATACAAATGTACTGTATTATTATTATTATTATTATTATTATTATTATTATTATTATTATTATTATTATTATTATTATTATTATTATTATTATTATTATTAGTATTATAACATTTCTAATTAACGCTAAGAGCTTTTAGAAACATTTTGCTTGTATATTTATACATTTTTTGTGTCTAATATTTGCGAAAGTTGTATCAAAACTTCGTGTCCGACCATTCTAAAGGCACTAAACACTGGATGACTTACCGCCCTTACCACACAGGCGGGGAATACCTAACGCTATATTAGCATGACTAGACCAATATCAGCGACCTTCTTGTGGCTGTTTCGTGTGACTTGGAACTCGGCCTGTTATATCCTTTAATGCGCAATGGTGTCATAATAAGAAACTCCCAAGGTGACGTTATAAAAAGGACGTTTTTTTTTTGTTTTTTTTTTTTAAAAGCTGCGAACTAGCTTATTAGAGAGATTTTCGGCTACTTCAATATGGGTTTTCTGTATACCTTTTTTTTTTCTTGGAAACTCTTCCAAAACTCCTCATTTGTGTATGGGATCGGTAGGGTCAGCTTGGGGATATATCATATTGGACACTTTCTGCCAAATGGTCACTAGGGCTTTCTATGGTAAGCCTATTATTATTTAGCAATATAGGCATTTTATATGTATTTCTTTTAATATTTTATAATGATTTTATATTCTATTTTCTTTTTTTGTAAACAGCTGTTCGATAAATTAGAGTACAGGCCTGAGCGTCCCCTGCGTTGGATGCCTTTATTGTAAAGTGGCCGGCTGGTGGAGTGCCTTCAGTAATACCAGTAGGATTGTTTCAACAGATCTTTTATACGGATCTGGGATGAATCCTCTTTCAACCAAGTTGTGGTCCTGATTCGGCTCCTTGCAGTATAAACAATGACTAACTAACCTCTTCTATGATCACACTATTTTAAATATTACCTCAGATTCACCTTAACTAACTCGTTTTCCCGTGGAAAGAGATGTGAATACCTTACAATACAGTACCTGCTGTTACATTTGTTCAGTTAACTTAATCACTTTTTATATAGCGCTTTACCAACTCAAGAGCCGCTCAAAGCGCTGGCCGATACAGGATCTAACTCAAACCGCCCGAGACGCCCACCCGCAGCCTTTGGGCGCATGGTCCGAAGTCCGGACAACTGAACACAATCCTGGGCAGCCAGGGATGGGAAAGAAGGACCAAGTGCATGCCGGGTGTGCACATGTGTTCTTGTCACCGGCACTCACCCGTTTAGGACATGAGCGTCAGGATCTTTAAAGTCTGTTATGATGGAATGTATGCGACACACAGACTAGACCTCGGTTTATACTCTCATCCGAAGGAGTAAGAAACGGGAGTAAAGTGTGTCTTTCCCAGGGACACAACACAATGGTCCGGCCAGGGCTCGAACCCGGGACCTTCAGATCCGCAAGCGTTATGCCAAAGCTCTACCATTAGACCACCGTGCCTCCATACATTACAATATAATTCAAAACAATATAATTCATCTTTATTGTTTTATTGTATTGTTTAAAGTAAGGGTGCCTTTTTTGATGATAGTAAAAATAAAATCCACGTTACCTAAAATGTGCATTGGCTTTTTTTTTTTTTATTATTTTTTTTAAAGGTCTTTTGGATGCCTTGGACAATTACTTAATGGACAACAACATGGACTTTGCTTTTAGCATGAAGTACGCCAGAGTTGTGTGTTTGTTTTTTTCATTTTCAGTACAACGATTAATACCCTTCTTCTAAAACTACACTACAAGAACTCACTATGACAGGGCATGACGACACCACCACAGGCCATGAATTCAGCATTATCAATACCACAACCTTCTTAACCAGCTTAGTATCTGCTGTTGATAATGTAAGCCAAGAGACTACCGGAGACTGCCTGGTGGTCAACAGCAGTGCAGTACAGGATTCCCGTGATGCTGCAGAGTCTAACTATGGGGAAGAGGTACTAGATCGCCGTCGACGGCGTCGCCACTGATCGTCGTTGTAACAATTTACAACATCGGTTGCGACGTCGCTGTCGATGGCGTCGTTATCGTTACCAGCATCATCATCAGCACTGTCGCTGTCGTTGCAATGTTCGTCGTCTGGGCTGTCATCGTCCGTCAGCACTAATGCCGCATTCATCATCATCATCATCATCATCATCATCATCATCATCATCATCATCATCATCATCATCATCATCATCATCATCACATACTGTAGTATCTGAGTAGTTATCAATTCAATACTACTACTATTACTGCTACTACTACTACTACACCTACTACTACTACTACTACTTAGTCATTGTTTATAAGGTCCAGCAGACTGCAAAGAACCTTATCAGGTCCACACTACTACTACTGCTACTGCCGCATCGCCATCATCTTGATCATGATCACTGACGTAAGATACATTTTTAAACTACTGCTAATATTACAACTACAACTGTGACACTACTACTATTACTACTATTACTACTACTACTACTACTATTACTACTACTACTAATATTACTACTACTACTACTTCTTCTACTACTACTACTACTACTACTACGACTACTATTACTACTACTACTGTTACTACTACTACTACTACTACTATTACTACTACTACTACTATTACTACTACTACTACTACTACTACTATTACTACTATTACTACTACTACTACTACTATTACTACTAGTTGTGTTTTGGATGAGAATAAAAACCGAGGTCGTCTATGCACGCCCGCATTCTATCATTCGCATGGATTTTGGAGATTGTGGCACTCATGTCCTAGACGGGTGAGTGTCGGCTACACAAATGCACCGAGCACGCACTAGGTCCCTTCTCCCCATATCCAGTCGGCCAGGACTATGCTCGGTCTTCTTGGGTCAGACTATGCGCCAAAAGGGTGCAAATGTGCGCCTCGTGCGGCTTGAGTTAGATGCTGTATCGGCTAGCACCTTGAGCAGCTCTTGAACTGGGAAGGCGCTATATAAAGAGCGGTTAAATAAATAAATAAATAAATAAATAAATAAATAAATAAATAAATAAATAAATAAATAAATAAATCATTATACTGGCAACAAGCTATGGCCGCGTAGTCTAAGGCGGGACTAACTTGCCTTGTCCACAGGCTTGAAACCAATGGCGCCTGACAGGTGTGGGGTTGATCAAGCCTCTGGGCGTTATTTTTCTCCGAATATTATTTACTTTCGACTCGGGCAACGTCTCGGGGTTTTTCTCCGGTACTCCGGCTTGCTCTCCCAGCAAAATTTTAAAAAATAACACAACAACTCATATTAGGTAGGTTGGGTTTAGGCGCGCCACAGGCTGCGTCTTCTCCAAGGGAGGCGGCTCAGAATTTCCCGATAAAAAGGGACAATAAAGTGCCCCTCATCCCACTCCACCATCCCTGGTCGCCTTGATTTTGTTGTAACGGCTACAGCCTCTGCACCTTTGTTAAATGCTGCAGCTGAGTTCAACACAATTTGAAATTCTGTTCAGTCTGTAAGACTGCAAATGGAATTAACTCTCACTGAATCGAAATGAGGAATCAGAGGAGAAGACTTACCTATTTATATTGGTAACGTTTTCTTGACCCTTTTTATCGGGAAATTCTGGGCCGCCTCCCCTGGGGAAGGTGTAGTCCCAGCATGTGGCGCGCCCAGACCCAACCTACCTAATATTAGTTGTGTTTTTCAAATTTTGCTGGGGGAGCAAACTGGAGTACCCGGAGAAAACCCCCGAGACGTTGCCCGAGTCGAAAGTAAATAATATTCGGAGAAACATGACGCCCAGTTGCTGGATCGATTCTACACCTGTCAGGCGCCATTGGATTCTGGCCTGTGGACAAGGCAAGTTAGTCCTGCCTTAGACCACATGGCCACAACGCTAGCAATCTTTTGGCGAAAAATGCTCGTTTCTATGAGATTCCGTTAAAGCTTCTGCAATATGACGATAGGTACATTTCAGGAGACTTGCTTAAGGTGTTGTTTGCGCAATTTAATATCTGCAAGAGGAGTAAGTTGCTGCTGTGGTCAAGTGAACCTTTGCCCAAACTGTATCAAGTCCAACGAAACTCGGGTTTGTCCGCGGAATCGTGGAAGAACCTTCGTAGTGCCCATTTGCTCCATTGCAAGCGTATGTCGCCTCCCTTACCCACCCCTCCATTACCCACCCCTTCCTTACCCACCCCTCCCTAACGCGGCCATGAAATCCGGGCTGCTAGTCGTGATGGAAATATGTACCATGGACGGCGCAACGAGTTTCAGCATTTCTCCCGAAGAGCCATAGATAACGATCGGAAGGTGCGGCTACAATAGACACCGCGAGGAACAGGTAAAACTTGTCAAGTTGCGGTCTCGCAATGTTTTGTCTACATGTATCTGTATAATCACGCAAAGATGCGAGGGAGCATGGAAAAGAATCGAAGCTAACGACTGGCTGATTCAGTGAGTGCTGGAAGATGTCATCTGCTGCTGGGCCTAATAGTTTGGAAATTTCCAACCATTAACTTGGATGGATTGGGTAGTAAGGACATAACAACTCTGTGTATGCAATAAAGATTTTCCTTCAACGCTGACAGTATCACAGTTCTGCCGTATAATAGGTGGAAGGTAAGGTGACAGCCTTTGTGAAACTACTTTCCCCCACTGTATACAGGAGAGGACCATTGTTGTTTGAGAGCAAGGTGTGTGACAGCTGTTATGACTTTTGAAGATCATCATAACATAACCCCCCCCCCCCCCCCCCGCTGGGTCACTGTGCTGAAGTGGTGTAGGGTTCGAGTCCAACATCAAATAAATAGACTGAGCAAAGGTTGTATGTCGAAAATCTGCTGACAGAGGGAAACAAAGCTTTAAATCGTCGTTCCAGCATCAAGAAAAGATTCCTCATTAAATATTGCAACAATGTTTACAAACTGATGTTGCCTTATTTTATGAGATTTTCTTTGAGATCTACTCATCTGGCACTTACCTTTTAAAAAGTCTCAGAAAATCTGTGTTTTGCGAAATCGAGAAGCAAAGGTGTTACTTGTTTAAGGTAGGAACGCGCTAGTCATTAAGACTAGTAGCAAATGCGCAACACACGTGTGCCAATGTAAACCGACAATGTCAGCCTTACGGCGTATATCAAGAACAAAGGAGGCTCCTTCGCAAGACGGTCAACTCTGCCTGTATGGAATGCAGCAGCAGAGTATGGACTTTCAATTCTGCATACAAATTTCAGGAGTGAACAATGTCGAAACAGACAGACTCAGCCGCACACCAGACAAGTTCAACTGGATGTTGTTGTTGTTTGTAGATTATAGTCACACGACACTTTCGCATATAGGTGACTACTGGACCGATTTATACTGACACCAGCGGGCCAGTTGTTGGTAAAGGGGAAAATAATATGATCACACGTTGACCAATCCGGGATTCGAACCAGCGACCTTTCGGTTACTAGCAAGACGCTCTTACCAACTGAGCTACCCGGCCCCACTAACTGGATGTTGAATCCAGGACTGTTTTAAATGCTAGACGCTGTATGGGACCCGCATACGATAGACATATTCCAGAACTGTCAACTACTTCGGCTCAAATCTCAGTTCTGGGAGCCTCTAATCTAACAGAAGGTGTATTTGCTTTCGCTCTGGAGTCAAGAGAACAATTCCATCAATCCTCTTTGGGTGCTTTTGCCGAAAGTGATAGATAAAGTGGTAGTAAAGTCGAGTTTTACGTTCTAAAATACCACGTGGTGTATATCACACCGACTCAACCAAAGCTTTTTAGATTTTGAGGTTAGGTCAGCCAGGCTAGCTATAAATAGCTTCGCCGATGCTTCCTTTCCTTTCCTTTCACTGGAAAGGAGGGTGCAGGCAAGCTATAAATAGCCCGCAGCCAGCAAAATGTGGAGGCACTAAACAGTGCTGCTCACATAGGCATTGAGCTGGTGTGATATAGAGAGCAAAAAAAATAAGCTCAAAGTATTAAAAAAAAGAACGCTAAAACGTATCTTTTAATGTGATTGTTTAAACAAAACAGTGGGAGGCTAAATTGTAATAACGCAGATCTTAAACTATAAAATGTTAAGAACACATTAATGATACATTGTGGTTGCTCTAAAAAAAAATTCCTGCAGTTCATTATCTTTTTCTATCGGGAAACTCTGGGCCGCCTCCCCCCGGGGAAGGCGTAGTCACAGCCAGTGGCGCGCACAAACCCGACCTACCTAACATTATTTGTGAATTTTTGAAATTTTTTGCTGGGGGAGCAAACCGGAGTACCCGGAGAAAACCCCCGATACGTTGCCCGAGTCGAAAGTAAATGATATTCGGAGAAACGTAACGCCCAGATGCTGGCTCGTACCCACACCTGTCAGGCGCCATTGGTTTCTGCCTTGTGGACAAGGCAAGTTAGTCCCGCCTTAGCCCACTTGGCCACAACGCTCGCAAATGACAAATATGCAGCCATGGCGCTCCCGTGTGCCAGCCTGACCGCATGATGCAAATAGGAAAACCCCCTGATCCGGCAGTCTGGAGCCCAGGGGCGCCATGGAGCATTCAGTGCCACGAGGAATCATAAAGTCAATCAGAGGTTTAAAATGCGTTTTATTATTATTACATTTAAACATGATATAATAACAAGACGCAAACTGGCCAGCCGCACGGGAACATGTAAAAGCCACGCAGTCTCAATCTGTGCGTTATGCGGTTAAAGAATGGAGTGCAGAAATAAGCACAGGTCCGCGCCTAGTTGAGGGAGTAGGGTCCGCCCAATCCCTGGCCTGCGCCCACTCGCAGAACTCCTCACCGCACGTGTGCCACGCTTCTTTTCGCAATGAGTGCGAATATCAAAATATTCCACTGGGAAAGACACTGCAGTCACGTTAGCCTCTCCACCCCAAAGGCTCCCACATACCAATGCCTACCACTCTTGCAACGCTCAGTTATGTGCACAATGCTTTAGGACTTAGGGACCTCACAAAATTATAGTACCATCGTTCGGCCAGTAACGGCATTTGTTAAGACGGGTATACAGGTACCTAAGAAAACGTCCAGCGCGTTGCCTATAGATGGGTTTGACTCCATTGTTTATTTTCATTGGGTGAAGCTGACAGTCTGAGCACAAAGATGCTGTGTCTGAAAGCAGTTACGTTGTGGGCATTAGCATTCATGCTACGTCCGTCGGACATCGCTGCGAAAACAAGGGTAGGCTGTCTTTGAATGCATTTATTTAAGGGCAAACATATTCTTCGTTTGTATTTTTTAATTGATGTGAGTGCTACAGCAGATTTTATTTGCTCATTTGATCCACTAAAGGTCATAGCTCTTGCCAATTTTGGGGTGCAAAGTGCTTGACCTTTCGCCCCTTTCATCTCATCATTGTTTCCGAAAGAAAATTCAAGTACGCGATGTGTGTCTGTTTGGAATTCCTTTTGTAAAATATGTATTTTCACCACTTTTAGCTAAATAATATTTCCTTAGTAGCATATTTTCTAAATAATCATTTGTTTACCAAAAATGTAAGAATTCTTTAAATATATATTTTTCCGTAAATAATATATATTGTTTAGGATTAAGAAATCAATATATTAAGACATTGTTGCTAAATAAGGAATCATTTACATATAATGCATTATTTAGCAGATTGTGTGAAATAATGTATTTAGAAATGTTTCTAAATAATGATTTGTTTACCTATATGATGCATTATTTAGCAGTATTTGCTAAATAATGTATTATTTAGAAGATGATGCTAAATAATGCATTATTTACGTAAACAATTCTTTATTTAGGAACTGCGCTTTTCATTATTTAGGGGATTCCCAGGTACAAGTCATATTACTATGAGATCGTGAATAGTTATACAGGAAATTGGAAAATCGGGGTTTTACGCTGTTTTGCGACTTATAATGAAGCAACTGTTAAGTTCACTCTAATTTTTATATGTTCGCAACAGTATTAATATACGAAATTGCAAATATACCGATTCTGGAAAAAAATGATCCATCATTGTTTCTTCTTTGGCGGGATTGCCTTCAGAGTAAATTAACGTGGAGAGCTCGCAAGTTAACGGCGGTCTTGTGAAAAAATTAATTTAATACCTGCTACTGCCACTTCTTCTACACCTATCTTTGCGTTTTCGGGTAAATAAACTCAAAAAGAAAGCAAACTTTTTTTTTTTCTTCTGACGGAGGTACCGAAAACATTGAACACTCCCGCAGAAAACTGACCTTGACCTTTCATTTGTGTTTGGGACGTCGCAGACGTTTCATCTTCGAATTTGTGGAGTGATTTATGTTAAACGATAAATAATTACCACAAATTTTGGATACACAATCTTTGGAAATATTTTGCACTTAATTATAGAAAGCAGGCAAATTTAAAAAAAGGATTTTCAAGCGAATCCGGAAATCCCCTAAATAATGAATTGTTTACGTAAATAATGCATTGTTAATCCACATCTTCTAAATAAAACATTATTTAGCACATTCTGCTAAATATTACATTATTTAGGTAAACAAATCATTATATAGTAACATTTCTAAATAATACATTATTTCACACTTCTTTATTTAGCAACAATGCCTTTTTTTACCTACATCATAATTTATTTACGTAAGTAATGTATTATTTAGGTAATTAATAAGTTATTTACGGAAAAAATATATTATATAGAGAAATCTTGCATTATTTGTAAACAAATAATTATTAAAAGAATATACTTGTAAAAGAGATTACCTGGCTGAAAGTGGTTGAAAGAAAAAAAAAAACACCGACTAAAGAAGTTGGGAAGACAACATTCGAGAATGGACTGGCTTGTCACTGAACGAGTACGAAGCCATGAGGGTTGGTGAGGACCGAGAAAGACGCTGGTTAAACGATCATCTGTGGTGCTCCAACGACCTTTGAGTTATTGGATAGGATAGGATAGGCATGACAATGACATCCGAAATGGCATGCGCACAGAAAATGAGAACTGCATAGAATTGATTGATTGATTGATTGTTGCTTTAGGTCCAGCGGACTCTTCCGAGCCAAATCAGGACCGGACAACCCCCGATCCGCATAAAAGATCTGCTGAAACAACCCTAGTGGGAAAATTGAATACCCTCCACCGGCCAGTCACTTTACAATAAAGACATCCCACGCAGAGGACGGCTGAGGCTTTACCCCAACTACTCGAACCCCCGGTTACAAAAACAAAATAGAATACAAACATCATTATAAATTATCAACAAAACATATACATATAAAATGCCTATATTGCTAAATAATAACATCATAGGAAGCCCTAGTGACCACCCGGCAGAAAGCGTCCAACACTCCCAAGCTGATCCAACAGACCTCATACACAAACAAGGAGTCTTGTCCAGGAAGAGTTTTCAAGAAAAAAGGTAGGTCATTGATCTAGCGAAGAAGAAGATAGTATAGCAGAGTGATAGGACAGAGCAGGAATGGGAAAGAGTAAATGAGGAAGACAGCGACAGTGGGAATTTAAAGCACTAAATTTCCAGAAAGTGGGGACACTATTAATACTGAAACCCCCGGGATAGAAGAGCAATGCTAAGAAATAGAGAACAGTTTGAACAATAACAACAGCAGGAAGGCCTGCCAGACAGTAAAGCGGCTGACAAGTGTTAAACAGCCAAAGGTCTCCACGATCCAAAGCAAATCTGTCATACATGTATGCCTTAAAGAAAAACAAAAAGCCTTGGATAGATGGACAGAGTACTGCTCTGACCTTTACAACCACACTCCAAATGGAGATCCATCAGTTCTAGCATGTCCACAGAACAGAGAAGAATAAGAAGAAATCCTCCCAATTCTCCGAGAAGAAGTTGAGGCAGCAGTTCAATTGCTGAACAAAGGGAAGTCAGAGGAAGTGGACAACATATCCGCGGAATTGCTTCAAGTAGGAGGAGAATCGATGATTGACGCCCTCACCATTATTTGTAACAAGATCTGGCAGAGTAGGAAGTGGCCTACACCATGGACCCAGTCGCTTGTCACCGCTCTTCTCAAAAAAGGTAACCTTCAGGTGTGTGAAAATTACCGCACCATCAGCCTCATCAGCAATCCCAGCAAGATCCTACTGAAAACAATACTCAACAGGTTTAAACCCCAAGCTGAACAAATCATAGCTGAAGAACAAGTAGGATTCAGGGCAGGGCGAAGTACATGTACCACTGAACAACCTCAGAATAATCTGCGAGAAATACGTACAGCACCAACAACATCTATATTATGTGTTTGTAGACTTCAAGACAGCGCTTGACCCAATCTGGCATGCAGCTCTGTGGGCAACCATGAGCGTGTACAACATCAGCCCTAAAATTATTGAAGTCATCAAAGGCCTGTATGACAAGGCTACCAGTTCAGTCCTCCACAACAGCGCCATCGGAAGGTGGTTAAGAACAACAATCGGTGTGCGTTAATGATGCCTCCTCTCTCCAACACTCTTCAACATCTTCCTAGAGCGCATCATGTCAGATGGCCTTGGAGATCACGAAGGCACAGCCTGCCCAGAGGGTAGAGCAATCTCCAACCTTCATTTTGCGAATTACATTGATGGATTGGCTGGAAAGGAACAAGACCTGGAATAGCTGGTACAGAGGCTTAACACCACCTCCAGAGCCTATGGAATATAAATAAGTGCAGATAAGATACAAGTGATGATCGACAACACCAATGGCAAAATGGACATCAAAGTCCAAGGCCAATCCCCCAACATAATGCATAGCTTCAAAAGTGTTGGAGCCATTGTATCAGACAATGAGTCCCGACAGGAAATCCTCTCCAGGATCGCACAAACAACTGCTGTCATGACAAGGTTGAAGCTCATTTAAAAGACAGGACCATTAGTCTACATTCCAAGATAAGACCGCTGCGCTCCCTTGTCATCTCCATCTTCCTCTACGCTTGCGAAATATAGACCCTCACAGCATGTCTACAACTACGACGACAAAGCATGGAGATGAGGTGCTATCGAAGACTTTTAGGTATTTCCTATACCCAGCACATTACCAATGACGAAGTCCCACAGACCACTACACAAGCCATTGGACAACATGATGACATGCTCAAAGTGGTGAAGAAACGGAAACTCCGATAGTATGGCCGCGTCACCAGAGCATCAGGCTTTGCAAAGACCATCCTGCAAGGCATGGTGCAAGGAGGCAGAAGTAGAGGGAGACAGAAAAAGAGGTGGGAGGACAACGTTCGAGATTGGACTGGCTTCACAGTGAGCGAAGCCATGAGGGTTGCTGAGGACAGAGAAAGATGGAGTATGCTGGTTAAACGATCATCTGTGGTGCCCCAACGACCTCCGCATTACGGGATAGGACAGGATAGGATAAGATGGGCATTACTGTGGCAAATTACGTCATAATCTGACGTCATTCTAGGCATTAAGAACGAGGTGATGACTATGCAAATTGTGATAGTCATTGACACTGCCTCTTCGATGATGATCGTATTTATGATCCGGTCCTGATTTGGCTCGGAAGAGTCCGCTGAACCTAAAGCAATAATCCTGTAATGTAATGTGTTGATGATGATGATGATGATGATGATGATGATGATGATGGTGTGTGTGTGTGTGTGTGTGTGTGTGTGTGTGTGTGTGTGTGTGTGTTTGTATGTCTGTAATCTTTCAGTTAGGTGCGTTCTCCGATGTCAAGAACACGGTACTCCTTCCTGCTCTCTTCTTCTTCGGAGCGCCAACCAACATTCTGAACATGGTGGTGTTTTACAAGCAAGGCCTCAAACAACGCATCAACCTCTGTCTTTTCTCCCTGGCCCTGGTCGACCTCGTTTTTCTCACGTTCACCTTTTTCTCCAACGTCGATTCCTGGGAGTCTCCATCAAAAGGTTGGAGTGAAAAAGAAGAAGAAGAAAAAGAAGAAGAAAAAGTAGAAGAAAGAATGATGATGATGATGATGATGATGATGATGATGATGATGATGATGATGATGATGATGATGATGATGTGTATCGCGCATTTATCCATCCAAACAAACTACCGGGGGGTTAAAACGGTCGGGCAGAATGTAGAAACAAATTAATCTGTCAAACGCGTAGGCCACACGGTCAAATAAACAGGCACTGCAGAGATATACGCCCCTTGGGTAGTTCCAGTTTTACAAGCAAACAAGCTGGCTGTCTTGACTTAGTTCTTGATTTTGAACAGCTGGTGTTTGAGTCAATAAGCGCACTGTTCGTGAACCCAAACTTGACATTTCTGTCCTATAAGGTGCTTTTGGTGCAGCTGGGTCCATCAGACAGATCATCCTAAAGTGTCATCTGTTAGGGCTCCTCGGTTCTGGCTTCGCTTCCATGTTCGTTTCTGCCGTCATTGCATCAGAAAGGTGAATAGATTTATCTTGTTACCACTATCTGCAAATAATACGTTTCCAATTATTTGTATCCTTATCTGTATATAATCTGTATCTAATTATTTATATCCTATCTGTCAGTCTTGGCCTTTACCTATTATCTACGGTATGCTTCTGCCTAACCCTAACCCTAACCCGAATGAATGAAGCAGTGCTCGGTCGGACTATGATAGCACTGTGCGCATGCGTCGAATTGTGGCATGCGTTTTAAAATTCGACCAATCAGAATGCTCCCAGTCGCTCCCAGTCCGCAGCGGCTGGCGGTACCCGGCCCTTTGAAGATACCACACCGCGCTAACAATGTGGTTCTGCCGGTCCACGCTCCTTCTCTGTTTTTAGTCCAAGAACCTGGAACAAAAGGCCCCTCTCTCTTCATAACAAGCTTACACTCTCTGCCACCAAATCTGCTCTCAAAACTCATCTCCTTCTGCCTCAGTGATCCATCCAGTTTGACTGTCTATCTTGACTTGTTTCTTCCTAATTTAAGTATTTTATTTGTTTATTTGCATTTAACTCTTTACTTATTTTATTATTTATTTTATGTATTCATTTGCTTTCTTAAATGTCAAGAATGTATCTTTAAATATGTGTGACTGTTGTAAAAGTGTTAATATGCATCTATCCTATCCTATCCCGTAACTCGAAGGTCGTTGGGGCACCACAGATGATAGTTTAACCAGCATTCGCTGTCCTCAGCAACCCTCGTGGCATCGCTCAGTGTTAAGCCAGCCCATTCTCGAATGTTGTCCTCCCACCTCTATTTCTGATTCCATTTTCTTCTGGCTCCTTGCACCGTGCCTGGCAGGATGGTATTTACAAGGCCTGATGCTCTTGTGACGTGACCATACCACCGGAGTTTCCGTTTCTTCACCACTGTGAGCATGTCATCGTGTTGTCAAATTGCTTGTGTGATGGTCTGTCGGACTTCGTCGTTGGTGATGTGATGGGTATAGGAAATGCCCAGAAGTCTTTTTTAGCACCTCATCTCCATGCTTTGTATTCTACGTTGTAGATCTGTTGTGAGGGTCCATGTTTCGCAAGTGTATAGGAAGAGAGATCACAAGGGAGCGCAGCAGCCTTACTTTACAGTGTATTCTGATGGTCCTGTCTTTCTAAATGGGCTTCAACCTTGTCAGGGTAGCAGTGGTTTGTGCGATCCTGGAGAGGACATTGTCTGATACCATGGCTCCTAAATATTTGAAGCTATCATCTGTGTTGCGGGACTGGCCTTGGACTTTTATATCCCTGTTAATGCCATTGGTATTGTTGGTCATCATTTGTATCTTCTCTGCACTTATTTCCATTCGATAGGCTCTGGAGGTGGTGTCAAGCATCTGTACCAGCTGTTCAAGTTCTTGTTCCTCTCCAGCCAATCCATCAATGTCATCCGTAAAACGAAGGTTAGAGATTTCTCTACCTTCTATGCTGATTGTTCCTTCTTGATCTGCAAGGGCATCTGACATGATGCGCTCTAGGAAGATGTTAAAGAGTGTTAGAGAGAGTAGGCATCCTTGACGCACACTGATTGTTTGCCTAAACCAGTTTCCGATGGCGCTGTTGTGGAAGACTGCACTGGTTGCCTTGCCATACAGGCTTTTGATGACTTTAATAATGTTAGGGCTGATGTTGTACACTCTCATGGTTGCCAACAGAGTTGCATGCCAGACTCGGTCAAACGCTTTCTTGAAGTCTACAAACACGGGATATTGATTTTTTTGGGTGTTGTAGGTATTTCTTGCAGATTGTTCTGAGGTTGAAAATCTGCTCAGTGACGCATCTACCTGCCCTGAATCGTGCTTGTTCTTCAGCTATGATTTGTTCAGCTTGGGGTTTCAACCTGTTGAGTATTATTTTCAGGAGGACCTTGCTGGGATGTCTGATGAGGCTGATGGTGCGGTAATTTTCACACTCCTGAAGGTTGCCTTTCTGGGAAGAATTATAACAAGCGACTGGGTCCATGGTGTAGGCCACTCTACACTCTGCCAGGCCTTGTTACAGACACATCAGTTTTAGCATGTCCCGAGAAGAAGAAGAAATCCTCCCAATTCTCCAAGAAGAAGTTGAGCCAGCAGGGCAATCACTAAAGAAGGGAAGTCAGCGGGAGTGGAAAACATACCCGCAGAATTGCTTCAAGGAGGAGGAGAAGCGACGATTGACGCCCTCACCATTTGCTGTAATATGCATCTTATCCTATCCTATCCTATCCTATCCTATCCTATCCTATCCTATCCTATCCTATCCTATCCTATCCTATCTTATCCTGTCCCGTAACCCGGAGGTCGTAGGGGCACCACAGATGATCGTTTAACCAGCATACTCCATCTTTCTCTGTCCTCAGCAGCCCTGGTGGCTTCGCTCAGTGTCAAACCAGTCCATTCTCGAATGTTGTCCTCCCACCTCTTTTTTGGTCTCCTTCTTCTTCTACCTCCTTATGCATCCAGAATCGGTTATTTTTGTCTTGATTGGGCAGACTTTTAAATGCTTGTATTTTTTTACAATTAAATATTTTTTTATTTTATTTTTTTAAACTGTTTTTTTAATAAGCTATCTGATATAGTCTGTGTTGCTTGCACCCTTAGAAAGTAGACTTGCTATAACAAACTAATCCTTTAGATTGAAGATAGGCCATGGGTTTCAGAAAGGCGTCCTTACTCCAGTGGTCTTTATATCCACCTGAGATGTTGACAAATATGAAATGTGCATCATACTACATTTAGTCCATACTAAATGTAGTATGATGCACATTTCATATTTGTCAACATCTAAATGATCAATGTTTCATGCTTTGATGTTTTTAACACCAAAATAATGTGTTCTGTGCCTTTTGTCCAAATGATAATCAGTACTTTACATTAAAAATATGCAACATAATATTTTATGTTTTGATATTTTGGATTTGAAGTTTGGAGATTTATTTTTCAAGGGTTTGGGACACAACATTGAAAGTCTTGATTATTTTGCTTGAGGCTGAGAAGAGGAATGTTGAACATGACTTTGACGTTTCTAAGTGATTATTTTTTCTTATTTTATTTGTCTTAGTATATGTGATACTGTATAAAAGGTGTTTGCTCTATCTGGCTTTGCTATAAGGGGTTGGACTGTATTGCAGATGTTTCTGTGTCGTGTGGCCGCTGCAATCCAGAACTTTCCTCAAGACGAGGACGATGGGGATAATTTTGTATAGCGGTATTATCATCATGACCGGTTGGGCCTGGAGCTTCAGTGAGAAGTTTAAACTGGGGTGTGTTTACGATGTGGCCACAGGCTCCACGACCATGCTGATGGCAACGACGTCTTATTATGATAATTATAGGTAAGTCTACATTTCCAACTAACAATTGAATGTGCTTGCTCCAGTGCTAATAACACGAGTACAAATAGCGTGCAATGTTTGAAATTAGAGCATGTTTCAAATTTGCTTCTTTAATCCTATCCTATCCTATTTACCTTAACTCTGAGATCGTTTGGGGCACCACAGATGATCGTTTAACCAGCGTACTCCATCTTTCTCTGTCCTCAGCAAACATGATGATTTCGCTCAGTGTCAAGCCAGCCCATTCTCGAATCTTGTCCTCCCACCTCTTCTTCGGTCTCCCTCTTCTTCTACCTCCTTGCACTGTGCCTTGCAGGATGGTCTTTGCAAGACCTGATGATCTGGTGACGTGGCAATATCATTGGAGTTTCCGTTTCTTCATCACTGTGAGCAGGTCATCGTGTTGTTCAATGGCTTGTTTGGTGGTCTGTCTGACATCGTCGTTGGTATTGTGCTGGGTATAGGAAATGCCCAGAACTCTTCTGTAGCACCTCATCTCCATGCTTTGTATTCTTAGTTGTAGATCTGCGGTTAGGGTACATGTTTCGCAAGCGTAGAAGAAGATGGAGATGACAAGGGAGCGCATCAGCCTTACCTTGGAATGTAAACTAATGGTCTTGTCTTTCCAAATGGGCTTCAACCTTGCCAGGGCAGCAGTTGTTGGTGCGATCCTAGAGAGGACTTTCTGTCGGGACCCAATGTCTGAAACAATGGCTCATAAACATTTGAAGCTATGCACTGTGTTTGGGGATTGGCCTTGGACTTTGATGTCCATGTTGATGCCATTGGTGTTGTTGGTCATCACTTTGGTCTTCTCGGTAGTTATTTCCTGTTTTCCTATTTCCTTATTGCTGTTGCCTTTTCGGATGGCATTGTTGATTTTTCGGTAGGCATCAGCACCCTGGGAGGTGTTCTTTTTCTTTTTCATCTCTCTTCGTTTCTCACATAGGTCCAAAGGTTCAGGTGTGATCCACAGTTTCTTCTTTGGGCGGTGCTTGCCAAGGATCTCAGTAGCGACATCTGTCACAGCTGAGTTGAAGGTGGTGGTCATGAGGTTGACATCTACTTCACCAGCTCCCAATTCTTCTTTAATAGATGTTGTAAACACTGCTTGATGTGATGATGGTGATAATAATAGTGGCTACTATCTACATTCTAGCCACTGTTATGGGTTGACGCCCAGTCTCAAGTAGACTTATTACCATCCCTCTGAGAGCAGCCCCTTTCAAAATCACCATCTTCCAGCCCTACGCCCCATAATCAGACTATGACGACAGCGAAGTCGAGGACTTGTATGCACATCTGCAGGCTGTCCTTGACCAAATGCCGAAGAAGGACATAGTTATAATGCAAGGCGACTGGAATGCCAAGGTTGGCCAAGATGAGTGACACAACTGGGGAGATACATGTGGACCCCACTGCAACAACGAAACAAATGACAGAGGCCTGAGACTCTGGGAGTTTTCAAGATAAAACAATCTGATACTGGCAAACACTATTGGTCTCCACAAAAATTCCAGACGATGGACTTGGCACAGTCCCAACGGGGAGCACCACAACCAGATTGACTACATCATGGTCAAGAAACGCTTCAGATCAAGCGTCAACATTGGCAGGACACGCACTTTGCTAGGAGCAGACATCGGAAGTGACCACGATCTCGTGATGATGTCTTTCCGGCTCCACTTGAAGAAAGTATACAAAGCAAAGTGCACCAGATTGAAGTTCGGTTCTATAAATTAGAGTATAGCCTCAGCATCCACTGCGTGGGATGCGTTTATTGTAAAGTGATTGGCTGGTGAAGTGCCTTTAGTGTTACCTCTGGGGCTTTTAATACGATACAACCTCATCTCATGGCGCTCAAACTTCTGGCCCTTGACGTCAATCCCAGGCTTATCCTGTGGATAGTCAGCTTTCTAGTTCACAGATCTCAGTCAGTCTGCTTCCAGCGAGCTCTCTCCTCTACTCGAACCACATCAACTGGCTCCCCTCAGGGCACTGTACTATCTCCTGTTCTGTTTACTCTGTACACCAACGATTGCACCGGCTCTGAAAATACACCTCTCATTAAGTACTCAGATGACTCTGCCCTTCAAGACCTCTCCAACTCTGCAACTGTTTATCTAAAAGAAGTGCAAAAGTTTATTGCATGGTGCAAAGATAATTTTTTAAATATAAATTTGAAGAAAACTAAAGAACTGATTATTGATTTTAGAAAAAACCCATCTGCTGTGCCTGACTTAGTGATTGATGGAGAAAAGGTGGAGAGAGTCTCGGAATACAAATATCTGGGAACAATAATTGACCATAAGCTTACCTTTGATTCCAACACTACTTCCATCCATAAGAAATGTCAGTCAAGAATATATTGCCTCCAGAAATTGCGCTCTCTGCAAGTCAACAAGTCTGTTTTATGTAACTTTTACAGCTGTTTTATTCAATCGGTGCTGACCTTTGGTTTTCTTTGCTGGTTTGGAGGTCTCAGTGTGAGGAGTAAGAATGTGTTGGATAGAATTGTGAAGGTGTGTGGGAAAGTGGTAGGTGAAGAGCAGAAGAGTTTGTGTGCGTTGTACGAAAGTCAAGTAAGAAAGAAAGCGAGAATGATTGTAAGAGACTCCACTCACATCCTAGCCCAGCACTACCAGCTCCTTCCTTCTGGTCGTCGTTTCAGAGTGCCTAATGTTTCTACAGTTAGAGCTAAGAACAGTTTTGTACCCAAATCAATACAAATTCTTAATAAGTGTTGACTGAATGAGTTGGGTGCGAGTGGTCTGTGGGAGTACTAGAGATGAATTTTATAATATGCAGCAATTTTTTCAACTATTCAGTATGTAAGTTAACTAATGCATAAGTTTTAAAATCTGTGATTGTCAGTGTTATAATGATACGCAGAGTTTGATGATTGTATATATTTTTTTAAAGATGCTTTATAACGTTTATAATTTTGGTGTAATATAATCTAATGTCTAACCCATGTGTGTGTGGATGTGTGTGTGTGGGTGTGTGTGTTTGTGGGTAGGTGTTTTATTTATTTATGTTGAAGTGCAATAAGGACATGTAGTGTGATATGTATTTTAAGTTTTACAATGTGTCGGAAATGTTCTTGTTAATATGTACATAAGCGTGAGTACACGTACATGCTTACATGTTTATAGTACTGTTACATTTTATTACCTTTTGCTGACAGCAAATCCATGTTAGAATTTCTCCTTGGAGATAATAAAGTTTTCTGAATCTGAATCTGAATCTGAATTTCCTATCCTATCCTATCCTGTCCCGTAACCACAGATGATCGTTTAAACAGCATACTCCATCTTTCTCTGCCCTCAGCAGCCCTGATGGCTTCGCTCAGTGTCAAACCAGTCCATTCTCGAATGTTGTCCTCCCACCTCTTTTTTCTGTCTCCCTCTTCTTCTACCTCCTTGCACTGTGCCTTGCAGAATGGTCTTTGCAAGGCCTGACGATCTGGTGACGTGGCCATACCATCGGAGTTTCCGTTTCTTCACCACTGTGAGCAGGTCATCGTGTTGTCCAATGGCTTGTGTGATGGTCTGTCGGACTTCGTCGCTTGTGCTGTGTTGGGTATAGGAAATGCTCATAAGTCTTCTGTAGCACCTCAACTCAGATTCAGATTCAGAAAACTTTATTATCTCCAAGGAGAAATTCTAACATGGATTTGCTGTCAGCAAAAGGTAATAAAATGTAACAGTACTATAAACATGTAAACATGTACGTGTAATCACGCTTATGTACATATTAACAAGAACATTTCCGACACATTGTAAAACTTAAAATACATATCACACTACATGTCCTTATTGCACTTCAACATAAATAAATAAAACACCTACCCACAAACACACACACCCACACACACACATCCACACACACATGGGTTAGACATTAGATTATATTACACCAAAATTATAAACGTTATAAAGCATCTTTAAAAAAAAAATACAATCATCAAACTCTGCGTATCATTATAACACTGACAATCACAGATTTTAAAACTTATGCATTAGTTAACTTACATACTGAATAGTTGAAAAAATTGCTGCATATTATAAAATTCATCTCTAGTACTCCCACAGACCACTCGCACCCAACTCATTCAGTCAACACTTATTAAGAATTTGTATTGATTTGGGTACAAAACTGTTCTTAGCTCTAACTGTAGAATCCATGCTTTGTATTCCTCGTTGGAGATCTGCTGTGAGGGTCCATGCTTCGCAAGCATATAGGAAGATGGAGATGACAAGGGAGCGCAGCAGTATTATTTTGGAATGTTGACTGATGGTCCTGTCTTTCCAAATGGGCTTCAACCTTGTCAGGGCAGCAGTTGTTTGTGCGATCCTGGAGAGGACTTCCTGTCGGGACCCATTGTCTGATACAATGGCTCTTAAATATTTGAAGCTATGCACTGTTGAGGGATTGGCCTTGGACTTTGATGTCCATGTTGATGCCATTGGTGTTGTTAGTCATCATTTTGGTCTTCTCTGCACTTATTTCCATTCCATAAGCTCTGGAGGTGGTGTCAAGCCTCTGTACCAGCTGTTCAAGTTCTTGTTCCTCTCCAGCCAATCCATCAATGTCATGATGATGGGGTTATTTCTGTAGACCTTTTATGCGGATCAGGGGCGAGTCCTCTTTCAGTCAAGTTGTGGTCTTGACGTTTTGGTCCTGATTCGGCTTTGTGCAGTCCACTGGACCCTTTAAGCAATGAATAACTAACTACCTTCGCCTTACAGTCAAATTTTGCGCCTGTGCATCTTTACTCTAGTATGTATGTTTTTCTCCTTGTGTTTATAATCGATGTTTCTAGATTACGTTAGGATGCTAAGCTGCGAGTTTCTGTGTACAGGCAATGTGTGAGCGCTTTGAGCTGACCGTTGTTTGGAATCACACTTTATAAAATAAATTAATAATAATAATAATAATAATAATAATAATAATAATAATAATAATAATAATAATAATAATAATAATAATAATAGTATTTTTATTATTGTTGTTGTTGTTGTTTTTGTTGTTGTCGTCGTTGTTGTTTTTGTTGTTGTTATTGTAGTTGTTATTATTATTATTATCATTATTATAAATATATATTACTACTACTTCACAACCAGGCACCCTGCAATCCAGAGGAGAAGTTTATAAAGACAAATCGTGAGTTCAGCAAAGGAAAAAAAGGAAGGATATATTTTCGTAAGAATCAACACTTTCAATAAAAGGTCCAATCGTTGAGATTTCTTGCTATTTATAAACAATTAAAAACAACCACATCAAAAGATAAATATATTACCACAGCGAAATTACATATGAGAATTATTACTTAAAACAAAGTTCGCAGGGATTTTTCAAATCATTTAATTGTGGAAGCTCAATTTTATTCCTTTTAGTTTATTTACCTATGTGTTTGTCATTTATTATTTTTAACATCTGAATACTACCAGTTTTCTGTGTTATTCCAAGAGAACGACTTTTAGCAGCCACGTTAATAATACTGCTCCTATACGTGTAATTGAATAGATAGATAGATAGATAGATAGATAGATAGATAGATAGATAGATAGATAGATAGATAGATAGATAGATAGATAGATAGATAGATAGATAGATAGATAGGTAGGTAGGTAGGTAGGTAGGTAGGTAGGTAGGTAGGTAGGTAGGTAGGTAGGTAGGTAGGTAGGTAGGTAGGTAGGTAGGTAGGTAGGTAGGTAGGTAGGTAGGTAGGTAGGTAGGTAGGTAGGTAGGTAGGTAGGTAGGTAGGTAGGTAGGTAGGTAGGTAGGTAGATAGATAGATAGATAGATAGATAGATAGATAGATAGATAGATAGATAGATAGATAGATAGATAGATAGATAGATAGATAGATAGATAGATAGATAGACAGGTAGGTAGGTAGGTAGGTAGGTAGGTAGGTAGGTAGGTAGGTAGGTAGGTAGGTAGATAGATAGATAGATAGATAGATAGATAGATAGATAGATAGATAGATAGATAGATAGATAGATAGATAGATAGATAGATAGATAGATAGATAGATAGATAGATAGATAGATAGATAGATAGATAGATAGATAGATAGATAGATAGATAGATAGATAGATAGATAGATAGATAGATAGATAGATAGATAGATAGATAGATAGATAGATAGATAGATAGATAGATAGATAGATAGATAGATAGATAGATAGATAGATAGATAGATAGATAGATAGATAGATAGATAGATAGATAGATAGATAGATAGATAGATAGATAGATAGATAGATAGATAGATAGATAGATAGATAGATAGATAGATTAGATAGATAGATAGATAGATAGATAGATAGATAGATAGATAGATAGATAGATAGATAGATAGATAGATAGATAGATAGATAGATAGATAGATAGATAGATAGATAGATAGATAGATAGATAGATAGATTATTCCAGAATGGGGTGAACGGAGTTTTAAAAATATTTTTTGCTGCGCTTACCCCCACGTCATCACCTCGCGAACCTTACTTAATTTATTTGATTATTTTATTTTATATTTGCTTTGTTACAGGACTCTGGTAGACTTGTCGTACGGCGTAATCCACGGCTTTTGTCTGCCTGCCGTGTTCTGCATCGTCGTCGTCGTCACCACCATCGTTACCGCGTATTATCTCAGAGCTTCCTCACAGTTTAGACAGGTGAGATAATGTCAAGCTACAAGATTTTATTGGTCAAAATACATTTGTACTGTTTGGAAAAATATTTTAGACGGCGCACCAAGAAATGATAATGATGGAGATGATGATGATGACGATGACGCGATCTCGTGTACCAGAACTTAACAGGTTCGAGTCTGAGATATTATTGCAATAAAAAAAGAGTATAACATAGAAGTCACCCAGTCTCAAACCACCTTACAAGCCAATGATTGAATTGGATGAGACAAGAAACCGATCTCTAGTCTATGCACTCACTTTAAAGATGCTGACGCTCATGTCCTAGACGGGTGAGTGCCGCTACAACTACACAAATACACCCAGCAAGCACTAGGTTCCTTCTCCTCCATCCCCGGTCGCCCTGGATCGTGCTCAGTTTGTCTGGGCGTCAGACAAGGCGCCTAAAAGGGGCAAATAGGCGCCTCGTGCGCCTTGAGTTAGATCCTGTATAGCCTCACGCCTTGAACATTTTAAAGTTTAAAAAGCGCTAAATAAACGCGCTAAAATAAATCAAATCAAGCCATCACGACTTGAAACCCAAACCGTAACACTTGTTGATGTTAGTTGTTTGTTTAATGCAGGCATCGTCCACGTCGGCCGCAGCGTTGTCACCGCCAGAAGTTGCCCTCACCAAGATGCTGATCGCCCTGTCCATTCAATTTGTGGTGCTCAGTATCGCCAACCTTGTCTTTCGTCTCTGTGCGTTCTTCGTACCTGGTCTTACATATCCGGGCAGCCTAGGTCATGTCCACACCTTCATGCTATCTTTCACGGAACTGCTGGCTCTTATTAACGCCTCCACCAACGTCCTGGTGTATTACGTGACCGGCAGCAATACAGGAAAAGCGTCAAAGAGCTGTTTGGTTGCGCGGGGGATAGAAAGAAAGTGAAAGCAGAAGGAGGAGGAGAAAAACAAGAAGGGTCGACGAAGGCAATGACGCCGGCTATGCTGTATGCTGCATAAAACCAGATGGAAAGCCATTCACGTATATTTTTTAGACACTCCCACACATATTTGAAAAATGCATTTTCAAAAGTGCTAGTTTTTCTGGGACTGCTGTGTCTCGTTTTTACACTCCCTTCCCCCCTTCTCCCCCCTCCTCCCCCGCCCAAAAAAGGACATAATAAAACCGTCGAACGATTGTCTACTCCAGTGCAGTATGGTGCATACGATACTGGCTAAAGCTCTTGAAATTAGATGCAAATAGGCTACCTCAGCAGGCTTACCAGATGCTAATTAACTTGGATGAGAGAGGTAAATCTTGTTGGATGAATAAAGTAAAAAAAAAAAACCTTTTTTCTCTAGGTTTTGGGTATGCTTGGGGTACAACAAGTTGTGGGGAGTGAAAATGTCTTTATTAGCATGTTTAAGCAGAGGATGAAAGATGAATATGTACAAGAGTGGGACAGTTCTGTAATGAGAAAAGATACGTATCAGTATTATAGAAAGTTTAAAGATATTTTTCAGATAGAAGCCTATATTGATTTTATGCATATCAATTGCTTTAGAGACTGCTTAATTAAGCTCCGACTGGGAGATCTACCTCTGAATGCTTCATTCTTTAGGATAACCTTCAATGAAATTGAAGGAAATGGATTGTGTCCATGTTGCAACGTATTGGAAAATGAAAATCATCTTGTAACCGAATGTATTCTGTATAGTGACCTTAGAGAAAAATATTTAACTTTTCCTGTACATTCGTATATACATATACTACAGAGCGAATCAAAGTTTCATGTATGGAGATTAGGACTATTTATTTTTCATGCACTAAAAATACGAATTGAATTTTATGAGCAGATACACTTGAGCTGATGTAATAACCTAACGAAAGTAAACGCCATTGTAATTCTTGAGAGATCAGGTACAACAATTTTGTCAACCGCGTGATCAACCTATTTTCTAGGGGCTGGTGGCCCGAAGAATTTGTGTTTGTTTTATTGTTTGTATGTTGTTTTTTTTGGTGAATACACTGACGATGTCCAAACGTCAAGCGTCTCTCTTTCTTTCTCTCTTTATCTCTCTCTCTCTCTTTATCTCTTTCTCTCCTCTCTCTCTCTCTTTCTTTCTCTCTCTCTCTTTCTCTGTCTCTCTCTCTTTATCTCTCTTTCTCTGTCTCACTCTTTCTCTGTCTCTCTCTTTTTCTCTCTTTCTCTGTCTCTTTTTCTCCTCTTATTTATTCCAAAAGACCAATTACAAACCAATCGGAACATGTTGCAATGTTGACATAACAAGCAGAGACAAAATTTTATATGAAAATGATATAATACTTACGTCCTATCTCCCCTTTTCCATTCAAAGGTTCGCTCTCTCTCTCTCTCTCTCTCTCTCTCTCTCTCTCTCTCTCTCTCTCTCTCTCTCTGTCTCTCTCTCTCTCTCTCTGTCTCTCTCTGTCTCTCTCTCTCTCTCTCTCTCTCTCTCTCTCTCTCTCTCTCTCTCTCTCTCTCTTTCTCTAGGTCCGAGTGTGACACATACAAAACCATGTCCTTATTATAACTTGTAAGAAAAAAATGTCTCCCTCCCTCCCTCTCTTCTCTCTCCCTCCCTCCTTTCCTCTCTTTTCTCTCTCCCTCCCTTCCTCCTTCCTTCGCTCTCTCTCTCTCTCTCACACACACACACACACACACACACACACACACACACACAATGCAGCCAGTTATTTTAGACCATGTTCAGACACACAGGAGGAGCTTAATGGGGTAGGATCCCCATTTGCGGAAAGGTTTGCTTACCTAAAGCATGGAGATGAGGTGCTACAAAAGACTTCTGGACATTTCCCATATCTAGCACATCATCAATGACTGACCATCACAAACCACTGGACAATACGATGACATGCTCACAACAGTGGTGAAGAAACGGAAACTCCGATGGTATGGCCACGTCACCAGAGCATCAAGCCTTGCAAAGATTAGCCTGAAATGCACGGTGCAATGAGACAGAAGAAGAGGGAGACAGAAGACGAGGCGGAAGGACAACATTCGTAAATGGACTGGTTTGACAGTGAGCGAAGCTATGAGGATTGCTGAGGACAGAGAAAGATGAAGTACGCTTGTTAACTGATAATCTCTTGTGCCCCAACGACTTTCGAGTTACGGGATAGGATAAGATAAGATAGGATCGCTTACTTCGAACTTTCAGAAAACATTACTGGTTCGTAACTGCCTACATGATCTGACTGCTATTTAATCAACCATCAGACATTTTCCCACTTGTCTGTGTGTTTCAGTTACTGACCGTTAATTTCAGTTGAAAAGCATGGGTCTCAACAAAACAAAATGCTGAGGGTCGGCATTTACGGACGTGGTGTCATGTTCCTTCACTTATTGGGATAAAATCAGTTCTAAACTACTATGCAAAAGCTTCGGCAGAAAGTCCAAATCCCAGTGAACCCAGGGGATACAAAATTAATAGCAATAATACATTGCAATGTATCAGAAAACTACACTGCAAAAAGATAGGTCGTGTACACAGATAGTGCTAACAAAAACCAGTCCGTCATCAAACCATCACAACATCTGGAAAATGTAGGCGTCTGCGATTTGGGAGCTGTCTGCAAACGGGACGCTACTGTAATTTCATAACTGTTGACGACAAAGAGGTGGTAACTCAGCTTAGCAATAAACCGATAGTATTGAACAAAACGTAACGTTAATTTACCAGCTCCCTAGAGGAATGTTGGCAGTTATTAAATTAACCTCCTTGAGACGTTCATTTCCCATACCATCACGCAGAACTCGCTAGGAAGAATGTAATTTAGCCCACTCATACATCTGACCGGTGTCACTTGACCGCTAAGTAGCCACGCGAATCATATCACGCTTAGATCTACCCTGCAATTATCCCCTGACACACGAAGTTGAGACGCTAGCCCATTAACGAATGTTGTCCTCCCACCTCTTTTCTGTCTCTTTCTTCCGCCGCCTTGCACCGTGCCTTGCAGGATGGTCTTTGCAAGGCCTGGTGCTCTGGTGACGTTGCCATACCATCGGAGTTTCCGTTTCTTCACCACTGTGAACATGTCTTCGTGCTGTCCAATGGCTTGTGTGATGGTCTGCCGAATTTGTCGTTGATTATGTGCTGGGTATAAAAAATGCCTAGAAGTCTTCTCATCTCCATGCTTTGTATTCTACGTTGATGATGATGATGATGATGTGATCTTGTAAGGTGACAAAAATCCATGTACGTAGTGTTCATGCTCTATGCGCACTAAGACGGTAATTCAGCCATATTAAAACAGGTACGTTTTAAGTCCTTTCCTGAAGCTTGGTAGGGATGGAGCTTGCTTCAAGCTCAGGGGAAGGGAGTTCCACAGAGTGGGTGCAGCATTTTTGAAGGAGCGCATTCCAAGAGTCGTTTTGGTTGTGTTGCTTGTGCGCACACAGGGGATTTCAAGTCTACACTGAGTCCCTGACCTGAGTTCGCGTCTGGGTTGGTAAGGGGAGACCGGTTCTGTGAGGTAGGTGAGAGCAGTGCTCGTGAAGCACTGATAGGCCAGTGCCAGGATTTTGTAGTCCAGTCTTTTTTCAACGGGCAGCCATTGAAGAGAACGAAGTCCAGGTGAAATGTGCTCATTCCTTTTTTGTTTTAGAACAATCCTTCCTGCAGTATTCTGAACAAGTTGTAGTCTCTGCAGTTGTGTTTTGGGTAGTCCCCAGAGGCAGCTGTTACAATAATCCAATCTATAGAGGATGAGAGAAGTTGCAACTGATCTGGCTGTTGTTAGATTTAACAATGGGCGAAGTCTGCCTAGCATTCTGATGTAGAAGTAGCATGTCCTCACGATGAAACTAACATGGGTTGACAAGGTTAGTCGGCTGTCAATGTACAAGCCTAGGTTTCGCACTACGTCAGATGGTGTGATCTTGGCCTCTCCAATTTGTACAGAGTCGATGCTGGTTTTCGCTAGGTTGGTCTTAGACCCACACAGCTAAATCTCTGTAGTAGGTCTACTGTGAGAGTCCATGTTTTGCAAGCGTATAGGAAGATGGAATGTAGACTGATGGAATGTAGATTGATGATCCTGTCTTTCCAAATGGGTTTCAACCTTGTCAGGGCAGCAGTTATTTGCGCTTTTTTGGAGATGACTTCCTGTTGGGACCCATTGTCTGATACTATTGCTCCTAAATATGTAAAGCTACTCACTGTGTTGAGGGATTGGCCTTGGACTTTGATGTCCGTGTTGATGCCATTGGTGTTATTGTTATTGGTCATCATTTTGGTCTTCTCTGCACTTATTTCTATAGTTGGTGTCAAGTCATTGAACCAGCTGTTCAAGTTCTTGTTCCTCTCCAGCCAATCCATCAATGTCATCCGCAAAATGGAGGTTGGAGATTGCTATACCCCCTATGCTGACTGTGCCTTCGTGACCTGCAAGGGCATCTGACACGATGCGTTCCAGGAATATGTTGAAAAGTGTTGGAGAGAGGAGGCATCCTTGACGCACGCCAATTGTTGTTCAGGGCCAGTTCCCGATGGCGCTTGTGTGGAGGACTGCACTGGTAGCCTTGTCATACAGGTTTTTGATTACTTCAATAATGTTATGGCTGATGTACACACTCATGGTTGCACACATAGCTGCACGCCAGACTCGGTCTGACGCTGTCTTGAAGTCTACAAACACGTGATAAAATCATATTGACAATAAAAACATCGCACGAATGCGTGTGTCCGTAGTTCGTGCATGTGTGCGGTCGTGTGTGTTCGTGTTTGTTTTCGTGCATGCGTTGGAATGTGTAGGTGAATGCGCGCTTGTGTTTCACGTGTAAGCCACTAATGAACAACAATGTTAGTATTGCTGTTGTTTCTATCACTTTTATTGATTATTAAGTTGTCAATCAACAATAAGGAAAATTGTGCCTGTAAATACTTCGAGCTAATGAGGTTACGCATCCCCGTTTTGGTGATATTTGTGTTACTTCCAGTTTTATAGCGATAGTGGTAGTTGGTAAAGAAATGTAATTGCCCTGACATTTATTAAAATTATAAACGTAATAGTGCATGTTCGTAATGGTAAGCGTGTGTGTGTGTGTGTGTGTGTGTGCGTGTGTGTGTGTGTACACATCGATTGTTCCGCGAGATCCTGATGAAATTCCATTAATCGATTATATAAATAAGCGCGCACTAGCTGCATTACAATTATTAATGTGGTGCACGCGAAATTAGAATGTAAGCATGGTTTATAGGCAGAGAATGAATGTGTGAAGATGCGCGCGCGCGTTTGTGTATACGTGTGTGTGTGTGTGTACGTGTGCTGTAGAAAATAACTCACTCCTAATACTCGCAACATTTATATATATATAAAAAAAAGAGTATAAACACAAACCCGTTAAGAATATTTTAGGCTCGAAAACTCTCGTCCTTCTTGAACCAAGTTAAGTCTTGCTCATGTCTGTTGTAAAACTCAGTGAGTTATGTGTAATCGGTGTTTGTCTGAAACGTAGCATGGTCTTTATAGATCTCCCGGGGATAAACTACGGGCGGCTTGAGTTAGATTGTATATCGGCCAGCGCCTTGAGCAGCTCTTGAGCTGTGGTGTCAGAGGAAGAACGAAGATTTCTAGATGGCTTGTAGAAGTGAATGTTCGGGGTGAGGGAGGAAGGGGCAAACCCATGGTCGCACTTGTAACAGAAAGTAAAGATTTTGTAGGTAATCCTCTGAGATACAGGAAGCCAGTGAAGAGAATATAGGAGTGGTGTGATGCGATCAGATTTTTTTCTCTTTTTGTGAACCAGCTGAGCTCTGAACACGTTGGAGCAGATGAACAGAAGAGGAAGGAAGGAAAGCCAGAAGAAAGTTACAGTAGTTTAAGCGTGACAGAACAAGAGAGGACTAATAATACAATAATAGAAGGTGAACATATAGAACATTATATACCACTTGTTTGAATTTTATTTTCAATGACTTCTGCATTGTTTGGTAACGTAAGCCGTTTCCAACAGAGATACGTTTGACAAAATAAGTGCTGGAGCCAAAAAAGAAAAAAAGAATAATATGTCTGTTGGCGGTAACATAGGAAACAAAAATAGGTTCGAAAATAATTTATTATTATTTAAAAAAAAAAAACTTTTCTACCTTGAGCTCGATTTTGGGGGTCTTTTTTCACTTTTTTTTCCAGATGGTCCCAAAAAAGGTTTAGGCCCAGGCCAAAACAATTATTGTCGGTCCAGATATGGTAAACAGACTTCTTTTTGGGGGGTGGAGATGGGGTGTGGGGATGAGGGGGAGGGGGGGCTAGACGAAAATAGACGTTTAAATTTAAAGTAAATATCTAAATAAACAAATAAATAAATAACCATATTTTCCCGCTGTTGTCTTGTTCGCTGATACAGAGAGCCGAGAAACCAAATTGGTGAGATAGGAACATATAAGCAAAGTGAAGAGAAATAACAGGACTAATCTAATACCTTCATGCTATGTTTTTACTTATGGGTCGTTCTTAAAGTTCGTCTGAGGTCGAGATCACAATTGCGCCAAAACTTATAAAACGTCTAATTCGCGCTAACTGATAAATATTTTCCTTGTATATTCATGCATTTTTTGTGGGTCTAATATTTGCCACAATCCTATCAAAATTTCGTGTCCGACTATCCAAAGGGTCGTATGTTTGTAGGCATTGACTCACCGCCTTTACAATACAGGCGGGGAATACCTACATTTGTATAAGCATCACTAGACCTCTATCAGCGACCTTCTTGTGGCTGTGTCTGTGTGACCTGGAACTCGGCCTGTTACATTGTTTGACCTGTAATGACTTCATGGTAGAAAACTCGTGAAGTTAGGTAATAACAGGGATGGTTTGTCTTTTTTAAGCTTCGTGCACGCTTATTTGAGAGCCTTCACCTCCTATACTATCCTATCCCGTAACTCGAAAGTCGTTGGGGCACCACAGATGATCGTTTAACCAGCGTATTGCATCTTTCTCTGTCCTCAGCAACAACCTTCATGGCTTCGCTCAGTGTCAAGCCAGTCCATTCTCGAATGGTGTCCTCCCACCTCTTTTTCTGCCTTCATCTTCTTATGCCAATTCGCAACGTGCCTTGCAGGATGACCTTTGCATCTCAATGGTTTTATAAGTTCTTCCATGCTCATGCAATCCAGTGTTAAAGTTTGAACAAATGAGATCAAACTCACTTTAAAGTAGCTCGCTTTCCCCGTAAAAAGAGATGCGAATACAATGCAGCACAACACCATACAATGCAATACAATTCATTTTTATTGTTTTATTTGCATTGTTTATATAGTGGGGGTGCTGTTGGTCGATTTAAAAACTTGCATTAAGTCATTTTGCTGAAGTCAAAAATCAAATCCACTTTACTTAAAACGCGCACTTAATTTTTTTTTAGTTTTAAAGGGGGAGGGAGGTTGGCGGGGGTGGGCGGGGTTGGAAAGAGGGGAAGGGGGGTCTCGCTTGTGCGCTGTTGGACGCCATGGACAATTACTTAACGGACTGTGCTATGAGCTTAAGTGAAGAGCAGTTTTTATTTTCATTTTCAGCAATCTCACACAACACTAGCACAACTCACCATGACAACGCATGACGACACAACCACAGGCCATGAATTCAGCATTATCAAAACCACCACCTTCTTCAACAGCCTGGCATCTACTGTAGATGATGTTGCAGTAAGCCACGAGATTTACGGCGATTGTCTGGTTGTCAACAGCAGCACAGTACAAGCTTCCCGTGATGCTGCAAATTCTGACTATGGGAAAGAGGTACTAGATCGCCGTCGACAATGTCGTCACTGATCGTCCTTGTGACAATCATTTACAACATCGGTTGCGAAGTCGCGGTCGATGGCGTCGTTATTGGTATTAGCGTCATCGTCAGCGCTGTATCCGTCGTCGCCATTTTCGTCTGGGCTGTCATCATCAGTCAGCATTAATACCTCATTCATCATCATCATCATCATCATCATCATCATCATCATCATCATCATCATCATCATCATCATCAGATAGGCGTACAGTAGTTTAAAGTTGTTATCAATTCTATACTACAACAACAACTACTACTACCATTACTACTACATCACATAGAATTAATGCATCAATCAATAAATCTATCATCATCATCACCATCATCATCAACACCAACATCATTCCTATCGTAAAATACAATATTCTATGGTCATTATCAATTTCTTACTACTACTACTACTACTACTACTACTACTACTACTACTACTACTACTACTGCTGCTGCTGCTGCTACTGTTACTACTACTACTACTACTACTACTACTACTACTACTACTACTACTATTACTACTATTGCTGCTGCTGCTGCTACTATCACAAGAAGTAATTTTCTGCAGGCACGCTGGCAACTCCAACATACAACAACTATGAAACTTTCGATTTTTTAAAATTGCGTTCAAAACTTGTCAATAAATGTTTCGGTTCCTCTCGATGAAAACTGACACACCAAGGAATGGTGCGATGCTGTGAAGGATGAAAGTTAATGTTGAGCGTCATGGAGGTTGCTCTTCTAACATCGACCGCTGGCCTATTAGTCGAATACGTAAACTTTGTCTAATGAAGGAAACTTAGACTAAGCTTATGTAATGGATTCGTAGGTCGTATGTGCAGAAAGTCTGAGCAACCATCCTCAATAGTACTAGTGCCACGGCCACACTCTTCCGCAAAAGCCTTCAACCAAGTGACTGGGATCAAGTCACCTTACAAAGGAACGGCAGTTGAGATGAGAGTATGACCGCATCCAGGAGGTCGTCAGAAAAGTTATATCATCCACCGTGGGCATTGTATGGAGATAGCCAGGAAGCACCGTGTTAAAAGTGGACCACTGGCCTACAGGAGCGTTTGGTCCGAACTTTACTAGGTGTATGCCTTCACGGTCTGGGCCACGTTTAGGTTAGGTAAGCCCATCACCGGCATTGAGGCTTTCCAGCATAGAGCGGCACGCCTTGTCAAGAACAGGTACAAGTCAACAGCAGGGGTGTCGTCTATGCTGGAACAGCCTAAATGGTCAACTCTTCATAAAAGAAGAACAACTATAAATAATTCCGTCTTTACTTCTTCTGTAAGAGCCACCACCACCTTTACCATGCCAAGTGACAACATCACAGTTTTGTATTTTAGGATTTTTCTCTTTCTCCTGTAATGGCGCACTATATTACAAAATATGAAGTTGTTTACTATGACGGCCTACTAGCGCTGAAACCTGATAATTACAAATATCATGAGATAATTACAAATAATATGGAATAATTATTATTATCAAGGGATAATTACAATTATAATTGAAAAAAAATCTTCGCCTTATAATGTTTAAATTTCAGTTTTGGCTCTAGCAATCCGCCTGGAAATGCGTCAAAACCGAAAATTGTAATTATCACATAATAATTACGATGTTCACCTCATAATTATACTTTTTAGGTGATCATGCTTACTTCTGACTAAGGCGGCTTACTAGCGCCAAAATGTGCATTTACCGGTATCAGTGATAATAGTAATTAACACGTGTTCTGTGTGATTCACATTATGACGGCCTACTAGCGCCAAAACCTGATAAATATAAATATCGTGTGATAATGACAAATATCCTATCCTATCCTATCCTGTCCCGTAACCCGGAGGTCGTAGGGGTACCACAGATGATCGTTTAACCAGCACTCTACATCTTTCTCTGTCCTCAGCAGCCCTGATGGCTTCGCTCAGTGTCAAACCAGTCCATTCTCGAATGTTGTCCTCCCACCTCTTTTTCGATCTCCCTCTTCTTCTACCTCCTGGCACTGTGCCTTGCAGAATGGTCTTTGCAAGGCCTGATTATCTGGTGACGTGGCCATACCATCGGAGTTTCTGTTTCTTCACCACTGTGAGCAGGAACACGATGAGTGTTGTCCAATGGCTTGTGTGATGGTCTGTCGGACTTCGTCGTTGGTGATGTGTTGGGTATAGGAAATGCCCAGAAGTCTTCTGTAGCACCTCATCTCCATGTTGTGTATTCTTCTTTGGAGATCTGCTGTGAGGGTCCATGATTCGCAAGTAGGCCTATATAGAAAGATGGAGATGACAAGGGAGCGCAGCAGTCTTACTTTAATTACAAATATCAACGTCATATTTACAATTAACACGTACAATTGTAATTATCAAGTGAAAATTACAATTTTCGGTTTTGGCCCATTTTCAGACGGATTGCTAGAGCCAAAATGAAAATTAAACATGATCACGCGCAGGTATTTGTAATTGTCCAATGATAATTGTAATTATCCCTTGATGATTGTATTTTTCCTATGATATTTGTAATTATCTCATGATATTTGTAATTATCAGGTTTTGGCGATAGGAAGGAGTGGCAAATACTGATAATTATTAATTAATACTGTGGATTACCGGTATCTCTGTACATTACACAGAACACGTGAAAATTTCAATTATCTCGTGATAATGGTAACTCTCGGTTTTGGCGCTTGTAGGTCGTCATATGTTACTATGAATAGTTTTCAGATATTAATATATGTCTACATTTGGACCACTAGAAAAAGCAGCCCAAAAGCAGCAGTTGATCCCTCCTCTCCTCAAACCCCCCACCCCACCCCCCACCCCACTCCCCGCCGCTTCACCTCCCCAAAGTATCATATCTCACATAAAGTTTGACGTCCAAGAAAGCGTAATCACATGCAGTGTCTGTGAATATGACTAAATACATCATGACGCTACCTGATGCCAATATCCTATTCAGTTTTAGAAACAGCGTCAAATCGCAGTAATGACATCAGCAACTAGAAGGTATGATTATGCTTGTGTGCGTTATATTTCCCATCCGAACATCTCTTTTACAGTACTTTAGGAAAAAAGGAAACAGTCATGGACACCTCAAGCATTGCCACTAATTTATAGCGTGCAAGAATTACCAAACTTAGTTTGGATGCATTAGAAAGACATTCGCCAGCTCTCCACACGCTCATGCTGTTGTAAAAATAAAATACGGATGCGACGTCCGTGATCTTTGACACTGCATGAGTCGGTGTGAACAGTATGCCTGTATCACAATGACGCTGCATCTTTGAGGTTGATGATGATGATGATGATGATGATGATGATGATGATGATGATGATGATGATGATGATGGTGTGTGTGTGTGTGTGTGTGTGTGTGTGTGTGTGTGTGTACCTGTGAAACGTCACGAATGAGGAACGGAATTTGACGTTCTTAGTATAAAATGGGGTAATTTGCTCCTTCCCCGTTTGTCTGCCGTTCCTCATTTGTTCTAAGTACACGGGAGTGCTCTTTTAGTGCATGGGAGTGCAGTTGTAGTGCACGGGAGTGCAGTTGTAGTGCATGGGAGTGCTTTTTAAGTACATGTGCACTACAGTTGTAGTGCACGTAAGTGCTCTTTTAGTGCATGGGAGGGCAGTTGTAGTACATGGGAGTGCAGTTGTAGTGCATGGGAGTGTTTTTAGTGCAAGGGAGTGCTCTATCCGGGACGGAGAACTTCCAGCCCATTTCCGAACAAATTTTGAAAAATGTCGACCTACTTCCTCTGCTATAGAGCACGAAGTAGGTCAAGTTTTGTTCCAGACGGGTAGCTTAATAGCACCCTTTTCCCAATTGACCTAATTCGTGCCCTCTTAGAGACGATGTAGGTCAAGTTTTGCCAACACGGGTAGGGTAAGGAATTTTCCTCGACGGGTAGGTTAAAGCACCCGCCTCGACGGGTAGGTTCAGGCACCCGTTTAAGAAAAGGGTTAGGGTCAGGGCTAGTTGCAGCGCTGCAACTGGCCCTGACCCTAACCCTTTTCTTGAAGGGGTGCCTTAACCTACCCGTCAAGGCGGGTGCCTTAACCTACCCGTCGAGGAAAATTCCTTACCCTACCCGTGTGGCCAAAACTTGACCTAATTTGCCTCCTAAGGAGCACGAAGTAGGTCAATTTACCCCATTTGATACCTCGTACACGTATGTGTGTGTGTATGTGATCTTTCAGTTAGGTGCGTTCTCCGATATCAAGAACACAGTACTCCTGCCTGCTCTCTTCTTCTTCGGAGCGCCAACTAACTTTCTGAACATGGTGGTGTTTTACAAGCAAGGTCTCAAACAACGCATCAACCTCTGTCTTTTCTCCCTGGCCCTGGTCGACCTCGTTTTTCTCACGTTCACCTTTTTCTTCAACGTCGATTCCTGGGAGTCTCCATCAAAAGGTTGGAGGGAAGAAGAAGAAGCTGATGACGATGATGATGATGATGATGATGATGATGATGATGATGATGATGATGATGATAATAATGATGATGATGATAATGATGATGATCATGATCATGACGATGATTTTGACGATGATGATATCTATCCATACACAAAGGCTGTGGTTAGGTTAGAACAGTTGAGCCGTCGACTGTGTCCAAAACATAGGTCTGTCAAATGAGTAGGCTACCGGGTCGAGTAAACACGGACACAGCTAGACCCAACGGGTAGTTCCAGTTGTCCAAAGTTTGTGACGGTGTGCCAGCAAACAAGCTGGCTTTCTCAATTTACTCCCTGATTTCTAACAACACCTTACTCTTGTTTTTGAGTTGATAAGTGCGCTGTTCGAGAACCCAAACTTGACTTTTCTGTCCAAAAAGGTGCTTTTGGAGCAGCTGGGCCCATCAGACAGATCATCCTGAAGTGTCATCTGTTAGGGCTCCTCGGCTCCGGCTTCGCATCCATGTTCGTTTCTGCCGTCATTGCATCAGAAAGGTGAATGAGTTTATATTGTTACCACAAACTGCAACTAATGCGTATCCAAGTGTATCCCATCTGTATTCCATGATCTGTGTCCATATCGGATTTTTTTAGCTCTACATACCATCTAGTAATCTCCGGTTCTCCCTTGATACTCTCGACCTTGGCATTCCTCGCTAAAATTTGTGTTTGCTGGTTCACGCTCCTTTTCTGTTTTTGGTCCACGAATTTGGAACAAATTGCCCCTCCCTCTTTGCAGCAGGCCTACACTTTACCTTAAATCTGCTCTCAAGATTTATCTTTACACCTCACTGATCCAGCAATACGACCTAATTGTCACTTTTATCTTGCTTTGTTTCTTCATTATTTATTTATTTATTTAATTCGTGTACTTACTCGCTTTCTTATTTGTCAACAAAATATATATATATATGTGTGTGTGTGTGTGTGTGGGTGTGTGTGTGTGTGTGTGTGTGTGTGTGCATGTTACAAAAGTGTTAGAATTATAATCGGTACTTTACATGAGTTAAATAGGCAATATAATATTTTGTGTTTTGTATTTTGGATTGGAGGTTTGGAGTGTTTACATTTCAAGAGTTGATAGATGATAGTTAGATAGATAATGATATTTATATAGCGCTTTTTCCCAACGAGTTCAAAGCGCTGGCCGATACAGGATCTAACTCAAAAACCGCCCACCCGCAGCCTTTGGGCGCATGGTCTGACGCACGGACATATGAGCACAATCCTGGGCAGCCCGGGAGCAAACTTGTTTTTTCCAACCTAGTTCCAGTCATTCACCCAAAAAGGCGATCACCGAAGTCGAACGAAGCTCTCCGATGTGTAACGAAATGATGCTTGCATGACTACGACTAGTTGACATTAAAAATGATCGCTGTTGTTTCTAATTCTGTTCGATTTACACAGATTAGCATTTCGCAACGGTATACTTTGTTAATATGAGCATAATTATTATAGACCATATTTAATAGTTGCGTTCCTTGATTTGCATTTTGTTAGTTTTCAGCAGTAGGCTAATAACAGCATTCCCCATTTCCTGCCTAGAACCAAGTAGACACTGTTATACAGTATACATAGGCTTAATCTACATTATATAAGTCAGTCTCCGCGCAGCGAAGAAGCTCACTAGCTGAATATAATTATTAGACCTGTATTGTTTGTTTTATACGTAAATAAATGTATAAACTATATCTATTCTAATTAATAATATTTAGGCCTATACTTTATAATATTCGAATCTTTAAATTTCCGGAGAAGGACGAGTAGGCTAAGCGAATTTTTTTTTTTATATATAACTCGAGATCAGAGTTAAATTAATAGTTAGTTATTCATTGCTTACAGGGTCCAGCGGACTGCAAAGAGCCTAATCAGGACCACAAAATCAAGACAACTCGAGATCAGAGTTAAATTAATATCTAATTAGTTATTCATTGCTTACAGGGTCCAGCGGACTGCAAAGAGCCGAATCAGGACCACAAAATCAAGACCACAACTTCGCTAGTAGTAGTAGTAGTAGTAGTAGTAGTAGTAGTAGTAATAGTAGTAGTAGTAGTAGTAGTAGTAGTAGTAGTAGTAGTAGTAGTAGTAGTAGTATAGTTATTTAGTTAGATCTTTAATTTATTTATTTGTTTTGTTAGTTTGTTTGTTATTATTATTATTATTATTATTATTATTATTATTATTATTATTATTATTATTATTATTATTCCTACTTTTAAAACAAATAAAAGAATAGTGTGCTGCTGTGCGTGCTCAATGGTGTAAATATGGTCAGTGACGTTTTGTTTGTTTTTGCTGAAGTTGGGCGTAACCCGAGATATTCAGATGGTGTTACTGGCAGAGATATGTTACTGGTTATTTTTTCTTATAGATTTACCAAAGTTTTCAGATGATTTATGGAAATTTCCGCCTGCCACGCAACATTTTTTAAAATACGTGTTTCTCATTAAAATACATATCATTGAAATACATATAACAAATTTACTGTACGAGTTAAAAAGAATAATAATAGTTAAATAAATAATTGCTTTGGTGCTAGCAATAAAAATGTCACTGTTTTTTGAGACCATTATAAACTTGCTTTGCCTTGTTGTGCTGAAGGGACATCAACGTATCCATAGCGCTTTGAAGTTTTGTCATGGCTTTATTGTTGATATAGATGTGAAATCGTTGTATGTGTGCATTATGTGTTATGTATTACTTTTACTCTTTATAACTAATTGAGATAAGATAAGATAAGATAAGACAACTTTATTATCTTTTACAAGAAATTACATTGTGGTGTACAATTATAATCAACAAGGAATAAACATCACAATAATAATAACAACAATCATAATGACAATGAGGATAAAAATGCACAGTCACATATGAATAGAATTACACTTATGCATGCTAACATTTAAAAAAAAAAAAAATGTGAAATGAGATTGTTTTGGGCAAACAAAACACACACACACACACACACACACACACACACACACACACCCACACACATGTCATTTATTAAGTAATGAGACAGCCTTTGGAATAAAACTGTTTTTCATTCTGAGAGTTCTGACCCTTGGTGTTTGGTAGCGCCTTCCAGAAGGCAGGAGCTGGAAGTGGTGCGCAAGCACATGAGTGCTATCCAGCACAAAGCAAATAGCTTTCCGCACAACACGTCTTTCATACAACACCTGCAGACTCTCTTGTTTCACTCCCACAACCCTCCCACAGACGTTCACTACTCGATCCAGAATACTTTTGTTTTTTACACACAAACTTCCATACCAGCAGATAAAAGAAAAGGTAAGAACGGACTCAATAAAAGAAGAGTAAAAGGTCTGAAGGATGCGGCTACTGACTTGGAGATTTCGAAGTTTTTGAAGGCAGTAAATTCTAGACTGACATTTTTTGTGTATGGCCTGGGTGTTTGCAGTGAAGTTCAGTTTCTCGTCAATGATGGTTCCCAGGTATTTGTATTGGGTGACTCTCTCGACTGTAACACCATCAATGACAAGGTCTGGAATGAGAGTGTTGTTTTTACGAAAGTCAATGACCAGTTCCTTAGTTTTCTTGACATTTAAGTCCAGATAGTTTTGTTTGCACCAGGAGCTGAACCTATCAACTGCAGAGAAATACACAGCATTTGAATTGGACAGGTCCACAAGGGCAGAGTCATCCGAGTACTTTATGACCGGTGAGGCATCAGTTCCTCTGCAGTCGTTTGTGTAGAGCGTGAAAAGTACCGGAGAAAGAACCGTACCCTGAGGAGCTCCTGTGGACGTTTGTTTGAGAGATGAGACAGCAGAGTGAAAGCGGACAACCTGAGATCTGGACACGAGGAAGTGAACGATCCACAGGACGAGTCTAGGAGGGACAGTGTAAGACAAAAGCTTCTGAGCCATGAGGTGTGGCTGTATGGTATTGAAAGCAGAAGAAAAGTCTATAAATAGAATGCGGACAAAGGAACCAGAGGTCTCTAAGTGAGTCAGTATATTAATCATCATAAAATAATAATAATACTAACTGCTTCAAATTACGAATCTCCACTTGACTTACAGCTTGAAGCTGTGCAGATCGAAACAGAATTAGATCTAGAAGCAACAACGGCTAGTTTTTATGCACGGGTGTTTCACCACAGACTCTGAAGTCTTTTCTTTTGTCTTTGTAAACTCGTGGGCCTCCTACATACGTACGTAGTATAGTATGTAATTGAGGCCTACGAAAGATGAGACTTCCCAGCCTGTGGTTTCACGTAGTCCTGTTGTTGTTTTGTAGATTATAGTCACACGACACTTTCGCATATAGGTGACTACTGGACCGATTTATACTGACACCAGCGGGCCAGTTGTTGGTAAAGGGGAAAATAATATGATCACACGTTGACCAATCCGGGATTCGAACCAGCTACCTTTCGGTTACTAGCAAGACGCTCTTACCAACTGAGCTACCCGGCCCCGCTTGCACGTAGTCCTGCCAGCATTCGTTCGTAAAACATCGGATAGCTCCACTCGACTCGGAGAGCTTCGTTCGACTTCAGTAATTGCCTTTTTCGGCGAATGACTGGAACTAAGTTGGAAAAAACAAGTTCGCAGCCCGGGATGGGGGAGAAGGACCAAGTGCATGCTGGGTGTGTTCTTGTTACCGGCACTCACCCGTCTAGGACATGAGCGTCAGGATCTTTAAAGTCCGTTATGATGGAATGTATGCGACACAGACTAGACCTCGGTTTATACTCTCATCCGAAGGAGTAGGAAAACAGGAGTAAAGTGTCTTTCCCAGGGACACAACACAATGGCCCGGCCAGGGCTCGAACCCGGGACCTTCAGATCCACAAGCCAAAGCACTACCATTAGACCACAGTGCCTCCCAGTTGAAAGTCTTGATTATTTTTCTTGTGACAAGGAATGGAAATATTGAACTTGACTAGGTTTTTTTAAAGTGATTATTTATTCTTTTTTTCTTTGTCTTAGTAAGTGTGATGTAAAAGGGTGTTTGCTTTATGTGGCTTTGCTATAACCGGGTTGGATTGTATTTCAGATGTTTCTGTGTGGTGTGGCCGCTGCAATCCAGAACTTTCCTTAAGACGAGGACGATGGGGCTGATTTTGTATAGCGGTATTATTATCATCGTAGGCTATGCTTGGAGCTTCAGTGAGAGGTTTGGACTTGGGTGTGTTCACGACGTGGCCACTGGCTCTACGACCATGCTGATGGCAACCACACCTTATTATGATAATTATAGGTAAAACTACATTTCCCACAAACTTTTAGTAAAAACATTGATGTATATGCTAGTTTCATCGCTAGTAACAGGATTATGAATAGCGTGCAATGGTTGAAATTAGAGCGTGTAAGAAATGTGCTTATTTAGTAGGTGTGGTTAACACTACTAGGTGTTGTGATGTGAGGATGATAATAATAATAGCGGTTACTGTCTATTAAGCTTTGTATGGTAATTTGTTAGTTTTAGTCCAAGCTATGCTACCACGCTATACTGCTATGCAAAACTCCTACGCTATACTGCCATGCACAACTCCCACGCTATACTGCTATGCAAAACTTCCACGCTACATTGCTATGCAAAACTACCACGCTATGCTGCTATGCAAAACTACCGCGCTATACTGCCTTGCAAAACTACCACGCTATACTGCCCTTGTACAATTACCACCACTATTCTGCCTTGTAAAACTACCACGCTACATTACCTTGCAAAACCACCACGCTATACTGCCTTTCAAAACTACCACGCTATATACTGCCTTGCAAAACTATCACGCTATCCTGCCTTGCAAAACTATCAGGCTATTCAGCCATGCAAAACTACCACGCTATACTGCCTTGCAAGACTACCACGCTATGCTGCCTTGCAAAACTACCACGCTATACTGCCTTGCAAAACTAACACGCTATGCTGCCTTGCAAAACTACCACGCTATGCTGATCTGCAAAACTACCACGCTATACTGCCTTGCAAAACTACCACGCTATACTGCCTTGCAAAACTAACACGCTACGCTGCCTTGCAAAACTACCACGCTATGCTGATCTGCAAAACTACCACGCTATACTGCCTTGCAAAACTACCACGCTATACTGCCTTGCAAAACCACCACGTTATAATGCCTAGCAAAACTACCACTCTATGATGCCTTGCAAAACTACCACGCTATGCTGCCTTGCAAAACTACCACGCTATACTGCCTTGCAAAACTACCACGCTATACTGCCTTGAAAAACTTCCACGCTATGATGCCTTGCAAAACTACCACGCTATAATGCCTAACAAAACTACCACGCTATGCTGCCTTGCAAAACTACCACACTATAATGCCTTGCACAACTATCACGCTATAATGCCTTGCACAACTATCAGTCTTTCAGCCGTGCAAAACTACCACGCTATACAAACAGGTTTTAGCACCATGGTGTGGGTTTGTTTGTTTTTCAACCGCATTATTTTATTACTTGAGTTCTGTATAGACCTGGCATAAAGGCCTTCAAAAGTTTACAATCCATTTTCAGGTTCGTCTTTGTCGATTGTGGTGATGAAGATGAAGCCATTCGTTTCAGATATGACAAAAGGGAAATAACCGCGATCAATAGCACTATATTGCGACATTTGTTGTGACAATCAGCTTGCTGTGTTACAGGACTCTGATAAACCTTTCGAATGGTATTATATACGGCTTTTGTCTGCCTGCCATTTTCTGCACCGTCGTCGTCGTCACCACTATCGTTACGGCGTATTATCTCACAGTTTCCTCAAAGTTTAGACAGGTGAGATGCTTCAAGGTACACAATGTTAGTTGGCCAAATGCATTTACAATGTGGGGCAAGAAACACTACAACATGAGACCTCTCCATTCGTCCAAATGATCTTTTTTACAGATACAGATACAGATACAGATACAGACTCTTTATTGTCCCCACAAATACATGTACCTGCAAGGAAATTCTTATTGCAGTGTCCATCTGCATATAAAATCTCAAACAATAAAAAACCACACACTAAACTGAAAATAAATAATTATGATGATGATGATATCTACAGTGATTAAGATCATAACGTTATCACACACCCACACACCAACACACAAGCACACGCGCACTATCACACACACACACTTTCACATATTTATAGATATCTATACATACATATACACATATATACATACATATACATACACATATATACACCCATACACTTATATATATACACACACACATATATGCATTACATGTCACTCAAACTAACAATAATTATAAAATATAATATAATAATGCATGCCTTAGACTACATTATAAAATAAGATATTATTTCACACACACACACACACAAACACACACACACACACACATGTACATAGCCTGATTTCTTGCCCACTGTCTTTGTTGATGAAAGACTTGGTTTAGATGAACAGTTTGCTGACCTACTGAGCAAGTCACAGCCTATGAGCCAATCCCCAGCCTCCTACCACGGTACATTGGTATTATATATATATATATATATATATATATATATATATATATATATATATATATATATATATATATATATATATATATATATATATATATATATATATATATATATATTTGTCCGGGTATTATTATTATTATATTTATATATATTATTATTGGTACATTGGTGCATGATGACGATAATGATTGATAGCGAGGATGTCGGCGATGATGATGATGAGGATGATGATTATGAGGAGGAGGAGAAGGAAGAGGAGGATGAGGATGAGGATAATGATGATGAGGATAATAATGATGATAATGATGAGGATTATCATGATGATTTTAATATTCCATCTGTATGTTTGGCAGAATGAGGATCACGAAAGCAATAATAATTATTAAAAATAAAAAAAAGGATTGTTCTTATATAGCGCACTTACAAGCTCAGAGAGCTTCTCAAGGCGCTGGCCTCAGGATTCGAACCCACTTCGCCCAAGACGCACGTACACAAGGTGTGCGTCCTGACCACTGAACTGTCCCTGCCACAATAATAATAATAATAATAATAATAATAATAATAATAATAATAATAATAATAATAATAATAATAATAATAATAATAATAATAATAATAATAATAATAATAATAATAATAATGATGATGATGATGATGATAATAATAATAATAATAATAATAATAATAATAATAATAATAATAATAATAATAATAATAATAATAATAATAATAATAATAATACATCTTTCATCAGATTCTGTTTAGCTTTGCCGAAGGGACAATGAAAACTCTGTGGTTAGAGCCACACTTCTTCATGCCAGTTTTATTTTAAAAAAAATTTCTATACAGGCATCATCCACGTCGACTGCAGCGCTGTCGCCGCCAGAAGTGGCCCTCACCAAGATGCTGATCGCGCTATCCATCCAGTTCGTGGTGCTCAGTATCGTCAACGTTGTCTTCCGTCTCTGTGCGTTTTTCGTTCCAGGCCTGCAGTACCCTGGCAGCCTAGGCCAAATCTACACCTTCATGCTAGCTTTCACGGAACTGCTGGCTCTTATTAACTCTTCCACCAATGTCCTGGTGTATTATCTGACCGGCAGCAAGTACAGGAAAAGCGTCAAAGAGCTGTTTGGTTGCGTGGGACGTAGAGGGAAAACGAAAGCGGGAGATGTAGAAAAACAAGAAGTGTCTATGACGACAATGACGACGACATGAATGTCCATTTATACATTTGAATTGATACAGTTTTGTGTTGTTTTGCTTTGAGTCAGTTGCGTTACTCTAGAGCATTATAAACAACAGCGTAAGCCTATATAATATAATATGTATATACACAGATCTTCAAAACAAATGGCGTCCCCCAAGGTACTGTGCTGGGCTCTCTTTTATTCATCATCCGCATTCAACATGAAAGCTCTGTTGGTCAAGATCACGATCGCGATCATTCCACGTGTCCTGTGTCCTTCATGTGGTAGATAAGAATTCCACGTGTCCTGTGTCCTTCATGTGGTAGATAAGAATTCTACGTGTCCTGTGTCCTTCATGTGGTAGGTAAGAATTCCACGTGTCCTGTGTCCTCTTCCTCCTCTCCATCTACATTTTCCTCCCTCCTCACACTCTGCACATCCTCCACCTTCCTGTCTTTCTCGTCTTCTTCCTCCTCGTTTTTTATCTTCTTCCTCCTACCCCCCCCTCCCCCCCCTCATTTCTTTCCTCGTTACTCTTCCTATGCGTTTTTAAATCCCAACGTATGTACAGTTTTGTTGCTGATGTGTTTTTTGGGAGGTGGAACGCAATGTTATTGTGTGGGCTGTCGATGTCACACACCTTGTCTTGACGTCAAATGTCAATGAGAGACCATTCGAAGAATGCTTAAACGTTTCCCACACTCTTTCCAGTTAAGTTCCATTCGTAGGCGCGCGCGTCTACGCTCACTCCTCCCCCTTCCTGCCCTTCTCCATATCCCCCTCCCCTCCCCTCTCTCTCTCTCTCTCTCTCTCTCTCTCTCTCTCTCTCTCTCTCTCTCTCTCTCCCTGACTGTTTACGTCACTCTGTTCTGCCTGATTCCCAATGAGAATCAGAGTTTAGTGGAAGTGATCCGCATACTGTTTATTCAGTCTTCATTTCACCTACGCGCAAACTACTACTACTACTACTACTACTACTACTACTACTACTACTACTACTACTACTACTACTACTACTACTACTACTACTACTACTACTACTTCTAATGTTGACGATGATGGTGATGACAACGATGATGATGATTATGACGATGAGATGATGATGATGATGATGATGACGACTACTACTACGACAACGACGATGATGATGATGATGATGACGACGACGACTACTACGACGACGATTATGATGATGATGATGACGACGACGACGGTAATGATGATGATGATGATGATGATGATGATGATGATGATGATGATGATGATGATGATGATGATGATGACGATGATGATGATGATGATGATGATGATGATGATGATGATGATGATGATGATGATGATGATGATGATGATGATGATGACGATGGCGATGATGATGAAAAGAACTTAATAAAGAAAACAAACCAGCAAACAAATAATGTATTTTTCATGGGTTTACTTGTTTAGAACACAGCACAAGGTCCCCCTCATTCCCCCCCACCCATCTCCCCTCCCTCTTTGCCGGCTCAGGCAGTGAAACTACTGCTCATATACGTATACAAGATTAACTGGCCATAATATACAGATATTATACAACTGTACAGGGCAGTAGGCCTACTATTTAAACTGACGCTGAAGTTAAGAAAAGCACAGAGAAAAGATTATATATGTGTCGAAACCTTCGTCTAACCAGACTCGCTCCAACCTTAGCAACGACCTCTGTTAGAAATATGCGGTAAACAACCTGAGATGCTGGTCATCGGAGGCTTTCGTGAATTGTGCGTATATTGTCATGTGAACGTTGTGGCCGAGTGGTCTAAGTTCCTGTCTTGCCTTGTCCACAGACCAAAAACCAATGGCGCCTGACCGGTGTGGGATCGATCCAGCATCTAGGCGTTATGTTTCTCCGAATATTATTTACTTTCGTCTCGGGCAACGTCTGAGGGATTTTCTCCGGGTACTCCGGTTTGCTTTCCCAGCAAAATTTCAAAAAGGCAACTACAGTAATATTAGGTAGGTTGGGTTTGGGCGCGCCACAGGCTGCGACTACGCCTGCCCAAGGGGAGGGCGGCCCAGAATTTCCCGATAAAAAGGGACAATAAAGTGTCCCAAAAATTAATACAATAAAATAAAAGAAGGACCGCAGGGGCTTTAGCAATTATGCAATTTAGGTGCCTGTATAGAAGACCCTCTATAGCAAAGCCGTATATACACCACAAAGCCTTGCGAATGATTGGGACACTAGTGAAGATTGGCACTGTAAAAGTGACAGTTTTGAATGGTGGTTTGCTGCAGCACAACCTTTTCAAAATTACACAGCAATGTCGCTGTCCAAAACCTTATTATAGGTTGGGGTGTATCGGGTAACATTTAAACACCACGTGTTCTCCAGTCGCACTTGTTTTGGTGATAGATAAAGTCTCTCATTCTCTCATACCTCAGCCTAGATCCTATCTACCGCTTTGCTATATAGAGTTACAGGCACCCAGCTTGTCTAATGCCCCCGTGCTCAGGGCTGTATTCGAATGTTGATTGTGGGAACTGTTATTCAAATAGTAGCAGATTATCTGAGTAACGTAGGCATCGCTCAAAGGTATTGGGGGCAACAGAGGCAGTCTAGGGGTCGAGTCCACAGCCCGTAAACACGGTAGAGCATCACTGCTAGCTATTAGGATTCGGTCCAGTTTAGGTCAAATTGTTGGTGCTTGATAACAAGAAACCGAAGTCAGCCCTAAACAGGTGATTACTTCCAAACATACACAATTTCGTCAATAGCGTGAAATACTATGAATATATTTTTTGGTTAATGTTATTGTTCCTTTTTCCTACATCTGAGATTTCATGAATTTCATCCAGTATTTTCCGACACTATGAACATAGATTCATAGTATTTACATTCAAAAGTCTTAACTGTAGTAAATACCCGGAGGCCTTGTGGTCTAATGGTAGTGCTTCGGCTTGCGGATCTGAAGGTCCCGGGTTCGTGCCCTGGCCGGGCCATTGTGTTGTGTCCCTGGGAAAGACACTTTACTCCTGTTTTCCTACTCCTTCGGATGAGAGTATAAACCGAGGTCTAGTCTGTGTCGCATACATTCCATCATAACGGACTTTAAAGATCCTGACGCTCATGTCCTAGACGGGTGAGTGCCGGTGACAAGAACACACCCAGGATGCACCTAGGTCCTTCTCCCCCATCCCTGGCTGCCCAGGATTGTGCTCAGTTGTCCTGTCAGACCATGCGCCCAAAGGCTGCGGGTGGGCGTCTCGGGCGGCTTGAGTTAGATCCTGTATCGGCCAGCGCCTTGAGCAGCTCTTGAGCTGGAAAAGCGCTATATAAGAACGATTAAAAAATAAAAAATATATAACACCCAAAAACCACTCATCTGAGTGTACACATTTGTATCATGGGTTTGTTGTGTAAGAAAGAGTGTAACATGTAAGGGTGGACAGATCGCCACTCTTTGAGTCTGATTAGTGATTTAAGGAAACGTGCATATAACTCCCTTTTTTATTATTCTTATTATTAATATTATTATTATTATTATTATTATTATTATTATTATTATTATTATTATTATTATTATTATTATTATTATTATTTTAATTTTTATTTTTTAAAATTATTATTAAATTGACATTCACGCAATTTTGCTAATCATTCATCCGTCCTCCTTCTTCTCCTCTGTATCATCATCGTCATCATCATCGTCATCATCATCGTCATCGTCATCGTCATCGTCATCATCATCGTCATCATCATCCCCATAATCGTAGTTTACACCTATGTAATGATGACCGTTACTTGTATAAGATTCCGAGTTTTCAATTGTGGCATATTTATATTGCTTATTTGCAATAGAGGACCTCGTCAACGTCGTCGCCATCATCGTTATAATCGTCGTCGATGTGAGGTACATCATTGGCGCTCTGAGTCAGTACGGATGCTGAAAATGGGGAATTTACTATGTGTTTGCCAGAGAAAAAGTAATTGCAACCACCAAGCTTTTACACCCGGCATAAGTATGTACTCCGCTCCCGTAACCGTACAATTTTTTCCCAGTGATTTCAAAAACAAAAGATTTCCTAAATTCAGATGTTATATATGGCATTTATAAATTAAAACGCAAAATAT
>CM072515.1:4349395-4641895 GCA_036898135.1 Oncomelania hupensis | reverse complement strand
AAAACATAACATCTTTCTTGTATAAAAACAAACATTTAAACACCCTATGTTGTAAAACTGATTTAAAGAGAAGAAACGCTTGACATATAATTTCATTTCATCAAGACTGTGCCTAAGTCCATTCCCGGACTTGGGTAGTACTACAGTATTGCAATAAATTATTATTGCGGTAAACTTTTAAAGAAATTGAATAAATCAATGTACTCTTTTTCCTGAAAAAGCAAACAGTAGAGAAATTAAGATTTTGCTAAAGTTAACATAAAACACAAACAAACTGAGCGATAGGAGATTGCCTCTGTCGTATAGGTGTAAGTACAGAATAACGTCAAAGTCCGGTAGAATGAATACAACAAAGGCCTTATGTCCATACATCCTACCAAGGTTAATTAAAATTCCAACCCGTCAAAAGGTAATAAAATTGAAGGATAAGACATAATGTGTGCATCGTGATATTTTAGGCTTGCTAGACGTAAGCCTGTCCTTGGCTTGTCAATTAAGGTTTAGTAAGGGAAAGGTAAGCCGGGGTGCCATTCTGACTAGAAAAGTTAACTCTCCTTTGTATTGAGTTCATCAGAGGCAATTTTCCATTTTACACATAGAGTCATCTCCCTCGTCCTCCTTAGATACACCCTCACAACGGCGAAGTGGTAAGTGGTCAAACAATGGTATGTATTGGGGCCAGTGAGATTCTTTGTGATGAGAGCGTCCAGGTCATGTTTCTTGGTAGGTTTGATTCCAAAGGCTGCAGCGTACCTATTTGGACTGGGTGCCAGTTCGTTAAAAAAAAAAACAGGAGATTTTTTTTTCCAGGGCTGTTTTCCAGGGCTCACCAGTGTTGTAAGTGTAACAACACCAAACTTCATTCTTGTGGATTTTCTCAACCTCAGTATTCGTTGCATCACTCATGTCAAAACTGGAACCGTAAGAAAACCGCATCACCTGCTTGAAGTGCAGCTGTTGTCTATCAAAACACTTGATGGCTGATTTCATATTCTCATCCATCTGCACACAGCTTGTAGTTGTGGAAGTCAGTGTGCATGAGATGGTGTACTTGAACAGGTTGCTCCAACCTTGTGTCCTCAATGATCCGGACCCAGTCTTCCGGAGTCACCACTTTCTCTACCCTTTTTCTCTTCTCAATGTTTGAAAAATCTCGATCATTCGGAAGGAAGGTGTGGCCTCTATATAAGAAGACGAGCTGCCCCGGTTTGTAGCCTACGTTCCCTCGACTACAAAACTCATGATGAAAACGACAATGGCTTTGTTCCTATTTTGTGGCACCCATCGGAGAACAGAACCAGTGTTCTCCTAAATGTTCTTTGTGTCTTTCCAATAAGGTCTTATGCAAGCTCGTAGGCCCTAGCCACTTCTGATGAAGCCCTGCCGGCTTCGGCCTCAGACCAAACATGCATAATACCGTCGTCTGTTTTGACGTCATGAATGCCAAAGTGATTTGGGTCCAGACAGGAAGTCCTTTCCAGGATCGCACAAACAACTGCGGCCCTGACAAAGTTGATGCCCGTTTGGAAAGACGGGGACCATCAGTCTACACTCCAAGGTAAGGCTGCTGCGCTCCCTTGTAATCTCCATCTTCATTTACGTTTGCAAAACGTGGACATTCACAGCAGAATACAACGCATGGAGATGAGGTGCTACAGAAGACTTCTGGGCATTTCCTATTCCCAGCACATCACCAACGACAATGTCAGACAGACCCCACAAGTCATTGGACAACACGATAATATACAATGGTGACGAAATAGAAACTCCGATGGTATGGCCACGTCACCAGAGCATCAAGCTTTGCAAAGACCATCCTGCCAGGCGCGGTGCAAGGAGGCAGAAGAAGAGGGAGACAGAAAAAGAGTGGGAAGACAACATTCAGGAATGGACTGGCTTGACACTTAGGAAGCGAAGAGGGTTGCTGAGGACAGAGAAAGATGGTTAAACGGTCATCTGTGGTGGCCCAACGACTTTCAAGTTACAGGATAGGATAGGATAGGATAGGAATGCCAAAATAATAGGTCCAAATCTTCTGGAATAAAACATGTCCCCAAATATTAATCTCGGGGATGCCGTGGGAGATTTTGTTAAAAATCAAATGTGTAATGTTTTAAGTTGTAATCCTGCTTTGCTTGTTGAGAATATTCATTTAGCTTCTTATAAGTGTGTACATGTTGGCATGCGCGTGTGTGTGTGTGCGTGTTCATGTGTGTGTTTGCACCTCTGTGTGTGTGTATGTGTGTTTGTGTGACTGTACACTTATAAATGCGGCGGTATGTGTGTAGGTGTGCTTGCGTTTCCTAAGGCCACGAGAGCCTTTTTAAGATTATTTTCAGCCTCATCAGCAATCCCAGCAAGGTCCTCCTGAAAATAATACTCAACAGGTTGAAACCCCAAGCTGAACAAATCATAGCTGAAGAACCCCAGAATAATCTGCGATAAATACCTACAGCACCAACAACATCTATATCATGTGTTCATAGAATTCAAGAAGGCGTTTGACCGAGTCTGGCATGCAGCTTTGTGGGGAACCATCAGAGTGTACAACATCAGCCCCAAAATTATTGAAGTCATCAAAAGCCTGTATGACAAGGCTACCAGTGCAGTCCTCCACAACAGCGCCATCGGAAACTGGTTCAGAACAACAATCGGTGTGGGTCATGGATGCCTACTCTCTCCAACACTCTTGAACATCTTCCTAGAGCCCATCATGTCAGATGCCCTTGCAGATCACGAAGGCACAGTCAGCATAGAGGGAAGAGCAATCTCCAACATTGATGGATTGGCTGGGGAGGAACAACAACTTCAACAGCTGTTACAGAGGCCTGACACCACCTCCAGAGCCTATGGAATGGAAATAAGTGCAGAGAAGACCAAAATGATGACCAAGAACACCAATGGCATAAACGCGGACATCAAAGTCCAAGGCCAATCCCTCAACACAGTCCATAGCTTCAAATATTTAGGAGCCATTGTATCAGACAATGGGTCCAGACTGGAAGTCCTCTCCAGGGTCGCACAAACAACTGCTGCCTTGGAGAGGGTGAAGCCAATTTGGAAAGACAGGACCATTAGTCTACATTCCAAGGTATGACTGCTGCGCTCTCTTGTCATCTCTATCTTCCTATACGCTTGCGAAACACGGGCTCTCACAGCAGATCTATAACGAATAATACAAAGCATGGAGATGATGTGCTACAGAAGACTTCTGGGTATTTCCTATACCCAGCACATCACCAACGACGAAGTCCGACAGACCATCACACAAGCCATTGGACAACACGATGACCTGCTCACAGTGGTGAAAAAACGTAAACTCCGATGGTATAGCCACGTCACCAGATCATCAGGTCTTGCAAAGACCATCCTGCAAGGCACAGTGCAAGGAGGTAGAAGAAGAGGGAGACCGAAAAAGAGGTGGGAGAACAACATTCGAGAATGGACTGGTTTGACACTGAGCGAAACCATCAGGGTTGCTGAGGACAGGGATAGATGGAGTACGCTGGTTAAATGATCATCTGTGGTATCATCTGTACGACCTCCGAGTTACGGGATAGGATAGGATAGGATTGGATATATTATTTTCTTCCTAAGTTTTTCCATTTTGATAGCCTCAATTAAAACAAATCAACAAGAAGTCGATTCTATTATAAAACAACCCCAAAAAGCAACACAGAACAAGAATAAACAATGTCAACATCATGCCTAAGTCCACGATCCTAGAAAAACAGATTGCAGAAGTTCAGACGCATTTAATGAGCCCTCAACATAATAAAGACCTTCTACAAAACGAAACTACTTACTTTGAATACAATGCACATCATATTCTAAAAATCTTTCACTCATTCAAGCATCAAAGACCCCTAAAAGATGCCGCCGTCTTTGTTTTGATGAAGGTTTACTACATTGGACCTTGTCCAGTGTGGACTTGAGATCGATGTTGCCCTAGGAGTGAGAACAGTAATATTGGTATTACTCTTAAAATTGCAGATACTGACTTCACATTTTTTGGATCGATTTAGCTCCCCTTGGAGGGTTCAAAAGTCAGTTTTGATTATTTTGGACTTAGGTGCAATCTTGAACTGACCCCTTCCAATGTTAGACCATCAAGAGACGCAGGTTGAGGAGGACGTTGACTTCTTGATGATGTCGTTGAATGTGGAAATGTTCATTTTCTACCATAATGTAGACGAAAGCTGAAGTGCGTAAAGCCTCTGTTCTATTGTCCCGAAGCCTAGTCCACAACCCCCTTAGGCTATGGAACCATAAAACAACAACGTGTCAGCGTTAATCACATGTAGATCTATGTCTACATTTCACGCGCCTATGCCTTTTGTATACGTATTCTTCGATACTAAGGTATTTGGCCTTGTGTGATGTCAGTATTCAACCCGGTAAACAACGTACCGGGTTGAATACTGAAATGGCAGATTCTATCGACATACCGAAACGGCAGGTTCTATTAACATAGGTACGCTAGAGCTGCAGGCCATCGGTGATATTCAGCTATAGACAAACTACGAGTAAACGCAACTTGGCTGGCCCGCTGATTTGGCAGTAATGGCGGTGTGCACAAAACAAAATCTTCGATGAGAGGTTAAATAATCTTGGTCCAGGACATCATTATCTTTTGCCCTTATAAGCACTGTGACAAAACAAATGTCCCCGTGTTTTTGTGGACTAAAGATCTCTTGACTTGATTTGACTTGACTTGACGTATCTATTATAAAGAGTTCACTTCAGTGAAAAGGTCATAATTATATTGGAAATAACAAGGTCGACTTTGTAATCATGGCCTTGGGTTTGATAGGTATCGCTATTGAATTTGCAAAGGGAGATAACTGTTCCGTTGTTGTTGTTTTTTTTGGGGGGAGGGGGGGGGTGAACATGTCTTCGTGGAAACTTTCTTTTGTAAGAGTTACCTCCAGTGGTGGGTGATCTTGAATGGGAGATAGCAATGAACGTCTTAGCACAAAATAATGGTGTTGTTAACAGTTACTTCTGTTGTTTTGTAGGAGATGAGATCACATCTGTTTGAAAACCATTCCTTCTAGATAATTGTATAACTTTAATAATAATAATAATAATAATAATAATAATAATAATAATAATAATAATAATAATAATAATAATAATAATAATGAGAAGAAGAATTTTTTTTTTACATTTTAACAGGTGTGACGGACGTATTAACTGCAATCCCCAGGCTACTCGTATCGCTGGGGGATGCGAACGAGACCCCTTTCACTACTCAGGCGCCTCCACCTTCTCCGTCGTCACTTATATCTGCCAGAACGTCACCGCATCCAACGTGACGTCATCGGAGTCCAACCTGACGTCATCGGAGTCCCACGCGACCTCACCGATGACGTTATGCGATGACGGAAACTGCGCCACGACGACGGAAGCAGAACGGGAGACGACGAAAGAACAGAATGGCGGAGGTCAGCGAGATTTGTATCGTAAGTCATTTCAATTTCCTTTGGGGACCTGAGTTTTGAAGAGTTGAAGTTTTGACTTTGGGTTGAGTTGAGGTGGGTTGGGGTTCAGCTGAGCTGTATGGTGGGTGAACTGCTTCATCACGCGTTCTTGTTTTAGAGATAGAGCAATTGGCTGTTCAACACCACCACCATCCTCCCACCCCTCTTAATCCCCCTTGTTTCTCCTAATATAAGAGCTTTTTGAGTATTTTACATCACTCTTCTTTTTCTCTCTTTCAATTGCCCTATGTCTGTATATATATGCTATTTTAAAGGGTCTTAAATCCTGTCTTAAATTAGGCCCCTCATTTCTCAAATACATCTTTCTTTTTTTACTTTTTCTCACCCCTAGACAGGGCCGGACCTGGGAAAAGTCGAAGGGGGGGTTACAGATTCAGCGAAGGCGCGAAGCGCCGAGCCTTCTAGGGGGGTCCCGGGGCATGCCCCCCCGGGAAATTTTTTTTTCAAGGATGCAAAATGGTGCAATCTGGTGCAATCTGAACCTTGAAAAAGCCATTTGTGATGGTCTGGGACTTTGAGCTTTTTTAACAATTGAACTGACAAACTCTAGGGTACAAAAATAATCCTCTGCCCCTCCCTTAAAAAAAACAACACACACACAAACATTTATTTATCAGCAGAGATGTTTTGTATACTATTATTATTCACTACTTTTTGTCGATCGGTAACGGTATAAAGCTTTAGTACTACCTTGTAGTTTATGAACATCACAGCCCTGCTTTCATTTTCAGTCTTGCTGCACTAGGTTCCTCGGCATTAGTACCATTTGTGAATTGTATCTTCCTGCAAAACAGTTCACTGCCTCTTTGAAGTCAATATCAACATCCCTGTGCACTTTCAGTAAAGCAAGTCCATTGAGCCTCTGTTGCCCCATTGTGGAGCGCAGGTAGTTTTTCAGGTTGCGCAACTGACTGTTTGAACGCTCACACTCGGCAGTAGTGACAGGCAGGGTGCAAAGGTACTTTAGCATGATGAACAGGTTGGGATAAAAATCCCTGTCACAATGTTTCAGTGCTTCTGATGCCGTGGATGGGATGATAGCTGTCGCATTCTCAGCAGCACTTCGCCATTTGCAAACCCACCGTTGGTATTCTGCATCAAGGGTAGCGTTGTCTGGTAGGCCAGACTCCCACAACATTGCCAGTGTCTTCACCCCTTCTGGAACCTGCATGAAACCATCCTGGTTGTCTATTAAAGTGCTTGGCAAAAGACAGAGACCATCAACTGCTAGGTCAGCATTTTTGAACCTCGAGTCCAATTCGGTTGACAGGTGTTCCAAGAAAGGAATGGCAATGCTAATCTTGAAATATTCTTCTGGAGTGGCCGCAGGTTGGTTGTCACGGAGAGTCTGTCGGGATGCTTGACGAGGAACAATAACATCAGTTGTCAAAGCATTTGCCATTTTGCTGACTTCACCAAACCAGGCAACGAACGCTGTGTTCATAATTATCCTGGTCCTGATTTGGCTCGGAAGAGTCCGCTGGACCTAAAGCAATAACCTTGTATTGTTCATAATTGTCAACTTAGCATCTTAATTAATATTTCTAAAAAGTCGTTTTTGGGGGATTAGGGCAGTATCAAGGTGAAGGTGCTGGAAGAGGCTTGCGGCCAGAACAGGAAAATATGGCTGCATTTACTAATTTAGGCTTAGGGGTTGGGTTATTTGGTCGTTTCAAAGGGAAAACGCTTTGGGCGTTTCAACGGATCCCTTGAAATGGATTTCCGTTGAATTGTCTATAAATAACTCTTTGTACCTTGGACCAAAAATGACTAAAAACTGCAATGTTTTTAAAACATTATTTTTAATTAAAACTCTTTGCATTAAATAAAATCTTTCTTTTTTTTTTTTTTTTTTTTTTTTTTTACTTTGGAGGGGGGGTTCCGGAACCCAGGTAACCCCCCCCCCCTGGATCCGGCCCTGCCTAGAGCTCTTTTTTGTATTTTGTATTACAGATATTTTTAAAAAAATATTTACTGATAATATTACTTTTTTTAAAAAGAGTCAACCAGCAAACCGGGTTTTAACTGAATATTATTATATCAAAGATTAGATGTGGGGGTCTGCTGGAAGTACTGACTCGCAAAATAACCCTAATACTGACCACTAATATACCAATAACAATTAACCACTTTCCGCTCCCTCTGGAACTCCTTTGGCTGCCAGTGCGCGCGTGCATCGAATACAAAGTTGCCATGCTGTGCTACCGCGTAGTGTGTGTCTGAGCTCTTGACGCCATATTGTCCGTCCAGATCTCTCCGTTTAGCTGACGCTAGTTACCTTTCTAGTATGAACCCAGAAAACAAAATAATGTATTTTATATCTTATTTAGGTGATGACGGCAGACTGCAGTTGATTATCGGCGTGTCCGTGGGCGTTGGCTCTGGTGTCATCTCTCTCGTCATCATCGCTGCTGTCTGCTGGCTCAGGTAACGATGATGATGATGATGATGATGATGTTGATGATGATGATGATGATGATGATGATGATGATGATGATGATGATGATGATGATGATGATGATGATGATGATGATGATGATGATGAAGATGATGTTGATGATGATGATGAGTGAGTGAGTGAGTTATCAATTGGTGGATTTGTATTATGAATATTTCGATTATTCCGTGCTGTTGCTGTTTTTGTCAGTTAACGACCATCGACCATCGTGGCGTTTATCCAAATGCTTGCTCATTGTTGCAGTTTGGTTACATAATTGGTAAATGTTGCGCTTGTTCTTGTGTGTTTAGGATGCGCCGAAAACCGCCGTCAACCTTCGTGCAAGGAAGCCGCACCAGCAGTCTGCACCACCGCACCAACAACCACCTCATGCACTCCGGAGGTTCCTCGACGCTCGGGAACCAGACCCTGACCTCCTCCATCGGTCCCACGAGCATATATTCTGACACCTTCCCCTCGTCATCCCACCAAGACAGCGTTTATTCCCTCCCCTTAGACCTCTCCAACCCCAGCACCATGGGGAGAGCGTCGTTTGTTAGGCAGTATGGCTACAGCGTCAACCAAGGCTTTGAAGATGGAGAGACAAATAGTCGATTCGATAGAGACCCACCCTCAGGCTTGTCTGCCTTTGAACCCCTGCCAGGCACCTCTGGACTGAGAGCTGATCTTGCTAAAGGGAGGAATGTTGGTGGTGGGATGGAGAGCATAGCTGGAATGCGAGGGTCGGTAGGGGAGGGTTTTGTTGACGGGTTCAGACACCCGCCTATGCAAGAGCCGTTAATTGCATCCCCTCCTGCACCGTCTGTTGCCGAGAGCATCTTCGGGTACAGCAACCTCCATGACTTAGCCGCCTTCGTCAGGAGCAGGGGTCGCACAGACAGCAGCGGGAGTTCCAGCGGTCAAATGTTCGGAAATTCCAATGGCCCCGCCTTGCCGACTACCGGTCAAAGTCTGCCGCCAAATAGTCCCATCCTGCCGCCAAACAGCCCCATATTGCCGACGAGTGATCCAGCGATCACCAACAATAACTACCTGACCCACACAAGCAGAGAGCATCCGATGAGCACCAGCACGCCCCAGCACAGTGCAGAACTGCAGAACAGAGTGGAGATGCTGAGTGGAGTCTTTTCTCTCGTCTCGCTTCAGCTGGGAAACGGCACCAGGCGCTCTGTGCAGTCCTTGTCTGAGCCTCTGAGTCTGACATCGCAGCAGCCAGCACCACCTGCAAAACAACCCCTTGGTGTTACGCGCAGTTTCGACAGTGCCACAAAGCCTTCCAGGATGACTGATGATTCCGCTGCCATGCAGTATCTTCCCTCGCAAGACATCACCGCGTCTTCAGGCTTGCCTTTCGGCGTCAGCGTGGCTGCTTCCAATGGGCGACCATCTTTCGGAGAAGATCCAGAAAGCGATGCAGTGTTTGCAGAGCAGGATTCACAGAGAGAGGAAGGGGTGGATTTTGCTAGGAATTTGATTTCGGCTCATCCTCCTCCCCCTTCCCCTCCTCCTAATCAGCAGCAATCAAATGCGCAGCTACTGGATCTGCTGCGAAGTCACATCAGCGACCAGATAGGACATTTCGCGCATAAGAGTTATCAAGGGAGGCCACTGAACCAAGGGACGCAACAGGTGAACAGCACAGTTTCAGGCATTGGACTGAGTCAATCAGGTATTGGAATGAGTCATAATAATAAGCCTACCAAGGACAACTCGAAAGAAGATCCTAGCGGTAAAGATGTGGAAAGAGGCACAACAGCTGCAAGCTACGCAACAGCTCCGGACACAGCCAACGGGACTACAAATTCGTCTGCAGGCAAGAAAACTACGCAGGAGAACGCTGACTCTCAGAAAGGGATACAACCACAAAATCGCCCCCAGCACAGATCGCCAACCGAGTCTAAACAAATTGAAGCTGCTGTACCTCTTTCTTCACTTCCACACGCGCAGACTAACGACAAACACCCTAACGCAGAGAACCGACAACAATCCACAGCCTATGAAAACCTGAAGCAACTAACAACGCAAGGCAAAGTCACCCCTATTACTCAGCAGAACATAGGCACAACGGGACCGTCTCAGCAGATCCACGACAAAGCCGGACGTACAAGAAGCGGAGAGACTTCCAAAATCTCGCCTCGAGCGGAGACCACGCCACTTTCCAAGAGCGCAGCTTCGTGACGTGGGTTCGGCTATGTGGACGTCAGTCTGTGACCTGTAACTGTGTCTTTAGACGATGAAAGCCTCTGACAAGGGGACCCTGATGATTATCCTCTAGCACGTTGTTATAGCGCCACGCGTGAGTTGTAAAAGGTCGATTCGCGAGCAGTGGAGCCCACATTTTTCTATTGCTCAAGGATTAAGACAGAGGTGAAACTCGCCTACGTATTCTTGTAGGGTCTGTTTTAGCCTTGACGACGTTCATCCGCTAGAAATACGGAGCAAATGAAAACCAAATGACTTTTATTGAACGAAGACAATCTCCCCTCTAACTGAAAGCCAAGTATGTGTTTTGAAATGTAAAAGGGGAACAAGTTTTGTTGAAATGCCACTCCATAGATCCCAACCTATAATGAAGTTTGGGCAGAGCAATCGTAGTGTAAAGTGGAACATTTTCTGCAGTTTCCTATAAATGAACACAGGGTGACTGCAAACACAGACGAGATACCGCGCTATACAAATAGCCAATTTAATAGCAGCAGCATTGGTAGTAGTAGTAGTAGTAGTGGTGGTAATAGACTATTATTGTAGTAGTAGTAGTAGTAGTAGTAGTAGTAGTAGTAGTATTAGTAGTATTAGTATTAGTAGTAGTAGTAGTAGTAGTAGTAGTAGTAGTAGTAGTAGTAGTAGTAGTAAAGAACGACAGACGGTCTAAACCGCAACCAGAGACTGGAAGTTGTATTACCATTAACAAAGTAAGACTGCTTATTGGAGCGAATTCGCAACAAATGCGGACTCGCCGAAATGGAGTTCAATGGAAATGTTCAACGCAACACATTCCATTGTTGATGGTACCAACAGCTTTTTCTCACAGGAATTCACTTTTTGCATTGACTCTGTATCCTATGTTCCACTTTCCAACATGCTGAGAACGACTGTATTTGTACCCCTTTGATCGTCTGAACAGTGATCATCGAACTTACTGCTGGCTCTGTTTGACCGTGTTCTGGCTGCTGGTTTCGCTGTCAACCATAAATCCATGGTGGTTGAAAAGTAGCTCCCTATAGAAATTTGCTAATATCTTATGTAAAAAGGACTGTATTTGCCTGAAACAAAACATGTAATGATCCTTACAGGAGTAGGATTTCATTGTCATCCTGATCACCTCTGACGGTTAGGAGAGCAGCGCGTAATGGCCAGTCGCCGAACTCCACAGATATAAGACGTAAACCGCAAGAAGATTAAGCGATTATTGAATCGTACTTATATAGCGCTTTTCCAGCTCAAGAGCTGCTCAAGGCGCTGGCCGATAAAAGAGATCTAACTCAAGCCGCCCAAAAGCGCCATGCACTTTTGCCTTTGGGTGCTTCGTCTAACGCCCAGACAACTAAGCTCAATCCTGAATCACCAGCTATGGGTGGAGTGGGGAAGAGGGACCAGGGGAGAAGGAGCCTTGTGCTTGCCGGGTGCATTTGTGTAGCCAGTGCTAGCCTGTCAAGGACATGAGCGTCAGGAGCTTTAAAGTCCGTGAGATGGAATGCACGGACAAGACCTCGGGTTACACTCGTCCGAGAGACAAATACGGCAATATAGGCCGTCAGCTCTGCAAAAGTAACTTGAGGGGCCGGGTAGCTCAGTTGGTAGAGCGTCCTACTAGTAACCGAAAGGTACCTGGTTCGAATCCCGGATTGGCCAATGTGTGACCATATTATTTTCCCCTTACCATCAACTGGTTCGCTGGTGTCAGAATAATGTGACCAGTAGTCGCCTATACGCTTCGGTGTCGTGTGACTATAATCTACAGTTACAAAAGTAACTTTCTAGTTTGTGCCCAGTTGTCTGGGGCGCCAGGCAGCCAGTGGGCGCATCGGTGTAGAGCATGTATCGGCCGGCGCCTTGAGCCGCTCTGGAGCTAAAAAAAAAAGCGCGCTATTTAAAAACGATTTAAGAGCTTGACTTGACTTTGGCACACCCCTCCTCCCTCGCTCCCCCTTTCCCCTTCGCTTCGCCCCCCCCCCTCCTCCTCCCCAGTGTGTTTATCTCTGAATTTAATGCATAATGAGGTCAAGTCTGAGGTTGTTGAAAGGCCGACAGCAAGCTTAGCTACTAATACCAAGTAGGGGTTTGGTTCACCATACAAATCTCTTCTTTTGTTTGTTCAGCCTGCGCTAATCTCCTCTCTTACCTTTCCAGTCACCGCCGTCTAGTCCAGTGGCAGCGCGTTTGCCTGGCACACCGATGAGCCGGGTTACAACCCTGTGCACGGGTGGGTAAGGTTAGAAGCAGTATGGTTGCTATGGTGGCTCATTGTTGATTGAGGGCCCTTATCCCTCTTCCCTGGGAGGGCTACCCTCGTTTGTGGCATCATCGTCAATGGCGGGTGTGTGGTCGTTAAGCTTAAACGTTCATTTATTAATCTTTGTTTACAGTATTTGTTTGTATAAGAGTTTGAAATGCAGTTAATTATAGGCATTGACACTGACGTTCCACACTGTTAAAAACAACATTGTCAATGAATAATGTGTGCCATATGTTGAATCATCTGCTGCTGGTAGATGTGTTCCTTGTGATCGCTATTTTATTTGAAACTGAGTTTTTGTTGACTTCACTAGAAAATCTTCTCGTGCCTGTTCAGTTCTGAAACGCGCCTTGAGCACGTATAGCATATGGCGCGCTATGCAAGTCATCATCATCATCATGACCATCATCATCATCATCATCATTATCATCATCATCAATGCATCATCATCATCATCAGCAGCAGCAGCATCAAAGATAGACTTGCCAAGACTTCAACATTGGTGAACAGCTGCTCGCTCACGACTGATGCTGAGCGCGCCCGATTTCTCATATGTTGCCCTCTTACGACCAATCGCAGAGGAGCAATAAGTCTATGCATATACACGTATACCAATGTTTGCAATGAAAATGTACATTGATTGTCACTAGTTCAGTGCTCTTAAAAGCACAAACCGCTGATCAGGGTGCTATCTAAACCACTCAGGACGCCCGAAAGGTGCCAACTTGCTGCTTGACGCGCAACCGGCTAACGATCCGGACAACTGAACGACATGCCGAACGATCTAAATGTAACACATTGGAATAATTATGGGCATTCTGTGGACGAGGTTCTGTACCATCCAAATGTTATCCTCTCTTGTTGTGAAAAATATTTGCTAGATCTCCTATTGATAGACTTCCATTTATAGTCTACACTGTTATGATTGAAATTTGTGTGCTTTGCTTGTTTTATCCTAATGTTTTTGTTGGTTTTTTTAAATCGAAATGATTAGACCTAAGTTTTTCATCGTGTTAATGCTACTTTTATAAATGAAATAGTTACTTAATGTGCTTTCAATGTTTAATTTTTAAATGTCGCAATATCACCTGAAGGCGTGAACACTCTGCACTTTAAATTAACATTTGGGCTTTTTCACATCCAACACTAACGAAGTATTGCTATTGTTGTATTGAATACATTATAATAAGTTATACTTAATTGTATTAATAATACTGTACAGTTTGCCTAATATGCATACATTATGCTCAATGCAGTCGTTTGTATTGGTAAATGTGTAGTTGTTGTCCATTTTAAATAATAAAAGCATTTTTAACCATGGTTTTTTGTTATTGGTGTTGTCTGTAATAAGTAGAAACCACTGTCATGGAAAATAGATTTCTGGTTGTGTGGTAGTTTGATGTCGTATTGTGTGTTGAGTTGTGTTGTATTTTGAGGTCGTATTGTGTTGTATTGTGTGTTGAGTTGTGTTGTATTTTCATGTTGTGTTGTATTTTGATGTCGTATTGTGTTGTATTGTGTGTTGTGTTGTATTTTGATGTCGTATTGTGTTGTATTGTGTGTACGTGTTGAGTTGAGTTGTATTGTGATGTCGTGTTGTGTTGTATTTTGATGTTGTATTGTGTGCTGTGTTGTATTTTAATGTATTGTGGTGTATTTTGTGTTGTGTGGTGTTATATTTTGTTGTGCCGTATTTTTGTGCAGTCGAATTGTGTGTTGTAGTGTATTATGTTTTGGTCTAATTTATTTTGTGTTGCTTTGCATTGTATTGTGTAATATTGTATTGTGTTGTATTATATTGCATTGTGTTGTATTTATTGTATTGCGTGGTATTGTATTGTGGTACATCAGTTGCATTGCATGTGATATGCCCGATTAAACTCTAAGTCATTCTTTCCTGCTTTCTCTCTCTCTCTCTCTCTCTCTCTCTCTCTCTCTCTCTCTCTCTCTCTCTCTCTCTCTCTCTCTCTCTCTCTCTCTCTCTCTCTCAAATGTCATCAGTATCAGTAACATCAACATTAGCAACGAAATAGGCCTACGTCAACAACAGCAAGGCTAGTACAATAATAATCTCCTCCTTTACCCTCATCACCACCCCTTCCAACACTTAATCTTTTTAATATAACATCAACAAAGGAACTATCCAATCAGCAGCCAACAATCCAACCAACCAACCAATCAAATGCAGTAAACCTGAACTACTTTTACAGGTATGCACTGACCAGGATACCTAGGACCAAATGTTACACAGGTACCAGACATCTGAACATCACAAACAGTAAATAAATTACATTGCCATAACATAGCGCAATTCCCAGCCAAACAGCTGCTTAAGGCGCTGGCCACGGAGCTCCATACACACCTCAACATTTAGCTGTACAGTGAGAATCGAACCGAAGATACCCGAAATGCAAACAATAAAATAGAATAATAAAATCTTAATAATATATTTTTTTTAGTTATATAGCGCAGTGCCTATTTTATTTATTTAACAGTTCTTACATAGCGCTTTTCTATCTCAAGAGCTGCTCAAGGCGCTAGCCGATACATGGAGGATCTAACTCAAACCGCCCAATGCGCCCACTTCAGCTTTTGGGCGCATAGCCTGATGCCCAAGCGACTCAACAACACAGACTGATGAAGGCGCTCCTAAGCTTGATTCTCCATTTAATCGAGCCTTTGGACGTTGTTTCTTGTGCCTGTCGCACCCATATCCAGTTACCGCCAGATAAATTAAACAACAGCAACAACCCTGACCTCAAAACAGGAGAGGAGATAGACGTGCGGTTAGAAAATGATCGCACTCTTTCCTGATAACACGCACAAGAGAAAGCTTTGGCAAACCAGATAATATGTAACAAGATGCTGCCGACTGCTCGGACAATCCCGCAAACTACGATTATGGTTTGCTTCGGAGCACAGGCGCCCGTCTCTATACCATTGTATCTAGTATATAGAATAGAGAGTGAAGCTGTAGCAAGGCTCTGCATCCCTCACATTTAAACGTGTTTCTGAGATATTCTCAGTTCTAATGTTCAGTTTCTCCTCTATTCGACAAATGAAAAGGGATTGAAAGCGAGGTCACTTTTTATTTTAAATGTGTCTTTTGTCGCAACGTACTTAAACATTTTGAAACCATGATAACATGCGCAGCTGTTTAAACATATTATGTTTGTTACAATCTTATTTACAAGTTAAGCGTTCTGTAATCTACCGCAGCGCACTTCTTTATTTTGGCACGACATACTCACTGGAGAGATAAGCCTATTTATGATATTCATGGTATAGTAGTATGTTGTTTTGCAAAGACCATCCTGCAAGGCACAGTGCAAGGAGGTAGAAAAAGAGGGAGACGGAAAAAGAGGTGGGAGGACAACATTCGAGAATGGACTGGTTTGACACTGAGCGAAACCATCAGGGTTGCTGAGGACAGGGAAAGATGGAGTACGCTGGTTAAACGATCATCTGTGGTGCCCCTACGACCTCCGAGTTATGGGATAGGATAGGATGCTGTACATATTGTGTTAACTAGAGCACAGAACGACGATTTTTGCCTTCAGCCTACAACACAACATCTGCCAATATTACTTATACAACATTGTGTTCGTGTGACATGTGCATTGTATGCAACAACAGGCGTGCTCCACGCAATATGCAGTAAACGCAACCTATTACCCACTTATCTCTTAATTAGCCCACACTCAATTTCACGGACTGTGCTTTCTGTTTTCAGACGTACGTAACCCTTTAACGGAAACTTTCTATCCCATCTTGATTTTGCATAGCGCTTTTCCAGCGCTGCTCAAGGCGCTGGCCGATACGGGATCTAACTCAAAGCCACTCAAGGCGCCCACCTGCTGCCTTTAGGCGCATGGTCTTCCTCCTCAGGGATCTTGGGCGACCGGAGAAGAGACCGAGTTCTTGTCTGGGCCTATAGGCTTATTTTGTATAACCGGCACTCACCCGTCTAGAACACGAGCATCAGGATCTTTAATGTCCGTGGGATGGAATCCGTACAGACTAGTCCTCGGTTTATATTGTACAACAGAAGACAGGCGAGTACTCCAGTAAATGCTGCGATTCCCACGAGCTCTTGAGCTGTATAAAGCTATATAAGCACTTATAGAATAAATAAATAATTAAAATTACAATTAACAAACGCATTGAGCATGTTTTAGTAAAAGCGGATATAAGTTATAGCTAGATAGGCCTACATTTTAAAACCTCTTACTGTCATAGCCATTGCCCCTTATCTAGATAGCGCGGCTGTCGTCTTGGTGAATCCCATTAGAAATCGGCATAAACGCTGTAGACGAGAATCTTGCACCGCACACAGCGCAGCTGAGATTCGTCTGAAAGGTAAGCGCAAGCTACGGCGAGTCTCAGCCACTCTGTATTGACCGTAACAAGCACTAGTATCTTCCTTGTACTCATAAATTCTCTGGATGTAGCGAATCTTTGAGACAAGACTCGGTTCTTGGCCTACATTTGTTATGCTGAGACCCGCAAACTCGTCATTCATACAGCTTTGCTGAGACTCGCCGGAGCCTTCTCCCTCCCTTATTGACTTGAGAGAAGGTCTCGACTAGTCTCAGCTACGAAGTGTCACATGCACCGTATATTTAAGCCCTGAGACTGTCAAATTCGTCTCCACACGTACACAGGCTAAATTTCTTTTGAGCCGGTCAAACGAGTGCTGTGTTGTATAAAATTGTTTCCTTGAAAACTCGTTTTGTTTGGTATACTACTACTACTACTACTACTACTACTACTACTACTACTACTACTACTACTACTACTACTACTACTACTACCACTACCACTACCACTACCACTACCACTACCACTACCACTACCACTACCACTACCACTACCACTACTACTACTACTACTACTACTACTACTACTACTACTTCTACTGGTTCCGCTGTTGTTGCTGAATAAGGTAAGATTCTCGATTATTCTTTGAAATTGTTATTTTCAAGCCGTAAAATAAACGAGTAGCACGTGCAAATTAAGCAGTGCGCTTGCGCAAACCTCATGCATTTTGACGCCAGCATCGTGTCGGCTGTTTCGGAGCAATTTCCGTTAACCTTGGTCACCTCACCATCATCGTCACCTCATCGCCATGGTCACCCCATCTTGGTCACCTCGTCGTTTGTTTCGTATTCCATATTATCTCAAAACTACTGGTCGTTTTTATGCTTTGAACAGGAAAAAGCTTTCACCGCGATAAGCTGAATTATTAGACTCTTCTACCATCATAGAATTTGAAATGTAAAACGTTTAAAAATGTGACTTCATACACATTTTAAAAAATTTTTTGAATGTTGTCCTCCCACCTCATTTTCTGTCTCCCTCTTCTTCTGCCTCCTTGCACCGTGTATTGCAAGACCTGATGCTCTAGTCAGATGGCCATTCCGTCGGAGTTCCGTTTCTTCACCACAGTGAGCATGTCATCATGTTGCCCAATGGCTTGTGTGATGGTTTGTCCGGACTTCGTCATTAGTGATGTGCTGCGTATAGGAAATGCCCAGAAGTCTTCTGTAGCACCTCATCTCCGTTGTAGAGCTGCTGTGAAGGTCCATGTTTCCTAAGCATATAGGAAGATGGAGATGACAAGAGAGCGCAGCAGCCTTACCTTGGAATGTAGACTGATGGTCCTATCTTTCCAAATGGGCTTCATCCTTGCCAGGGCAGCAGTTGTTTGTGCGATCTTGGAGAGGACTGATACAATGGCTCCTAAATATTTGAAGCTATGCACTGTATTGATGGATTGGCCTTAGACTTTGGTGTGCGTTTTGATGCCATTGATGTTGTTGGTGATCATTTTGGTCTTATCTGCACTTATTTCCATTCCATAGGCTACGGAGGTGGTTTTAAGCCACGTACCAGCTGTTAAAGTTCTTGTTCCTCTCCAGCCAATCCATCAATGTCATCCGCAAAACGGAGATTACTAATTGCTCTACTCAATATACTGACTGTGTCTTCGTGATCTGCAAGGGCATCTTATATGATGCGCTCTAGGAAGATGTTCAAGAGTGTTGGAGAGAGTAGGCATCCTTGACGCACACCGATTGTTGTTCTAGTTTCCCATGGCGCTGTTGTGGAGGACTGCACTTGTAGCCTTGTCCTACCGGCTTTTGACGACTTCAATAATTTTATGGCTGGTGTTGTACGCTCTCATGGTTGCCCACAGAGCTGCATGCCAGACTCGGTCATACGCTTTCTTGATGTCTACAAACATATTTGCGAGCGTTGTGGCCAAGTGGGCTAAGGCGGGACTAACTTGCCTTGTCCACAGGCCAGAAACCAATGGCGCCTGACAGGTGTGGGTTCGATCCAGCATCGGGGCGTTATGTTTCTCCGAATATTATTTACTTTCGACTCGGGCAACGTCTCGGGGGTTTTCTCCGGGTACTCCGGTTTGCTCCCCCAGCAAAATTTCAAAATTTCAAAAATCACAACTAATGTTAGGTAGGTTGGGTATAGGCGCGCCACAGGCTGCGACTACGCTTTCCTCAGGGGAGGCGGCCCAGAATTTCCCTTGGAAAAAGGGACAATAAGGTAAATAAAATAAAATAAAATAAAATAAAAATATTATATACATGTAGATGTTGTTAGTGTTGTAGGTATTTCTCGCAGGTTATTCTGAGGTTGAAAATCTGTTCAGTGGTATTTCGTCCTGCCATGAATCCTACTTGTTCTTCAGCTATGATTTGTTCAGCTTGGGGTTTCAACTTGTTGAGTATTAATTGAGAATGACTTTGCTTATATGGCTGATGATGCTGATAGTGCGGTAATTTTCACACACCTGAAGGTTACCTTTTTGGGAAGAGTGATAACAACCGATTGGGTCCGTGGTGTAGGCCTCTCCCCACTCTGCCAGATCTTTTACAGATAATGGTGAGGGCGTCTATCATCGCTTCTCCTTCTGCTTGAAACAATTCCGCCGGTATTTTGTCCACTCCCTCTGACTTCCCCTTCTTCAGCGATAGCACTGCTTCCTCAACTTATTCTCGGAGAATTGGGAGGATTTCTTTTTCTTCTTCTCTGTTCTGGGGACATACTACAGTAGAACTGATGGGTCTCAGTTTGGGTTGTGGTTGTAAAGGTCAGAGCAGTACTCTGTCCATCTATCCAAGACTTCTTGTTGTTCTGTAAGGCATATTATGCCAGACTTGCTTTGGATCTCTTCTTAATGGTCCTCGTAAGCCCTTTTTACGTATATAGAATTCCAACATACGCTATCGTTGTCAAATTCTACTTTAGCCAGTACGCAATGAAATACATCGACCATGTTGGATGCCCCAACGTATTTCAAGTTAAGGGATAGGATAGGATAGGATAGGATAGGATAGAATATGAAGGAAATATTTAAGGAATTCATAAGCGTAACACAAGTGTGGCCTGTTGCTACAGGTCAATGTGGCCCGGCCTTTAGGGCCGGGTCAAGGCTGCGAGTCCTTGTAAGCTGCAGATAAGATTTGGATTTTGGTTTGGGGATCACACTTGTCACAGGTTTTGTGAAAATTCCGGTCGCTTTCCGCGTCTCTCACTAAAACGGGCGCCATCCTTAGCGTCATATCGATTGACCTACCCACTGTTCTTCTCAGAATGGGGGCAAGTGCACCTTCTCTACTCTCCACACTCCCCTTAATCCCCCTCTCTGCCTCATGCTCCTCTTCCCCTACCCCCCCCCCACTCCAAATCCATCAATCTTTTCTCTACCCAACACTCCCACATGTCATTTGAGTAGTTTCCTATCGTGTAAGAGTATTATGCATACGTTTCCAGTTGTTCACAACAACAGTGCTACCGCTGAAATTTATTAATTTATTTGTTTGCGTGTTTATTAATTGATGAATTAAATAATTTATTTTATAGGATTTTATTTTTATTTTTACAGAAATCATCATGGGAGACACCAACTTGTCGGCAGTGCTGTTCAAAAAAGGCGATTTGAGGCTGGTATGTTTACCACCACCACCGTTACACCTCACACCCACACGCGCACACACACACGCTCTCGCGCACTCACATACACGCATTCACATACGCTTGCCCGCACACACACATACAAATACACACACACTCGCACACTCACACGCATAAACGCACGCACGTATATACACGCACAATAAATGGATCGTTTCAAAGCTAATAGAAGAGGAAGAAGAAGAAAAAGAAGAAAATGGGGAAGGAGATGATGAAGAAAAAAAAAAGAACAACAACAATTACTACTATTGCTGCTGCTGCTATTATTATTATTATTATTATTATTATTATTATTATTATTATTATTATTATTATTATTATTATTATTATTATTATTGAGGATTTTTATAGCGCACTTATCTCGCCGTACTTGACCAGACTCTAGGCGCTGGCCGATACAGGGTCTAACTCAAACCGCCCGAGACGCCCACCCGCAGCCTTTGGGCGCATGGTATGACGCCAGCCAGGGATGGGGGAGAAGGACCAAGTGCATGCTGGGTGTGTTCTTGTTACCGGCACTCACCCGTCTAGGACATGTCCCGCACAGGACTCGAACCCGTGACCTTCAGATCCGCAGGCCAAAGCACTACCATTAGACCACCGTGCCTCCCTCTACTACTACTACTACTACTACTGCTGCTGCTGCTGCTGCTGCTGCTACTACTACTACTGCTACTACTACTACTACAACTATTACTACAACTATTACTACTTAATTACTACTAAACTACTACTAAAAAGTTAACAGAATTATGTGATTCTTTTGGTACCCTCAAAAACGACTTTCGATGAAGACGATTTAAAACAAACGCTTAATGAACTGCATACTGCGTGGTCGAGGTTTACGTTGGACTGTCCACTTGCCGGAGGTACTCGGCAAGCCCCAGACACGCTGGGTGGGTAAACAGTGATTTCCTTTGCAGGTGGAACGACCAGTTCCAGAACCAGGACCTGGAGGTAATTACACCCATAATTATTAAGTGGGTGGGTGGGTAGGGGAGGAGGAGGGGAGAGGAGGCGGGGCCGAGGGCGACGTGAAAGGAGAACCTACCTTTGTCCACTGTATTTGCATGAGGTTGGTACCTACCTAGTAATTCCTTTTGAAGTGATAAAGATGTATTGTATTGTATTGTATTGTATTGTATTGTATTGTATTGTTTTATATTGTATTGTATTGTATTGTTTCATTCGACGACTGATGAAGAAAGTTTCGTTCAGAAATCCTCCAAATGCTTGATGTTCGTGTTTAGGTACCCCTGTTATTGATAAGAATAAAATAACACCACTAGAAAGAGTGAGCGAGGAACTAAGTATGGTTTTGGGTACTCTCAGGGGTGTCGGATAGCGCAGTGGTTGGAGCACTCGCTACTGTGTCGCAAGTTAAGCACCGTCCAGTGCGGTTAGCACTTGGATGGGTGACCGCAAAACGTGAAGCGACAAATAACAACGCCCCCAGTTGACTCAACTGTGACTGAGTACCTACTCTCTTAAGGGTGGGGAAGGTAAAGCAGCGAGGGAGAGAGAGATGGGCATCACCCTCATTACGCTGGCCCAACATAAGTGTGATCTCCAACATCACGCTCCCCTACGGCCACAAGGCTATGGGACTACCTTTATTTTTTTTGTTTTTTTTACCTTTTGGTACTCTCATTTACTATTTCCATCTCAATTGTCCATCATTATGTAGTTTCAATTGTATGGTTTTTTTATTAATGTAATTGTTTGGGATTTTTTCTAGGGAGATAGACACTGCATTGAAATTTTGTTGTATGGGGATAATAAAATGTTATGTATTATTTACATCAAATCACCAGTGCCGTCTTTTATCCGACAGAGGTGCAACTGAGCATGCGCAAGATCGGTATTTGCGGAAGTGACGTCCACTACTGGGTGAGCGGCTCCATTGGTCCGTTTGTGGTTCGAGACCCCATGTTGCTTGGTCACGAGTGCAGCGGCGTTGTCACCAAGCTAGGAGATGGCGTCACCAACCTTCAAGTCGGTCAGTCACTATTAGATTAATTTAAGTGATGTAAAGAAGATTTTATCATTAAGATTTATTTATTATTGAATATTAAACTTCTCACCAAACAATGCCGCATCTGCAACAGGCCTGACACCCTCTTTCTCGTTGCAACTGAGGAAGGTGTTGTATCAACACCGACAGCTCTTACTACTTAAGTCGTTAAGGTTCTGAGTGGACGGATTCTTCTGTTTAATAAGATTTATTGTTATGTCAACAATGATTTTGGAGATAGTGATGACATGCTCACAGTGGTGAAGAAACGGAAACTCCGATGGTATGGCCACGTCACCAGAGCATCAGGTCTTGCAAAGGCCATCCTTTGGCAAGGTGGCAGAAGAAGAAGGAGACAGAAAAAGAGGTGGGAGGACAACATTCGAGAATGGACTGGCTTGACACTGAGCGAAGTCATGAGGGTTGCTGAGGACAGAGAAAGATGGAGTACGCTGGCTAAACGATCATCTGTGGTGCCTTAACGACTTTCGAGTTACGAGATAAAATAGAATAGAATAGGAAGGTGATGTCAGCGACGACAGCAACGACAACGAGGCTTCTACTCCAAACACTTTTATATTTGTAAACGCTGCTACTCATTTTGATGAAATCCATTTGTTCCTCTTCACACCCCTCCCCCCCTTCCTTCTCCTCTTCCCTGGTTACTTCTCCCCTCCACTCCTAACTCCATCCCACCGATTAGTTGTTGCACTTCCTGTTTGTATGGGCAACAATAGACAGGGTGGCAGAAGATGTGTCGGACTGCGGGCAATCAGGGGCTGTTCCCGTCACAGTGAGGTTAAATCAGAGATAGCGGTTAAATTGTACCATTTTTGAGTCACAATACAGTTTTTGCTTCGTGCAAATACAGTAAAATGTACAACGGTTATTAGCAATTTGTAATAGGGGGTTACTTTTCAACCAGTCTATACAAATAAAATTGGTTGGGGGCGAGGGGTGAGGGGGGGATGGGGGCACTCTAGCTAGATTCATCTGTGATTTGTTTGATCGTTCTTTCCACCTCGAAAACTGCTCAAGGCGCTGGCGCGAATACAAAGTCTAACTCCAGCCGCCTAAGGCGCCCATTTGCAGGTGATATATAACGCTATCCATGAAGATAGAAGATGAAACATGAAGATAGACAGTCGGCATAGGGGGTATAGCAATCTCCAAACTCCGTATTGCGGATGACATTGATGGATTGGCTGGAGAGGAACAAGAACTTGAACAGCTGGTACAGAGGCTTGACACCACTTCCAGAGCCTATGGAATGGAAATAATAACCTTCAATAATGGTACTGGACGCAGTCAAATAAAATGTGTCAGTACAACGTATGTTAATCTGATGAATAAAATGTGGTACAAAAAAAAAATTCAAATATAAAAATTGTGATTTTCTTTACGTCTTCCAATAGCGATCTCCCTGCCTTTACACCACCTGTTTGTGTGATGGATGTGTATTTGTTGTGTGCGTGAGGGTGGATGAGACAGGTGTTGTACAGATCGCCGCTCTTTGAGCCTGATTGATTTAAGGAAAGGCGCGTATATAGCATCCAGTATTATTATTATTATTATTATTATTATTATTATTATTATTATTATTATTAAATAAGTGCAGAGAAGACCAAAATGATGACCAATGGCATCAACACGGACTTCAAAGTCCAAGGGCAATCCCTCAACACAGGGCATAGCTTCAAATATTTAGGAGCCATTGTATCAGACAAAGGGTCCCGACAGGAAGTCCTCTCCAGGATTGCACAAATAACTGCTTCCCTGACAAGATTGAAGCCCATTTGGACAGGACCATCAGTCTACATTCCAATGTAAGGCTGCTGCGCTCCCTTGTCATCTCCATCTTCCTATACGCTTGCGAAATATGGACCCTCACAGCAGATCTTCAACGAAAAATACAAAGCTTGGAGGTGAGGTGCTACAGAAGACTCCTGGGCATTTCCTATATTCATCACATCACCAATGACGAAGTTCGACAGACCATCACACAAGCCACTGAACAACATGATGACATGCTCACAGTGGTGAACAAACGGAAACTCCGATAGTATGGCCACGTCACCAGAACATCAGACCTTGTAAATACCACCCTGCAAGCCACGGTGCAAGGAGGCAGAAAATGAGGGAGACAGAAAAAGAGGTGGGAGGACAACGTTCGAGAATGGATTGGCTCGACACTGAACGAAGCCATGAGGGTTGCTGATGACAGAGAAAGATGGAGTACGCCGGTTATACGATCCTCTGTGGCGCCTCAACGACCTTCGAGTTACGGAATAGGATGGGCTAGGATAGGATAGGATAGGATAGGATCCATGAAGAAATTAGAGGAATGGTGATGGTTATGACAATAGGACGATGATGACTTGTGCTTTAGTCAGTGTTGGTGGTGCTATGACTGTTTAACAGTTCTTCTTTGTTTTGGCAGGGGATAGGGTGGCGATAGAGCCAGGAGTGCCGTGTCGTAGATGTGAGCTGTGTAAAGGAGGACGCTACAATCTTTGCCCAGACGTCTTCTTTCTCGCCACCCCACCCGACAGCGGCGCTCTGGCTAGGTTCCACGTCCACGCTGCCGACTTCTGCTACAAGTAAGCCACCTGCACTAGGCTAATGCGTTGCTCCAAAATATAAAATGATATAGCGCAATATTCAGCTCGAGGAGCGCACTGCCACGAGCTCCCAAATGTTTAAAATGCATGTTCATGGGCACCAATGACAAAACATGGACGGCGATGGATATGTCACGCCTCCTAACAACAGGAACTCTCCACGACAGTATTCCATGTTTCCTCAATGGCCCGCAAGGCCCAGGGATTAGATAGGTAGATATTGACATGGACGCCTATACTTCTCGCTGAACAGGCAACCCGAATTTCGCTCGCATAGATAAAAAAAAATTGTTAATAATAATAATAATAATAATAATAATAATAATAATAATAATAATAATAATAATAATAATAATAATAATAATAATTTGCCAAAATGGGTGGCGACTGCACTGGTTCACGCTTGGGAGAGAGATTGTCCATTTGTTGGTTAGTCTAGCCTTGGGTGGCTTCAGCTGTGCAGAATCCTTTGGTGTTGTCATTAAGTTATGCAGGACAAGGCGAGTGCAGGTCAGTGGCAGTGACATGTAGAGACTGTCGTGGCAATAGTAGCCGGCAACCCGGTATATTATCAACACGCTTCCCAGCTTTGCAGGGCAACAAATTTTATGTCTCTCTTACGAGAAATAAATGAACATAGCAGCTCGGGCCAGTGAAATACTCCGCTCGGCTATAATAATAATAATAATAATAATAATAATAATAATAATAATAATAATAATAATAATAATAATAATAATAATAATAATGTAACAATTGTATAGCGCTTTTCCTACATTTATCTCAAGGGGTGACGAATATTATACCAATCAGGCGCTATTTTAGTTGGCTTAAAGATTGTAGCTTATGCAGTCAGTGTTATAAATATAATAGATTACTACTGCCTGTTTCTAATTGTGAGTGCCTGTAGTGTCCATTACATAGTCATGTAGGTCTACTGCTTAAATATTGCAGACGCTCTTTTAGAATGCTCAGACAAGCCGTTTAGTTTCCAATTTTGTTATTATTATTATTATTATTATTTTTATTATTATTATTATTATTATTATTATTATTATTATTATTATTATTATTATTATTATTATTATTATTATTATTATTATTATTATTATCTTCATCATCATCTTCATCATCATCATCATCATCATCATCATCATCATCATCATCATCATCATCATCATCATCATTATTTCAGACTGCCGGACAATGTGAGTTTCGAGGAAGGAGCCCTGATAGAGCCGCTGTCTGTGGGAATCCATGCTTGCAGGCGTGCTGATCTGGCAAGTTCATCATCATCATCATCATCACCATCATCATCGTCGTCGTCGTATTCGTTGTGATTAATAAAATAAAAGTCTGTTTACCGTATCCTGACCGATTCTAATTTTTTGGCCCGACCCTGAACTTTTTAGGGGGATCATCTGGAAACAAAATTGAAAAAACCCTTAAAAATCGCACCCAAAGTGGAAAAGGTAAAAAAAAAAAAAAAAAAAAGGAATACGAACTATCGACTTTATTTCCCCCCCCCCCCCCCCCCCCTATGTTACCATGATGGTGCGGTAATTTTCACACTCCTGAAGGTTACCTTTTTTGGGAAGAGTGATGACAAGCGACTGGGTCCATGGTGTAGGCCACTCCCCACTCTTGTTACAGATAATGATGAGGGCATCAATCATCGCTTCTCCTCCTGCTTGTAGCAGTTCCGCGGGTATGTTGTCCACTCCCGCCGACTTCCCTTTCTTCAGCGATTGCATTGCTGCCTCAACTTCTTCCCGGAGATTTGGGAAGATTTCTTCTTCTTCTCTGTTCTCGGGACGTGCTAGAACTGATGGGTCTCCATTTGGTGTATGGTTGTAAAGGTCAGAGCAGTATTCTGTCCATCTGTCCAAGACTTCTTGGAAAAAGAGGTGGGAGGACAACATTCGAGAATGGACTGGTTTGACACTGAGCGAAGCCATCAGGGCTGCTGAGGACAGAGAAAGATGGAGTATGCTGGTTAAACGATCAACTGTGGTGCCCCTATGACCTCCGGGTTACGGGACAGGATAGGATAGCATGTTACCATGAACAGACATATTATTGTTTTGGGCCTTATTATGGTTAAATACGACGTCCTGATCGTCGTTTCCGTCGTTGCATTCATCATTTCCGTCGTTGCATCTTAGCTTTTTAGCAAGCGTCGTCTGCGACGGAGTTATTGTTAAATTCTGTGCCCTCTTTGTCTTCGTTGATGTCACCATCATTGTCATCGTCGACGACATCATCATTATCGACCTGTGAATATTGGCAAGGCCATGGGAGCCTCGGAGGTCATCGTTACTGGTGAATCTCTCTCTCTCTCTCTCTCTCTCTCTCTCTCTCTCTCTCTGTCTTTTCTCTCTCTCTCTCTCTCTCTCTCTCTCTCTCTCTCTCTCTCTCTCTCTCTCTCTCTCTCTCTCTCTCTCTCTCTCATTTACTGTCTCTATCTGCCTGTCTTTTCTCTCTCTCCTTCTCCTTTCCCTCTATCATTCTCTGTCTCTCTCTGGTCTTTCTGTGTATGTCTCTCTCGTCTTTCTGTCACTGTCTTTCTCTCTATCTCTGTGTGTGTGTGTGTGTGTGTGTGTGTGTGTGTGTGTGTCGCTGTCTTTCTGTATCACCCTTTAATTCTCACAATTAGTATAGAACAACAGATATCGCTATTATACAACGATCTCTTGCAACAATTGTCTCCCATCTGATCTAGTATAGAACGATCTTTTACAACATATATTTCATCTCATTTAGTATATAACGATATCTTACAACATATATCTTATCTCATCTAGTTTAGAACGATCTATTACAACAGATATATCTCATCTCATCTAGTATACAACGATCTCTTACAACAATTGTCTTTCATCTCAACTAGTATAGAACGATCTCTTACAACAGATATCCCGCATCTCATCTAGTATTATAGAACGATCTCTTACAACAATTGTCTCTCATCTCATCTAGTATAGAACTATCTCTTACAACAGATGTCTCTCATCTCATCTAGTATATTACTATCTCTTACAACAGAGATATCATTTCTCATCTCATCTAGTATAGAATTATCTCTTACAACAGAAATATCATTTCTCATCTCATCTAGTATAGAACTATCTCTTACAACAGAGACATCATTTCTCATCTCATCTAGTATAGCACTATCTCTTACAACAGAGATATCATTTCTCATCACATCTAGTATAGTACTATCTCTTACAACAGAGATATCATTTCTCATCTCATCTAGTATAGTACTATTTCTTACAACAGAGATATAATTTCTCATCTAGTATAGTACTATCTCTTACAAGAGAGATATCATTTCCCATCTCATCTAGTATAGTACTATCTCTTACAACAGAGATATCATTTCCCATCTCATCTAGTATAGTACTATCTCTTACAACAGAGATATCATTTCTCATCTCATCTAGTATAGTACTATCTCTTACAACAGAGATATCATTTCTCATCTCATCTAGGATAGTACTATCTCTTACAACAGATATCTCAGCGGAGCGCCTCGAGCTGGCCACCAAGATGGGAGCCAGCAAGACGGTGGTGATCAAGTCGCAAGACCCTGCAGAGGTGGCGCAGCAGGTGCGCGCCACGTTGGGCGCCATGCCGGACTGCGCCGTAGAGGCCAGCGGGGCCCAGTTGTCAGTTCAAATGGCCATCAGGGTGAGCTTGTTCAAATGGCCATCAGGGTGAGCTTGTTCAAATGGCCATCAGGGTGAGCTTGTTCAAATGGCCATCAGGGTGAGCTTGTTTAAATGGCCATCAGGGTGAGCTTGTTCAAATGGCCATCAGGGTGAGCTTGTTTAAATGGCCATCAGGGTGAGCTTGTTCAAATGGCCATCAGGGTGAGCTTGTTCAAATGGCCATCAGGGTGAACTTGTTCAAATGGCCATCAGGGTGAGCTTGTTCAAATGGCCATCAGGGTGAGCTTGTTCAAATGGCCATCAGGGTGAGCTTATTTAAATGGCCATCAGGGTGAGCTTGTTTAAATGGCCATCAGGGTGAGCTTGTTCAAATGGCCATCAGGGTGAGCTTGTTCAAATGGCCATCAGGGTGAGCTTGTTCAAATGGCCATCAGGGTGAGCTTGTTTAAATGGCCATCAGGGTGAGCTTGTTCAAAAGGCCATCAGGGTGAGCTTGTTTAAATGGCCATCAGGGTGAGCTTGTTGAAATGGCCATCAGGGTGAGCTTGTTGAAATGGCCATCAGGGTGAGCTTGTTGAAATGGCCATCAGGGTGAGCTTGTTCAAAAGGCCATCAGGGTGAGCTTGTTTAAATGGCCATCAGGGTGAGCTTGTTCAAAAGCGAACCATCCAATACGTATTGAATATTACAGTCGGAATTGAATTTTAGTAGTGGCATTGTTATTTCAAAACCAGAACCGAATTGTGATTGTGTTGTTCTTGTTTGTATGTCCTCCATACCCCGAAAGAGGCAAGAACTAGGATTAAATGTTGAATCGTGAATGATACGACCTTACAAAGGTATAATCCCCTTTCTGTTAATGTCACTTTGGGTCCAGATAAAAGATTTGCTCAATGAACACATTATTTGACATTATTTTAAACTCTTGCTGTTAATATGTTGGTTACAGATTGCCGCGCTTTGAGGATGATTTTTGAAGAAAAGCTCGAATACAGCATCTATTATTATTATTATTATTATTATTATTATTATTATTATTATTATGGTTTTTGTTGTTGTTATTATTATTATTATTATTATTATTATTATTATTATTATTATTATTATTATTATTATGTTTCCAATTTAATATCTGTGGGTTCGGGCAAATAGAATAGACCCAACGTTTCCCGGCGTGTCGTAAGAGGCGACTACAGGGGTGATGTTAGCACGGCATCACTGGGCGAAAGTCTTCTACACAAAGGGCGGAGGAACCTCACGTTACTACAGGTTCAACGACCACGTGCTCAGGGCCAAGCGAGCCACACTGTATTCGTGGATTTCGGCTGTGGCCAACAGCCTGGAGAGGATTGGGCCCTGCCAGGTCTTTTTTGCCCAAGACACAACACATGATGAGGCTATCCACTAATTCCATGCCGGATCGGTCGTCGCCCGGCTACACAAGGACCGCGCCTTCCGTTGGCCACCAGGACGGAGGTGAAAAGTATGCTACTGATGGACAAATTAGCAAGATCCGCACGAGAAACAACATCGTCATAGGAACCTGGAATGTCAGGACCCTAACTGCGGAAGGAAAATTAGAAGAACTGGCCCACGAGCTGGACCACTATCGATGGAACGTTCTAGGTATCAGCGAACTGCGCTGGAAAGGCCTAGGTGAAACAACGACTGACAAAGGCCACAAGCTCTATTTCAGCGGTAGAGATGACAGGCACGAACACGGCGTTGGATTCTTGGTCCACAAGAACATTCTAGCCACTGTCATGGGTTGCCGCCCAGTCTCCAGTAGACTCATTACCATCCGTCTGAGAGCAACCCCTTTCAACATTACCATCATCCAGGCCTATGCCCCAACATCAGACTATGAAGACAGCGAAGTGGAGGATTTTTATGAAAATATACAGGCGGTCCTTGACCAAGTGCCGAAGAAGGACATAGTCATAGTGCAAGGCGACTGGAATGCCAAGGTTGGCCAAGATGCGCACCACAACTGGGGAGACACATGCGGACCCCACTGCAACAACGAGACAAATGACAGGGGTCTGAGGCTATTGGAGTTTGCCAGATACAACAATCTGGTACTGGCAAACACGCTTGGTCTCCACAAAAAATCCAGACGATGGACATGGCACAGTCCCGGCGGGGAACATCACAACCAGATCGACTACATCATGGTCAAGAAACGCTTCAGATCAAGCATCAACATTGGCAGGACACGCACTTTTCCAGGAGCAGACATTGGAAGTGACCACGATCTCGTGATGATGTCTTTCCGGCTCCATTTGAAGAGAGTAAATACAGCAAAGTGCACTAGGCTGAAGTTCGACCTGGACAAACTGCAAGACCCGGAGGTGGCAAAAATATTTCAGGCCACAATTGGAGGGAAATTTGCACCACTGCTTATTTTGGGGGCAGGCGAAGTAGATGTCAACACCATGACCAATACCTTCAACTCAGCTGTAACAGATGCCGCCACTGAGATCCTTGGCAAGCACCGACCAAAGAAGAAGCCGTGGATCACACCTGAACTTTTGGATCTGTGTGATAAACGAAGAGAGTTAAAAAAGAAAAAGAACACCTCACAGGGAGCTGATGTCTACCGAAAAATCAACAATGACATCCGAAAAGGCATGCGCACAGCAAAGGAGAACTGGATAGAAGATCAATGCCAGGAAATAGAGAACAATCTGAACAAGAACAACAGCAAGAAGGCCTACCAGACTGTGAAGCGGCTGACAAGTGTTAAACAGCCCAAAGTCTCCACTATCCAAAGCAAGTCTGGCATTTGCCTTACAGAAGAACAAGAAGTCTTGGACAGATGGACAGAGTACTGCTCTGACCTTTACAACCATACACCAAATGGAGACCCATCAGTTCTAGCATGTCCCGAGAGCAGAGAAGAAGAAGAAATCCTCCCAATTCTCCGGGAAGAAGTTGAGGCAGCAGTGCAATCGCTGAAGAAAGGGAAGTCAGCGGGAGTGGACAACATACCAGCGGAACTGCTACAAGCAGGAGGAGAAGCGATGACTGATGCTCTCACCATTATCTGTAACAAGATCTGGCAGAGTGGGGAATGGCCTACACCATGGACCCAGTCGCTTGTCATCACTCTTCCCAAAAAAGGTAACCTTCAGGAGTGTGAAAATTACCGCACCATCAGCCTCATCAGCCATCCCAGCAAGGTCCTCCTGAAAATAATACTCAACAGGTTGAAACCACAAGCTGAACAAATCATAGCTGAAGAACAAGCAGGATTCATGGCAGGGCGAAGTACCACTGAACAGATTTTCAACCTCAGAATAATCTGTGAGAAATACCTACAGCACCAACAACATCTATATCATGTGTTCATAGACTTCAAGAAGGCATTTGACCGAGTCTGGCATGCAGCTCTATGGGCAACCATGAAAGTGTACAACATCAGCCCTAAAATTATAGAAGTCATCAAAAGCCTGTATGACAAGGCTACCAGTGCAGTCCTCCATAACAGCGTCATCGGGAACTGGTTCAGAACAACAATCGGTGTGCGTCAAGGATGCCTACTCTCTCCAACACTCTTCAACATCTTCCTAGAGCGCATCATGTCAGATGCTCTTGCAGATCACGAAGGCACAGTCAGCATAGGGGGCAGAGCAATCTCCAATCTTCGTTTTGCGGATGATATTGATGGATTGGCTGGAGAGGAACAAGAACTTGAACAGCTTGTACAGAGGCTTGACACCACCTCCAGAGCTTATGGAATGGAAATAAGTGCAGAGAAGACCAAAATGATGACCAACAACACCAATGGCATCAACACGGACATCAAAGTACAAGGCCAATCCCTCAACACAGTGCACAGCTTCAAATATTTAGGAGCCATTGTGTCAGACAATGGGTCTCGACAGGAAGTCCTCTCCAGGATCGCACAAACAACTGCTGCCCTGACAAGGTTGAAGCCCATTTGGAAAGACAGAACCATCAGTCTACATTCCAAAGTAAGACTGCTGCGCTCTCTGGTCATCTCCATCTTCCTATATGCTTGCGAAGCATGGACCCTCACAGCAGATCTCCAACGAAGAATACAAAGCATGGAGATGAGGTGCTACAGAAGACTTCTGTGCATTTCCTATACCCAACACATCACCAACATTGAAGTCCGACAGACCATCACACAAGCCATTGGACAACACGATGACCTGCTCACAGTGGTGAAGAAACGGAAACTCCGATGGTATGGCCACGTCACCAGATCATCAGGCCTTGCAAAGACCATTCTGCAAGCACAGTGCAAGGAGGTAGAAGAAGGGGGAGACCGAAAAAGAGGTGGGAGGACAACATTCGAGAATGGACTGGTTTGACACTGAGCGAAGCCATGAGGGCTGCTGAGGACAGAGAAAGATGGAGTATGCTGGTTAAGCGATCATCTGTGGTGCCCCTACGACCTTCGGGTTTTGGGACAGGATAGGATAGGATAGCGACGACGTGATGATGATGATGAGTAGTAGTAGCAGTAGTAGTAGTGTCAATAGTAGTAGTAGTAGTAGTAGTAGTAGTAGTAGTAGTAGTAGTAGTAGTAAGTAGTGTATTATTATTATTATTATTATTATTATTATTATTATATTGGTTGATTGTTTTAATGGTCCATCCTACTATGATAAGCGTTTTCCCTTTAGGAAGATGCCCATAGTACTGCTGTGTTCTTGACGTTGCGCAATGTAGTGACTTTGCCGTGGTAAGAGTCGGTCAGTATGGTACATGTATGTTTGATCCCTTCCCTTACAGGCACTGAAACCAGGCAGCGCCTTTGTAGTGTCGGTCAGTATGGTACATGTATGTTTGGTCCCTTCCCGACTAGGGCACTGAGAACCAGGCAGCGCCTTTGCAGTGGTCGGTCAGGTAATGGTACATGTATGTTTGGTCCCTCCCTACAGGGCCACTGAAACCAGGCAGCGCCTTTGCAGTGGTCGGTCACGGACCTAACGATATTCAGTTCCCATTGTGGAGGCCATCGCCCACGAGATTGACATCCGCGGGTCCTTCCAGATACATGAACACGTGAGTTGTGGAACTCCATTGGCATTTTACTACTTCGCATGACAGTATATTACCAAGATCTAGTGTGACTTCTCCTCCTCTTCCTACTCCTCCTCCTCCTCCTCCTCCTCCTCATCATCATCATCATCATCACCACCATAATTATCATTATATCCGCAGCCGGTCGGGTCGTTGGGGAGGACATGATGGATGCTGACGCAGAGTGCTTTAGTCTGTGCACGCGTGCATTCCACAGAACAAACTTTAAAGATCCTGGTGCTCATGTGCTAGACGGGTCAGCGTCAGAGTCAATATCCCCATTCCCAGCAAACACCGTAAGTATTCTGTTCCAACTCTTTCTGGGCGAAGCAGCTGCTCTGTGACAGCCGCGCTTTCGCTGAGAAAGTACGCCTTGCAAGAGTGACCCATATTATCCCTTTCATCAGGATCAGCGTTTGTTGTTGTTGTTGTTGTTGTTGTTACGTTGAAATGTTATATTCATTTTTTGCAGCCTGAAAATAAAGCTTAATTTTATTTTCGAGGATTTTTATAGCGCAATATCTCGCCGTACTTGACAAGACTCAAGGCGCTGGCCGATACAGGATCTAACTCAAAGCCGCCCGAGGCGCCAACTTGCAGCCTTTGGGCGCATCGTAATAACGCTCCAGACAACTGAGCACATTCCTGGGCAGACTGGGATGGGGGAGAAGAACCTAGGTGCATGCTGGGTGTGTTCTTGTCACCGGCACTCACCCGTCTAGGACATGAGCGTAAGGATCTTTAAAGTCCGTTATGATGGAATGTATGCGACACACAGACTAGACCTCGGTTTATACTCTCATCCGAAGGAGTAGGAAAGGGGAGTAAAGTGTCTTTCCCAAGGACACAACACAATGCCCCGGCCTGGGCTCGAACCAGGAACCTTCAGATCCGCAAGCCAAAGCTCTACCATTAGTCCACCGTGCCTCCCTTAAGAGATCAATAGCTTTATAGTGGGAAACCAAAATACTATTGTCGTAACCAACCCAGTATTGGGTCGTGCACACGGAATTTCAAATCATGGACTGGCCGTGGCGTGTGTTGGTTTGGGCTCACGCAAAAATATTTTTGGTGAAGCAACTTTGGGACCGACCAGTTAGTACTTGGATGGTTGGCCAAGCCTGGATGACAACACACTGAGCGACACAAATGAAACAGGAGCGCCAGCACTTGACAGGCCGTCCAGCAGTGTGAATGGGTATCGCTCTGATTAGAACCGAGGAAGGTAAAAGCAGCGAGGAGGGAGAGGGGATGGACACTAACTACCCTCATTAAGCTGGTCCAGAAAAAAGAGAGGTCTCAAACATCCCTCTCACCAACGACCGAGAGGTTACGGAAACACCTTGACCTTTATCTTACCAGTGAATTACGACAACAGTTAAGTCCGGGCGACGAATTATGATTTGGAGCCGCGCTATATTTAAAAAAAAAATATATATTTGTCTCTGACGCATTTTCCCCTTGTGATGACGTCATTATAATTTACGTCACAGGTGGCCGTCAGCAATCGAGATGCTAGCGGCAGGATCCATCAATATCAAACCGATGATCACCAACTACTACACCTTGGAGCAGACCCTGGACGCCTTCGAGATGGCCAAATCTGGAAAAGGTGTCAAGGTCATCATCGACTGCGAAAAGAAGGCTTAAGGAAAAAAGTCAAGGTCATATGTTGTCGGAGGGAGGGAGGGGAAGGAAGCCATGCTCACATTAGTTGTTTTTGACGCGTGTCTGTTAACAATTGAGGTAAAAGAAATCATTGACTGTCGGTTACTGTGTGTCATTGTCCGTGGTTCTAAATTACCTGTTATAAATATTACATCTTTGTCGTACAGTGAATCGATATAATATTATTGTCAGTCGTTCGCTAAACTCATTCATTGATATGTTGCTGTCCTATCCCCACTACTACATTGATAGGTTGCTGTCATATCCCCTCTACTACATTGATATGTTGCTGTCATATCCCCACTACTACATTGATATGTTGCTGTCATATCCCCATTACTACATCGATATGTTGCTGTCATATCCCCATTACTACATTGATATGTTGCTGTCATATCCCCATTACTACATCGATATGTTGCTGTCATATCCCCACTACTACATTGATATGTTGCTGTCATATCCCCATTACTACATCGATATGTTGCTGTCATATCCCTCACAACTACATTGATATGTTGCTGTCATATCCCCACTACTACATTGATATGTTGCTGTCATATCCACCCACCACATTGATATGCTGTCATAACCCCACACTACATCGTTATGTTGCTGATCCCACTACTACATTGATATGTTGCTGTCATATCCCCACTACTACATCGATATGTTGCTGTCATATCCCCACTACTACATTGATATGTTGCTGTCATATCCCCACTACTACATTGATATGTTGCTGTCATATCCCCACTACTACATTGATATGTTGCTGTCATATCCCCACAACTACAGTGATATGTTGCTGTTATATCCCCTCTACTACATTGATATGTTGCTGTCATATCCCCACTGCTACATTGATATGTTGCTATCATATCCCCACAACTACATTGATATGTTGCTGTCATGAATGAACATTGAGGTTTAACGCCTACACCCACCATTGGCGATATGGCAGACGGGGATAACCATCCCAGGGAAAGAGGGATAGGGGCCTGAATCAACACTGAACCACCAGAGCAATCATACTGCTAAAATGGACAGTGAAAATGGCCACATTTTATATCGCCCACCACGGGATTCGAACCTGGGTCATCGGTGTGCCAGGCGAACGCTCTACCACTTGAGCTACGGCGGTGGGACTATTTTGTTGCTATCATATCCCCACTACTACATTGATATGTTGCTGTCATATCCCCACTACTACATTAATATGTTGCTGTCTTATCCCCACTACAACAACTACTACTACTATTAATACTGATCTTAATACAGGATACTATCACGTACTTTGTTTTTTCAATCGAACTCAAAGTGCGGCAATCTGAAAGAGACCTCCATTTTAGATATTTTATTACTCTTACCCTTTTAATATAAATTAAAGTATTTTCAACGAAAAATTAAAACTTACACTGAGCGCCGTGACAGGCCAAATTGTAGGGGAGAGTCGCCGATTATGGACCGTCTCTTAATATGGACCTGTTGATTTTCTTCTAAGTCCATTAACTTGCCAAAATTTTAACACCTGAGCAATTCAGAGTTGCATCCCTTCAATCAATCGCACGCATAACCATGGCGGAGAAGCAGAGCGTGAAGAAAAGGTAAGCATTTGTGTTTTTTGCCGCTAATAAGTTTAAAACACGCTTTGCGTATTATCGTTTGTGCGCATTTCATTTTTATAGGGTATGTTTTAGCGCCTTTGTGAAAAATAATGTCTTTCCATTGTTTCGAATGAGAGATGAGTTTAAATCAAAAGTGTTTAGTTGTTTTCTAGAAATTACCTCCTGAGTAGTATACCTATGATTCCCCTAATATGGACCACCCGTGTCTCCGAATATGTACCACTGGTCCATATTAAGAGCCAGTGGTCCATATATGGAGACTACTTTTTTCCTAACCCTAGTCATGTCATTATATGCATATAAATCTTTTTAGATTGTTGAAGCTGTATATCTGCATGCGTGCACTTGCCTGTGTGTGTGCATTGCATCTGTATGCATGAAAGAGTGAAAAGGGGAAAAGAGTAGAATATTCACCCTTTATTTAAGAAACAAAACATATAGGCCTAAGTGTAGGCTGTGAGTTCGCATCCTATTTATACGTGTGTTTGCTTGTGTGAATGTGTGTGCGTGTGTGTTCGTGACAGCGTGTGTGCGCGCGCGCGCTTGTGTGTGTGTGTGTGTGTGTGTGTGTGTGTGTGTGTGTAAAGAGCGTCTGACATTGGTTTTGTTCATTTTTGTGCGTATTTAATAAGAGTTTTGATTTTTAAAAAATCGTTGTTTTATTGTTTACTAGAGCTAAATGGAGCGAACTAGATCTGGAGCTTGCAATGACAGCATTTCGAAATGGGCACATGGGGATCAACATGTGCTCAAAAATGTATGGTGTTCCAAAGGCTACTTTGAAGCGTCACCTCGATGAATCCAACAAGCACGAGAAGGGTGTTAAAAAGCTTGGTAGATGTACAGTCCTGCCCGAAGAGACCGAGAACGAAATCCATGACCTGATCTTGAAACTAGAGTCAATGTTCTTTGGTTTGCCAAAAAAGGATGTCATGAAACTTGCATTTGAACTGGCAGATGAAAAAGGCTTGGAACATCCTTTAATAAGAAAAAAGGTATGGCTGGAAAGAAATGGAACTACAACTTTCTTAAAAGACACCCAGACCTCAGCCTTAGACAGCCAGAAGCTACTTCTATTGCGAGAGCAAGTGGGTTTAATAGAAGAGCGGTTGACCATTACTTTAATCTGCTTGAAGAACTGATTGACAAGTATGAACTCACACCTGACAGAATATTTAATGTTGATGAGTCAGGCATTTCAACAGTGCAAAAAAGATGTCAAAAGGTCTTGGGGCAGAGAGGCAAAAAGCAGGTTGGCTCGCTGTCAAGTGGGGAGAGGGGCACAACCACAACTGTAGTGTGCTGCACAAATGCGTCTGGGACACAGTACGTTCCTCCAATGATCATTTTCAAGAGGAAACGGCTTCCAGCTGAGCTGGGTGATGGAGCTCCCCCTGGAAGTGTCATATCCTGCTCGGAAACTGGATGGATGGATGGTGAAAGATTCGTGCAATGGTTGGAGTATTTTGTACACTTTGTGAAGCCCAGTGCAGAAAGGAAGGTGCTACTCGTTCTCGATGGTCACAAGTCCCACACAAAAAACTTGAAAGCCATTGAGATCGCGAGTGCTAACAATGTCATCATGCTTTCGCTGCCACCTCACACCACGCACAAAACCCAGCCACTTGATAGAACGTTCTTCAAGCCATTGCAGACGTTTTATGACCAAGCTGCCGAGAGATGGCTTCGGACGAACCCAGGACGTTCGCTCACTTTCTATCAAATTGCAAAACTGTTTGGTGAGGCATATCTGATGGCTGCAACAATGAGAGTCGCAATTAAAGGATTTGAATCCAACGGCATCTGGCCCTGTTCAAGAAATGTGTTTCAGGATCACGAATTCTCCCCTTCATTTGCATCGCAGCATGCATGTGGAGTCAGGTCCCCAGCAGCAATCAGTTCTTGAGATGAACAGTCAACAGTCTCCTGATACATGCTTCCAGGGACCCACAATACCACCTGTCGTCCAGCCAGACTCGCAACGTCCGCCCGTCGTCCAGCCAGACTCACAACGTCCGCCAGTCGTCCAGCCAGACTCGCCATGTCCGCCCGTCGTCCAGCCAGACTCACAACGTCCGCCCGTCGTCCAGCCAGACTCGCACGTCCAGCCAGACTCGCCATGTCCGCCCGTCGTCCAGTCAGACTCGCAACGTCAGAATACGCATAGACTAGACATTGGATCTCTCTCTGATTATCAGGTTATTGAGACCCCATCTGATGGTCGATGCTTTTTCAGAGCTGTTGTAATTGCATTGAATGCGGAGTTTCAAACGGCCCCTCGAGTTCACGGGAAAATTGAATCTCCTCTTATGCACCTCACGGAAACTATCCAGTCCGATAAACTCAGACAGAAAGTTGTTCGACATATGATGGCAAATATTGAGCACATCAGGGAGCACATGGAAGGACATGCTCTTAACGTTGACATGCCGGCCACAATACAATTCTCCTGCTTGGTTTAACTTAGAATCGTGTTCATGTGGGTGAAAATTTGAATACTTTTTTTTTAGTATGGTTGTATCTGGTGGTAGGATTGACAAGTTTTGTCTAAAACTTTACCATTTATGCTAGAAATTGAATCGGTATATTTTTAGACATGGTCTGTGTTGTTTTTATATCAAAAGGTATTGCCTAAACTTGTTATTTTTGTAAGTCAGAAATGTGTTTACATTTCTTTAAAGTAGTCCATATTAAGATACTAGTCGGTCCATATTTGGCTCTAGTACCCCTTATATGGACCGCTTCTGATTTTTTTTTGTTTACATTTTTTGTGAAAGATTGAAATGTTGGCTTGCTCGTCTTCAGGTGATTGATAGTCAATGTACTGAACAATAAAAGGAAACAATTTGCATTAAAAAATTACATACGGTCTTTGAGTTATTGGATTGGATGAAAAAGTGGTCCATATTTGGCGACTCTCCCCTAATTGTGCTTTTCAATAAACGTGTATACGATACCAAAAATAAATACACTATACACTGTGTAATGTGTATATCTGTGTATGTATGTGACCGCTTGCTGCTGTTGCCGTTTTCTATTATTTTCCCTTTGACAAATGCATCTACGTACCTATATGAAAATATTTGAAAATATTATATTCAGCTCCGTCTAACTGGTTCGTTAGTCTTTGTTTATAGGGTCCAGCGGATTGCAAAGAGCCGAATCAGGACCACAACTTGGTTGAAAGAGGACTCACCTAAAAGATCTGCTGAAACAACCCTAATGGTAGCATTGAAGGCACTCCACCAGCCGGTCACTTTACAATAAAGGCATCCCATGCAGGGGACGCTGAGGCTGAGCTCTAATTTATCAAACTCCCGTTGACCAAAACAAATAGAATATAAACACCAATATAAAATATTAACAAAACACATACCCATAAAATGCATACATTGCTAAATAATACCATAATTATGCAATATAAGTGACCATTTGGCAGAAAGCGTCCAATATCCCCAAGCTGACCCTACAGATCCCATACACAAATGAAGAGTTTTGAGAGATTTTTGAAGAAACAAGGCAGGCGATTGGAATAGCGAAGAAGATAGTAATTGATGGGGATATTATTTATACAGAAGATCTCCATCTGTCGTTATGTATTGTCATAGGACAAATAGAAATCTAGTATTAATCACTACAGTAGACGGAATGGATTATAAACATAGTAGAGAGAACGGAAATTTAGAAAGTAGGCAGAACGGGAATGTAGATATAATAGGCAGAACGAGAAAGAAATGGGGGTGTGGGAATAATACACAGGAGACACAATGGGTGAAGAAGGTTAAAGACACAATGGGTGAAGAAGGTTAAAGACACAATGGGTGAAGAAGGTTAAAGACACAATGGGTGAAGAAGGTTAAAGACACAATGGTTGAAGAAGGTTAAAGACACAATGGGTGAAGAAGGTTAAAGACACAATGGCCAAAGAGTCGTACAGTGTGCAAGAGTGTGAGAGAGAGAGCAAGACGAGAGAGAGCGTATGCTCCCCCTACCTCCTCCCTCCTCCACCTTTTCTTTACCCACATTCACACATTTATTGACACAAAAATCATAGAGAGTAATGCTTCACAATCTATTTTCTGAACTCTTCGGGGTTTTCATCCAATTGGTTGGAAGCCCAACATGTAAGAAATCGTAGGCGTTAACACAGAAACTGTTTCCAAGCTGATTTCTCAGTTTTAAAAAAAAAAAAAAAAAAAAAAACAAACAAACTATGTTGTCCAACTTTAAAAAAAAAAAAGGAAAAAAAAAAGACTAACTCCAAAAATTGTATTCGCAAGGAATAGTTAAATCCCAAAATGCAATACAGGATTGTTTCCCTTGCAAGCACTAAGGGCAGTAATACGTTGTCTCCCTTGTAAAGGGGCTAAAGAATTTGTATTTCTTTATTCAGTGTAGTAAGGATTGTCTTCCTGGGTCAGGAGATCCTTGTAGCAGTCATTCATCTCCTTCATCAGCTGAGTAATGCTGAGCAGATCATACCTGAATGAATGAATAACGGACCATTGAATGACAACGTCTACGCCCACCATTGGCGCTAGGGCAACCAGGAATAACCGGTCCAAGGAAAACCGGGAGTTATGAAGAAGGACCTACATCAACACTGGACCACCAGTGTAATCATACTGCTAATGTGGACAGTAAAATTGGCACGATTTTATGGGGTTTTTTTAAAATCTTACGCACTAGGAGGGGGTTCGGGAGGTGACAACGACGACGAAGTCAACCATGAGAATGATGACGATGATAATGCAAGTTTACCTATCGACTTTGGGTAACGAGCGGCACAGATCAATGCCGGCGCCTAGACGCTCGCAGGCAGGTTTGTCCGTGAAATTGCAGGCGTATTTCAGGCAGTCCTGGACAACAAAGAAAGCGGCCAGAGGTAATATACAACATGCCACAAAACCATGTACTTTTAGGGCTGATTTGTGATGACCATTATTATTGTTGTCATTATAATTATAGCGCTTTTCCAGCTCAAGAGCTGCTCAAGGCGCTGAACCGAAATAGGATCTAACTTAAAGGCGACAACTTTTTTGCTCCGTTGCTGCCATTTTATATGCATCGTCTGACGCCCAGAGGACCGAAGCAAACGTGGGGCCTATTTGCGGAGTGATTTGATAGAAGGCAGGCCGGGTGCTTCACCACACATTGGCGCTTTGCTGAATGGGTATTTTATTCCGCCGCGTAAAGTGATCATCATCAAATCACAGAATTTACTATAACTCAAGAACCCTGATTACATCTAAACTTTCGGGTAGACTATGTATTACATCTAAAAACTCGTCAGTAAGCATACTGACCACAAACACTGACATCGGGGTGCAAGCGCGCTTGACAATGCATTTGGTGTGAGGGCTGCTTTGGAGGATGGCTTCGCAGTGGGCGATGGCGTTACGACGGGCAATGTGGTTCCAGCAGATCGTAGTGAACACTCTCGTCGCCTCAATGCAATTGGGATTTCTGCCGGAAGTGACGTAACGAAAAGAGGTCATTAACATTAACATAAATGTGGGGATTTGAAGAATAGTTTGAGGTTGCTTTCAACAAATAATAAAATTTACTGGCTAATATCTGTATCACTGTAGCATACTCAAGTCTGATTTACAGCATGCCGAGTGTGGTGGATTTGTTTCCCTTTAATGTATCATGGATCGGTTTTGGTTTGTATTCATAAGTAGTTTCCATTTAGTTTCACTGTTATATTTTCGTCTTAATCTTCTTGCTGCATTTGTCATCTGTCAAAATGTCTTTAACATGTGCCGAAAGGAAGATGTTGTTGTTGTGTATAGTTTGCTATGGCCTTACTGTTATCTTGCCCTGCGAAAACACAAAACATAATTACACAAACATTATAATATTTCGTTCGCTTGCTTGCCTAGTGTGTTGTGTAGATGAAAAATAAAAAATAAAAACACCAAAAAACCCGTCAAACTGTTAACAAATTATAACCAAATATACCCAATAAAATATATTTAAAAAATAATTAATTAATAAAATAAATACAAATAAATAATTGATAAATGAATGAAGCCAAGTGGGCTAAGCCGGGACTAACTTGCCTTGTCCACAAGCCACAAACCAATGGCGCCTGACAGGTGTGGGTTCGAGCCAGCATCTGGACGTTATGTTTCTCCGAATATTATTTACTTTCGACTCGGGCAACATCTCAAGGGGTTTTCTCCGGGTATTCCGGTTTGCTCCCCCAGCAAAAAATTTCAAAAATTCACAAATAATGTTAGGTAGGCTGGGTTTGGGCGCGCCACTGGCTGCGACTACGCCTTCCCCATGGGGAGGCGGCCCAGAGTTTCCCGATAAAAAAGGATAATAAACTGCAGCAGCATGAATGAACGAATGAGTTACATAGAAAACGAAGACGGGAAAATGAGTTGCGTCATAATAACATAACTAACTGAACAAACCCACACGCGCCTGGTATGCCCCATGGATGCGCACTCGTTCGCACACCCCCGTCACATTAGTATATATATATATATATGTGTGTGTGACGACACGAGTTTCAGATAGCAGGGAGAATTATACTTTGTACGAAGTTACACTTCTCCGTTATGTAGTGTACATAGAATAGCTTGACCGGTTTACTTTTTGCGTACGAAAGGTGCAGTATCGTAAAGTTCGTGCGGAACGGAGAAGACAGGGGTAGGCCAAATACAGAACAGGGCTATGCATAATAAGGAATGTGTATACTGACGAGAGCTCGACGTTTTGCTTGTGGCCGGGTGCATTTGGTAGGGCAGAGTGGTTTGAAGTGCTTTTGCGTAGAGGTCGATTCTAACCAGGCAGCAACCCTGTGACAGAGGTCATAGTAGTATAGGTTCTGTTGGAAGGGTGTGATTATTGTTTATACAAGCCACCCAAGGTCTTACACCCTCGTCGGGGTAAGGATGCTTAGAATTCGAAAGAGGAGGAATATTAACTGCCATTTGTGAATGAATGTAGGGTTGTTTTCCTAAGGTGTGTGTAGTTCTCGATTGAACACCCACCGAGACTTAGCTTCTGTTGCAGAACTAAGGTGACCTCGTCCTCATTTTATAAGTGTTATTTGTGAAGTGAAATAACCAGCAATAGCGAGACAAAGTGACTCTCAAAAGACTAACCATTTGTATCTGTGACAGTGCTGTGTTGTGTTGTTGTGTTGGGAAGGTGTATCACAAGCCGGGGCCTATAAGGTGAGTAAACCCTGTTATCCAATTCCTTAGTGGCGCACTCTGAGACTGCGTACGCGTATGAGGGGTGATGAGTGTGGGGAAGGGGATGTATTTTAGGATGCATAATGATTTTAATTGATTTTATATGATTTTCTTATGATTTTCTTATTGTGTATGGGATGGAGAAATGTCGTTGCTGCTGTTGTTGTGAAAGTGGGTCAAAGGCGACGATGGGGAAGGTAGAGAGAGAGAGAGAGGGTGGGGGTGTATGTATGGAGAGAGCGATAAAATGTATTATGCTGAACAAAGATGAAGTGATGATTATGAAGAAAGCATGTTTACAGTATAGTACGGCAAGATTGTATGAATGAAGGGAGATAATCGCAATATGTTATAACCGTTGAGAGTGATGGTGATGATGAAGGGAGGTGGAATGAATCAGGACTGTGTGGTGAAGTGTGGTTGCAATAATTATGTATATTTATATAAATGCCTGTGTTTATAGAAGATATGAATTATTAAGTATCAAAGGTTGATCTATATTATTGAAATGTGTTCTCATCGGAAGGAGTAAGGAGGTAGGGGGGGGGGGCGAGGGCAGGGTAAGGGTGAAAGAGAGAGGGGGGGGGGGGCACCTGGGCGTCAGGTCAAAGTATCGTTTGTTTATATATTTATGTTTGACGGTGTTTTTCATGCCGCCTCAAGCCGTCAACAAGATTGGAACGCCTGTCTTTACGTTTTATAGATAAACATTAAAAAGGCTTAAACTATTTCGCTGCCGTTAACACCACTAAGCCGAAAGGCGCCCACAATGTCACACAAGCAGCTTAACAGATAACAACAACAAAAGTCCCTTTAAGAAGATGGGATGTGGAGGCAGTGTAGAAGAATTTCCAACTGCAGTACAGAGGGGTACAATGGTCACAGCTAATCCACTGGCAACATTTATTTTTGTACACCAGCCACTTCGTCTGCCCAATAAAGCACAGTTTTCTTCCCCATATTAATTGTCTCTCAAGGAGTCGATTTCCTGTAGTGACTGTTTAGAGGGTGTTCCACTTCCACAGTGTAGCTGTGTAGCCTCAGCACCACGTAAAACAACCCTGATCGCTTCCTGCCAAACCACAACGACTTGAATCTATTATAAAAGGTAGGTCTCGGTGGCTCAGAATTCATTGAAGTACCAACTTCAGTACCAACAGTGAATGTGGACCTTGGGTGAGGTGGGTTCAACCTTGACTTTGGTTATTGCCTTGAGCAAGGAGGTGCGCTGAATCAGACCAATGCTTTGTGCTTGACTCAGTCCACAAGGAACGGTAGTGGATGCTCGAAAGCACAAAGGACATAGGGCTGTATCTACCGCTTTACTATCGATCAGCAACTATCCTATCCTATCCTATCCCATAACTCGGAGGTCGTAGGGGCACCACATATGATCGTTTAACCAGCGTACTCCATCTTTCTCTGTCCTCAGCAACCCTGATTGTTTCGCTCAGTGTCAAACCAGTCCATTCTCGAATGTTGTCCTCCCACCTCCTTTTCGGTCTCCCTCTTCTTCTACCTCCTTGCACTGTGCCTTGCAGGATGGTCTTTGCAAGACCTGATGATCTGGTGACGTGGCCATACCATCGGAGTTTCCGTTTTTTCACCACTGTGAGCAGGCCATCGTGTTGTCCAATGACTTGTGCGATCGATCAGCAACTATACTTGTATAATGCCTCCGTGCTCAAACTTCGTCTTGCGCGATGGAGGTGTCATTGACGACGAAATAGGCGAGGGTGTATTCCTACAGACTGGGATCGCCGAACGTGGCTCCTTCGATCGTGCCTGCACGCTCACGTACATACGCAACCACATGTACAACCTGCTGTGGCCCGATTCCTTTCTCCTTTCACGGCGCCTGCGTACCGTACCGTTCTCTCGCTTCCGGCACCTTTGCGTTCCTTAGTTGGTATAAATAACGCTAACTACGCGTTCCCTGGGAAAAGCACTTACTTAGATAGTTAGTTATTCATCGCTTACAGGGTCCAGCGGACTGCAAAGACTGAAGAGCCAAATCAGGACCATAAAATCAGGACCACAACTTGGTTGAAAGAGGACTCACTCCTGATCCGTATAAAAGATCTGCTGAAACAATCCTAGTGGTAACACTGAAGACACTCCACAAGCCGGTCACTTTACAATAAAGACATCCCACGCAGGGGATGCTGAGGATATACTCTAATTTATCGAACCCCCGTTTACAAAACACAAAATAGAATATAAACAACATTATAAAATATCAAAACACATACATATAAAATGACTACATTGCTAAATAATAATGGGAAAAGCAGTGAACAGCATAGGTTTAGATATATGGTACAGAAGACCTTGTGAAAGCAATGATAATAAAATTCAAGATGGTAGTGTTGATAATGATGACGACAAAGACGATGAATGATGATGCGCAAATGACCAGACGTAAGTTCAGATGATGGTGGCAATTGTGAGATCTTACTCTTGTTCAATGACTGTATTGTTGAAGGTAAAATAGGGGAGAGTGTAAACCAAAAGAGACGAATCGCCGAACATGGACTTGGTTATCTCCTTGATTTCGTTGCCGTCGGTGCTTCCTGTGCAGCATGCGCAGCGCACGCGCATGACACAAGAAACAAGCCACATTCGCACGCACGCAGACCAAAGTTATTAGATCTAAAATAACCCAGAACATAACACAAATTATTAAATCTAAAATAATCCAGAACATAACAAAATTATTTAAATCTTAAATGGCCATCAAGTTATTAGATCTAAAATACGCACAACAAAGGTATTAGATCTAAAATTAAGTCTTTCATTGCCACAAGAAAACAAGCCCATTCGCACCCCCAATTGGAAACAAAGCTAAACCTTTCGCTCCCAGCTCAGTTAGTTGATAATCTTTCGCATGTATGCTGCGGAGAGCGATGTAAGTTAGAGGGCAAAATGTGATACATCTCAAAGCTAGGCTTAAAGTAGCCTGGCCTTCATTAAACCTCACCCCGTCCACTGCGACAGCAACTAATTAGGATTCATGACCTCCACTTTGACCGCTGTAAGACTGATGCTTAACACTAGTTATTTATAAGTTAAACCCCACTGCAGGTCGGACAGAAATCACCCACGGATGGCATAGAAAACATCGGCTCCTTTACGCTCATGGCACAGGCCCGAGTTCCAGAGTGATAGGGAGGCGTAAGTGAAGGCGTCATGGTCCTACTCACCACAGAACTGTGTGGGGAAGGGGGCATGCTCCGTCGGCACCGAGCACTCATACACCAAGGTGCTGTCTTTGTGGCCATCACCACTGAAGTCAAAGGGCCCCACGGTGATGGCGAAGGTGTTGTCCTTCGTAGAAATTGTGACGTCACTGCTGCTGGAAGTGACGGTAAAAATGTCGGAGAAGTCGAGCTCCCCAGCCTTGTAGTTCCATGCCTCTCTTGCTTGACCGTAGTAAGCTCCAATGATGTACTGGGAAGAAAAACACACACACACATAAACAACTAAAGACATTTTCAATTCAATTCAATACCCGTTGGGGTCATGAGCAATCTTGCCACTGTAGATTGTTCTAACCTATAAAGGGAAAAGTGAAAGCCCCAGTTGAAAACCTGTCTTGCCTTTGTAGGCATGACTGCTTCACTGCGGCAACAGTACCCTCGTTGGAGTGCCGGGGGTTTCAGTATAAATAGTATCCCCACTTTCTGGAAATTTAGTGCTTTAAATTCCCACTGTCGCTGTCTTCCTCATTTGCTCTTTCCCATTCCTGATCTGTCCTATCACTCTGCTATACTATCTTCTTCTTCGCTAGATCAATGACCTACCTTTTTTCTTGAAAACTCTTCCTGGACAAGACTCCTTGTTTGTGTATGAGGTCTGTTGGATCAGCTTGGGAGTGTTGGACGCTTTCTGCCGGGTGGTCACTAGGGCTTCCTATGATGTATTATTTAGCAATATAGGCATTTTATATGTATGTGTTTTGTTGATGATTTATAATGATGTTTGTATTCTATTTTGTTTTTGTAACCGGGGGTTCGAGTAGTTGGGGTTAAGCCTCAGCCGTCCCCTGCGTGGGATGACTTTATTGTAAAGTGACTGGCCGGTGGAGGGCATTCAATTTTCCCACTAGGGTTGTTTCAGCAGATCTTTTATGCGGATCGGGGGTTGTCCTGTCCTGATTTGGCTCGTAAGAGTCCGCTGGACCTAAAGCAATAATCAATCAATCAATCAATTCAATTCAATAGTTTAATTTAACATCTTTTCGCATCTGTGATCATAGACCATGCAGTCATTGTGACACATGGGCACCTATCCTATCCTATCCTATCCTATCCCGTAACTCGGAAGTCGTTGGGGCACCACAGATGATTGTTTAACCAGCGTACTCCATCTTTCTCTGTCATCAGCAACCTTCAAGCCAGTCCATTCTCGAATGTTGTCCTCCCACCTCTTTTTCGGTCTCCCTCTTCTTCTGCCTCTTTGCACTGTGCCTTACAGGATGGTCTTTGCAAGGCCTGATGATCTGGTGACGAGGCCGTACCATCGGAGTTTCCGTTTCTTCACCACTCATCACCACAGGTATGGACACAGAAACACATAATAAAATATGACAATTTATAGTTGAACTATAATCATAAAAGGTATCTAACAGTACTATAGAAGTTCACCAACTGCAGACATGTAAATGAAAAGGGCAATCTCTATTGTTGCTGGGCTATGCATCAAAATGTCAATGAATTCTTGACTATTTACATCAACATTTTTTTTTCTTTATTTAACAGAACCAAAATATGACATTCATGTTAAATTATGTTTTACAGATATTGGTTGTGAACAAGCACAAACTATATCTTTTGAAAACTTGGTGTCGTATACCATGAATTTACTCTTCGTCTATTAACTATCCTATCCTATACTATCCTATCCCATAACTCGAAAGTCGTTGGGGCACCACAGATGATCGTTTAACCAGCGTACTCCATCTTTCCCTGTCCTCAGCAACCCTCATTGCTTCGCTCAGTGTCAAGCCAGTCCATTCTCGAATGTTGTCCTCCCACCTCTTTTTTTGTCTTCCTCTTCTTCTGCCTCTTTGCAGCGTGCATTGCAGGATGGTCTTTGCAAGGCCTGATGCTCTGCTGACGTAGCAATACCATCGGAGTTTTCGTTTCTTCACCTCTGTGAGCATGTCATAGTGTTGTCCGGTGTGACTTGTGTGATGGTCTGTCGGACTTCGTCGTTGGTGAGGTGCTGGGTATAGGAAATGCCATTCTTCGTTGTAGGTCTGCTGTGAAGGTCCATGTTTCGCAAGCGTGTGTGATGGTCTGTCGGACGTCGTTGTTGTTGATGTGCTGGGTATAGGAAATGTCCAGAAGTCTTCTGTAGCACCTCATATGCATGCTTTGTATTCTTCATTGTAGATCTGCTGTGAGCGTCCATGTTTCGCTAGCGTATAGATAGGAAGATGGAGATGACAAGGGAGTGCAGCAGCCTTACCTTGGAGTGTAGACTGATGGTTCTGTCTTTCCAAATGGGTTTCAACCTTGTCAGGGCAGCAGTTGTCTGTGCGATCCTGGAGATGACCTCCTGTCGGGACCCATTGTCTGATACAAGTCCAAAAGTTCAGGTGTGATCCATGGTTTCTTCTTTGGGCGGTGCTTGCCAAAAATCTAAGTGGCGGCATCTGTCACAGCTGAGTTGAAGGCGGTGGACATGGTGTTGACATCTACTTCCCCAGCTACCATATTAAGCAGTGGTGCAAAATTCCCTCCAATTGTGGCTTGGAATATTTCTGCCACTTCCGGGTCTTGCAGTTTGTCCAGGTCGAATTTCAGTCTGGTGCACTTTGCTGTGTTTACTCTCTTCAAGTAGAGCCGGAAGGACATCATCACGAGATCGTGGTCACTTCAGACGTCTGTTCCTGGAAAAGTGCGGGTCCTGCCAATGTTGACGCTTGAAAATGAAACGTTTCTCGACCATGGTGTAATCAATCTGGTTGTGATGCTCCCCACTAGAACTGTCCCATGTCCAACGTCTGGATTTTTTGTGGAGACCAATCGTGTTTGCCAGTGTCAGATTGTTGTATCTGGCAAACTCCAATAGTCTTTTCAAAATCATCCAAATTTAAAGGAAACTCACCTGTAAATCATTCAAAATAGCAGCAAACTCGCTCACCTTGGCGATGACCTTGTTGGTGGTCCGGCCTTCCCAGAACATGCCAGTAGAGAGGTCTTTGACTCCGAGCCAGACGGTGTCGACAATGTAGAAAGGGTATATGTACTTCAGGCCTGGCGTCAACGTCACTCCCCACTTGCCGCATTTTTCATGCACCATGTCGAACTTGCACTCATGCTGGAAACATGCACAACTTTGTTCCAATCGTTACACACACACACACACACCCTCGCACACACATACACACCACCTCATGCAGACTACCCTAACGCCAAAGCTTTCAAGCTTCCATAACATCACATAGCACTCAGTCTAGTTTAGTTAACAGACCATTCAATCATCTAACATCACCGAACACTCAAGTGTAACTTAATTAACTGCACCGAAAGCACGTGCTAAATTAGTTAATGACACAGAGCACTCAGTCGAGCTTAATTAACAGCACGGAACACACGAGCTAAAGTTAACGTCACAGAACACACGCTGGAGACAGGTTAAGCCGAATAAAAGTACCCTGAAAGTTGCAACGTCCGATTGTGTACCCAGGATATCGACATAGCGGGGGGAGGAGGAGGGGTATACTTACTTAAATTAGTTTATCTCAGTCATTTCGTCAAAGTTGACATCAAGCGATATGCGCATATACTACTAAATGTCTCTGACATTTGGTAGTATAATTTTAACCGATACAGATCTAGTTTTGTAAGCGAGAAAATCGAAAAAACTGCAACTTTAGACCAAAATTATGTTTGGACCAAGAAAAAAAAAACACGACTATAACGAACCGGGGTTCGCTAAATAATTGAAATGATAGACTTAGAAAAGGTTTACAATAATGACACAATAAAATATCTATTTCTTTTAGTTAAAATATTTGTTTCATTAATTACTTTCACTCGCATCTCAATTATCCATTTAACATACGCATTCATACGATCAACAATTACAAAAAGAATCAAATTGATGACTATGGGTGAAGGTCCATGGCGATAACACGTTGACGAGGCAGTCCGTGATCCATGAAAATAAAGTGTCGTTGATGTCATAGTCTAGGAGGTAGATGAGATGATCATTTCTAAAACAAAGTCGTCAGGCATCCTTCGGTAACTCGCTCCATTTTTCAAAAATTAAAACCAAAATAAAAACCCTATAACGGACAATGTGAAAGAACACTAAATCCCCGAACTATTACAGTATATTATTGACAACGCTAATTCATTTTTCAGATCTACCATCAGCTGAGTCCAGGGCAAGGAAACCGCCCTCTCCATAAACTCGTAACCTTCGTACTTTCAACTGTCTCGTACAATACATTCTTACTAACTTATTGCATTTTCTTAATTACCGTTATGCATCTATATAATCTTTCTTACTTTATGCAATATTCTGACCTTTTTAGAAGATAGAAACAATATAAAACATTAACAGTCCAACAATGAAAAAATCTGGGAACGTAACATTGATCATATGGCTGGAGAAGGTGGTAAGGGAGTGGAGAAGGGAAGAGGAAAGGGGGGAGGGGGGAAGTGTATTCTTTTATTTTGTTCTCGCATTTCTTCACGATAATTATCTAGTCATTTTGGCCCAATCCCACGAGGTTAAAGAGAGCGCACAAAACCAGTTTTAGTGGATATCGATCCAATGGACTGCGTTTCTGTAGTGTGTTTAGCAGTTTTCTCTTCAACGTAGCCACGTTTTTGCTCAAATCATGTTTTCTTGAGTGATTGTGCTTTATAAACAGGCCTAAGTTACAAACAAAAAGCACTGGTAAATGCAGAAAACACTCACAGTCATAACTGAACTCATCTGTTTTTAATACGCTTCTGATTCTTGTCAGTTATCATATTTTAGTCAGCTTACCTTCACACCGCTTTCGCCTTCAGGGTACAACATCGGCAGTAACAACCGTCTGGGTATGTACATTGGGCGCAACCTGTCTCCACCGTGGAGCACTCAATCTAGCTTAAATAACACCATATAGCACTCAATCTAGCTTAATTAACACCATATAGCACTCTATCTAGTTGAACGCCACTAAGGGGAAGTTAGGATGAGGGTGGGGTGGTTCCATAACAAACCAAAAGCATCTCAACTGCGAATTTGTATGATAATAACAACATAATAACAATCACGATCACAATCATCATCATCATCATCATCATCATCATCATCATCATCATCATCATCATCATCATCATCATCATCATCATCATCATCATCATCATCATCATCACACCACCATTATTGTTAATATTAATTTTATTGTATTAAATGCCGAATCCAAGCTCGCAACCTGCGTTGTGGCCGAGTGGTCTCAGGCGGGACTAACTTGCCTTGTCCACAGGCCAGAAACCAACGGCGCCTGATAGGTGTGGGATAGATCCCGCCTCTGGGCGTTATGTTTTTCCCAATATTATTTACTTTCGGCGCGGGCAACGTCTCGGGGGTTTTCTCCGGGTACTCTGGTTTGCCCCCTCCGCCACCCCCCATGCCGTCATCCCCCCGCCACCCAAAGCAACACTTTGTATAAACACAATTAATATTAGGTAGAATGAGTTTGTGGGCACCAAAGGCTGCGATTACGCTTTCCCCAGGGGAGGCAGCCCAGACTTTCCCGATAAAAAGGAACAATAAAGTGTCAAAAGCAAAAACTAAAAATTAAAATGGGAAAAGAAAATAAACGTTATAATGAAAAACAAAAAAACAAAAAAATTGCGATTTAAAACAGAAGAGAGAGAGAGAGAGAGAGAGAGAGAGAGAGAGAGGGAGAGAGAGAGAGAGAGAGAGAGAGAGAGTCTTCTTAAGAGAAAATAGTGCAACAGGCAGAATTGTTCACAGATCAGCCTACGGACGCTAATGGTTTAAACTACTTGGTCTCCTGGTCTCAGAGCTCCGCGAAATGTTTTTTTTTTATTTCAGAGAACAGTTAAGATAGATTTTTTTTTAAATGTATTACAAAAATGAGGTTTTGTCGTCGTCATTTGTCATCTCCGAGGATAATTGCTTTAAAAGACTGGATTGTCGATCGCTATTTTATCCTCGGACAAAATTGTGGACAGAGATCCCAACAAATCATGGATCAAAAACTGGACTGGAGTACAGACCTTGATATCCATTGTACGTCCACTATACTGGACGAGATTTTGACCATTGATTAGAGAACAGCGGCTGGCTTCTCCTGTTATGTGAGACAAAAAAACACAACGTGTGTGTAACAAAACTAACAAGGTCTAATGCAAGGATTACACATCTACCTGACTAAAAACGAACTAAGCAATGACACACATGGTAAAACTGGGGCATCAAACATAGACCTGCTAGTAATCGAATACTCAAAATGTTATAATAGCAAAATAATGGGGAATGCTCAATGCATTATAATACTGTTAATAGCACCAGCCATACAAAAGAGTAACTATGGCAGACAGCTAGTCTCTCTACTAGATAATGAATTATTTTTTAAATCTCACAAACAAATAGGACTACATTCCTTGAAAAATTATATTACTTTCATGAACTATAAAGGTAAAGTACATATTTTAACATACTGAAAATACAAAATATTAACAATCAAAATTAAGCGCCAAAGCATATCATGGCAGATTTCAATTTACATTATTGAAAATATGTCAAACTATTACCTGCTGCAATGAACAGGGCAACCACGAGCAAAACAGCAATCTGCATGTTGAAATACAATTCAATCTCAAATGACACTGAAATTAAAATATTACAGTAAAACAACACGATATGAATAAAATATAATTATAGTAAGAGGAGGAGCAGAAGGAGAAGTAATTGCATCAGGAATAGTTGTAGTAATAGGAGTAGTAAGGGTAGCAAGGTCAAGAGTGTGTCAGGCCTACTTTCTCCCTCTGGTGTTCAAGCAGGTGACTGTTCCTTCATGCAAGGAGTGATAGGGTGGGTGATGCGTGTGCGAGCGTCCTTTCTCCCACTAAACTAAACTAAGAAACTCAACTAGCGAAATAAGGTGTAAACATACAAATATACATTTATTTAATAAAACATGTAATAAAAAACCCAACCAAGAAACAAAAGAATGAAACCAAAGAAAATTATAAAGCAGAATTAAAACGTAAAACAGTATAAAACATATACAATCAACACATTGGCATCATCATAAATCATAAGAAAAATCACTCTCTCACCTTGTTCTGATTTAACACACACATATACTATATATACACAATGATAATTAAATACACATATGTCACCCCCTATTGTCCCAGTTCAGTCTTTTATATATAAGCCTGTCCACACTTCACACCATGTACACAGTCATAGATGGCAAAGTCCGAACGCACACTTCTTCTTGAATTTCTCTAACTAAAATGTTCTCCACACAGTTTGTAAATATATAATGCATATGTAGATATCGTTCATGAGGAACTAAACTCGATGTTATTTAGAGTCACTGGATATAGAATCTTCACTGTTCCAGCTGTTCATAAAATATAAAGATAACAAAAAATATAATAAACTGTTCTTTCCTTCATATGAATACAAAAGGACACCGTGGCCCTTCTTACACTAAAAATCCACTTGCCGAACGGCCCCTTATTTCTGTTGACTTCTCTTCCTCTTTCTTCCTGCCCCTCTCGGTAGCCTTAGATGACCCCAAGCGCTGGGAACAATCTTCGGTGGTCAACGGCAAGTTCTGGGTCAGTGACGCAATGGTCGATATCCAATTAAGACACCCAGCAACTTCCTCCACCATCAACTTCTACTGCAAGTACTGCCCTCTCACAGCAGCAACAGCAACACCCACTTCCAAGGACGAACCAAGGACACGATAACAACTTCAACAACGACAACAAGTCCAACCGACTTATGATAAGAGATTTTCTCTTTAGACATCACATAGACCACGCCCGATGACGCTCTATAAACGGGTGACAGCTACCCAGCTCTCAATAATAACCCATCGCCTCCGTGTGTCCCAATTTGACAGCAATCCGGATTCTGGCTTAATGTCTCACTGCCTGGCTTTCTCTCGTTCTCCTCCAACGATCCGCTTACCACCAAGCCCGAGTAACGAATGCTAGTTCCAGCGAAGTTTCTGCAATATACATCCTAAACTGAGCTCAATGATTGGCTCCCTGAATCTGCACAAACTTCTTCTTCTTCATAGTACTGTGGATACCCCGTTTTCGAGGAAATGACTCCACAAACAGGTCCCTTCTGACAGCACGTGCTAACTTGCATAACCTATTATCCAATTGCTTGACCCAGAGTCGACAATAACAGCTTGTTATTGTCCGTTTGGACAAAAACAACGCTACCCTTCCTGCTCTTCCACAGTTTTGCCATGACAGTGTTTAATTCAAGAAAACCTTCAGCTGCACATAGATTCATAAAACATAGAATTAAGTACTCATGTTGATAAATAGAAATGTATGTACTACAGTACTATCAGGAAAACGTAGTAGTAGTAGTACAGTGGAACCTCCGGTATCCGGCTCTCTGGTATACGACTCCCTCCGTTATGTGACCTGAAAACTTCTGACGGATTCACTTCCAATAATAAATGACCTCTGGTATGCGACAACCTCGTTTATGCGACCAGCGACGGTGTCTTAAGCCCTTTATACGACCGTCTTAGGGCAATTTAAAAGAGATATCAGTTAATTTGCTGTCTGTACCTTTCGTTTTTTCTCTCATGTTAGTGTACGCCTGCTGTTGTCTGCTATTTCCGGTTCGCAAATAAGGGACATTACTCGCCTACACTGGCTGTCAAAATGGCGTCGCGCAAGAGGAACGTTTTGAGTTTGGCAAAGAGAATGAAAGTGATTGAAAGAAGTGAAAATGGGGAGAGTTGTTTGTCTATTGCAAGAAGTTTAGACGTTGGGAAGACTCAAATTCAGCTCATCATAAAGGATAAGGAATCTGTGAAACTAAGATGGGAGAGTGGAGAAAGTGGCAAAAAGGGAAACATCGAAACTGAGAGCTTCTGCACTGACAGACTTGGATGAACGCGTCTGGCAGTGGATCGACTGTTTTCTATTTTTGAAGTTGTGAATAAAAGACAAAGCTAAAAATGAAACATGTTTTACAGTTTCCTTTGTCAGAGAATACATGCTGGTGAGTGTGAAAATTATGACTACATACCCCTCCGAGCCTGACCCCCCTCCCCTCCACCCCACCCCTTGTTTCCGGTATAAGACCACCTCTATTATAAGACCGTTTTTTCTCAGATTTTGGACGGTCGTATACCGGAGGTTCCACTGTAGTAGTATTCTCTTTTTTTGTTTCTGTACGTTATTTAAATCATTCTTTTTTTATATGTGTTTTTACGTCCTTTATTGTGGTTCTATTGATTTATTATATTTTTAGTTCACTATTTTTTTATGGGTTGTTACGGTTAAGGCATCTGACGTTATCTTAATATGCTAGTGCTAGTAAGATTATCCATTTAATTTCATTGTTGGTAAAACTCGCCAATTTACTGCCTAACAAACAGTAACTATAAAAACTCGAAAATTTCTATGTTGCATTTCAACACATTTTTATCTTTTTAAACAATTCAGTATTCTATCTGGAAGTTTAAAGGAGGACTTACCAAGATCCACGAGGTTTGCCAAGATGAGAGTGATTTATGTTTGTCAAGTCACCCCTCTTTTATACAGGCGAGGGATCAACACCACTCCTTGGAATACGCTCACGCAACACTCTTCAAATTGCAATTAAGGCCACGTGTTTTCATCCACAAACACTACTTTCCTTCATAAACAATGTAATGAACGAGTAATCAATCTTACGGGTGTTACCACGTTTCAGGTAAACAAGTTGACATGTAATCAATAAATGAATCATGAATATAGATGGATAGTATTTATTTATTTATTTTATTTAATCGTTCTTATATGGCGCTTTTCCAGCTCAAGAGCTGCTCAAGGCGCTGGCCGATACAGGATCTAACTCAAGCCGCCCGAGACGCCCACCCGCAGCCTTTGGGCGCATGGTCTGACGCACGGACAACTGAGCACAATCCTGGGCAGCCAGGGATGGGGGAGAAGGACCTAGGTGCACACTGGGTGTTTTCTTGTCACCGGCACTCACCCGTCTAGGACATGAGCGTCAGGATCTTTAAAGTCCGTTATGATGGAATGTATGCGACACAGACTAGACCTCGGTTTATACTCTCATCCGAAGGAGTAACTGACTGTTGGAAAGAAAAGTCCTCAAAAGCAATAGATTTAGCTTGTTGAGATGTGTCATCGCTAGTGCTTTGAACCCTTAAAGGGACCCAGTATTAGTAATTCAGGGTCACAGTTCCTTTTAATATTCACAGTGAATGTTGCCCACTGAAAAAAGCATACAACACAGAATACGTCATTCAAACTATACATTTTAAAAATTATAAATAATGTCCATTAAAAGCTTGCGATATGTTCCTAAAAATAACATCGCCGTGAACTATCCATAGCACGTCAAGGTGCCGTTTCTATGTGGCAGCGTAAGAAACTGCCCGTCCGATTGGGGCGTTGCAGGTTGCAGGCTAGGGCGTGTGCGAGAAAAATAAGGTTGCCTAGAGTTGCCCAACCAGAGCGCTACGTAACCCTACGTAACTATTTTGGCGGAAAGTCTGGGCAATCCTACAATCTGTAGCGGTCTCGAAAGAGGCTCTCTGGGTACTCCGGTTTCATCCCTCCCTTCAAATAATGGTAAATCTAAAATTTCACAAATAGAATTATATTTCCTTGCCATCTCCTAATACACTATGTGTTTGAGTGATTGATGTGTGTTTACCGAGTACGTGGCAGGGTGTGAAAGATGTGAGCCTGTATGCTGGCACAGATCGCCGCGCTTTGAGCCTGATTGGTAATTTTGGGGACAAGCGCGTAGACCATATAGCATCCATTAGTCATTAGTCAGTGTTTACAGGGTCCAAGGGATTGCAAAGAACCGAATCAGGACAACTTTATTAAAAGAGGACTCCCCCCAATCCCTATTAAAGATCTGCGGAAACCACCTTAACCCATATTTTACCAAATTTTTTTTTCTTCTATTTTCTTTGGATTATTTTGATTTTTCTTATTACATACACACTCTCTAACACAAATATAAGCATCAAATTGGAAATTTGACGGGTTTTTGAGGAGGCACGCTTGAAGCGTGCATGGTAGCTAGAGGGTGCGTGTAAATGTTCTCATGGAGCACTCTCAGAGAGTGCATGGTATCAAGAGGGTACTTGTTTTTTTTTTCTCCAAAAATTCAAAAAAATAATACATACACAAGTATTCATGAAAAAATACATACAAACAAAAAACAAAATACTATAGTTGAACTTCGTTTCAATAGTTACTCAAACTCAGAATGTCATGTTCGAGCCCTGGAGACAGAGTGAATTGAGCAGCACGTCAAAAGATGCCATGAAAAGTATTGAAGCACTGATTGTGGAGTCCAACTGTGCATTTCAGGCAAAGTTTCATAGTGTTCTTTTTGCACAGTGCACATCACTTTGTTGTCTGTGATGGACCTGCAAAATGACCAACGCCATCAAACCTGACTTCGTCGGGCACCTTGTGGACTGCAGGAAGAGCAAGTTGAGGAGCACGTCGTTGTATAGTAACGGCATTATGCCGCAGTAGGTAGACTTGCACAATCTAAAGCCTGAAGGCAAGTAAGTGGAGAGGGTCAGCGATGTATGCATTTGTTCTTCGCAACAAAAGCCAAGCATTCTGCATGGCAATTTCAAGCGTATGCGCAAAAAATGGCCACCATTTTTATTTTGTACGCATAGGGATGCGATAGGTGTTGATGTTTTGATCAGCCCTGTCAACTCCTCCCATTGTCGCATTGTACACTCTGATCAGATGTGGCTGATCTACCTGAACAAACTGACGTTGTGCTTTTGACCAGCGCCGAACTCGTGCAAGAGGCATGACACGATCACAGTTGGTTGCCATTGTAACAACGCTGTTGTCATTCCAATTCACAACCAGTATGTCGCTACCTCTGTCACGACGATAATCAATGGCATCACGGTCTTCTCTGGAGACATCTCTCAATGGGCAGTTTTTTATGCAGTTCTTCCGGACTGTTCCTGTCGCCCCTATGCCGTCATGTGCGAGTTCACTGAGCAGTGGAAGAGATGTAAAGAAATTATCAAACGTTAGGTGATAAGGGCGTGGTGGAAGTCCTGAAAGCAGATCTTTGACCACTGTTCCCCCGAGACCCAGGCGTCCATACCCTTGACACCCACGAGCACCTGTGTACGGTTCGAATTGAACAATGTATCCAAGCGGGTCAGCAAGTGTCCACAATTTGAAGCCAAATCTGATTGGCTTCCCTCGGATGAACTGCTTTGACGTGTAGTGTCCAAAATATGGAACCATGCTCTCATCAATTGAGAGGTTTTGCTGATCATCATCATCATGATTATTATTTCAGACTGCCGGACAATGCGAGTTTCGAGGAAGGAGCCCTGATAGAGCCGCTGTCTGTGGGAATCCATGCTTGCAGGCGTGGTGGTGTCGCCATGGGAAAGAAGGTCTGTGGATCTGGCAAGTTCATCATCATCATCATCATCATCATCATCATCATCATCATCATCATCATCATCATCATCATCATCACCATCATCATCATCATCGTCGTCGTGATTAGGCCAAAAAAAGTCTGTTTAACGTATTCTGACCGACCCTAATTTTTTGGCCCGACCCTGAACTTTTCTGAACTTTTTAGGGGGATCATCTGTTAAAAAAAATTGAAAAAAGCCATAAAAATCGCACCCAAAGTGGAAAAGGTTAAAAAAAATTAAGTTGGAATCCAACCTGTCGACTTTATATGTTTTCCCCTATGTTACCGTGAACAGACCTATTATTGTTTTGAGCCTTATTATGGTTAAATACGGCGTCCAGATCGTCGTTTCCGTGGTTGCATTCATCATTTCCGTCTTTGCATTTTGGCTTTTTAGCAAGCGTCGTCTGCGATGGAGTTATTGTTAAATTCTGTTCCCTCTTTGTCTTCGTTGATGTCATCATCATTATCGTCACGTGAATATTGTTGAAATTGTGTGGCAGGTCCAATCGGTATCTGTGCTGTGGTGTCTGCCAAGGCCATGGGAGCCTCGGAGGTCATCGTTACTGGTGAATAGCTCTCTCTCTCTCTCTCTCTCTCTCTCTCTCTCTCTCTCTCTCTCTCTCTCTCTCTCTCTCTCTCTTTTCTCTCTCTCCCATTATTTACTGTCTCCGTCTGCCTGTTTTTCTCTCTCTCCTTCTCCTTTCCCTCTATCATTCTCTGTCTCTCGCTGGTCTTTCTGTGTCTGTCTCTCTCGTCTTTCTGTCTCTGTCTTTCTCTCTATCTGTGTGTGTGCGTTTGTGTGTGTGTGTGTGTGTGTGTGTGTGTGTGTGTGTGTGTGTGTGTGTGTGTGTGTGTGTGGTTGTCTTTCTGTCTCACCCTTTAACTCTCACAATTAGTATACAACGATCTCTTACAACAGATATATCTCATCTCATCTATTATACTACGATCTCTTACAACAATTGTCTCTCATCTCATCTAGTAAGCCTATAGAACGATCTCTTACAACAGATATATCTCATCTCATCTATTATACAACGATCTCTTACAACAATTGTCTCTCATCTCATCTAGTATAGAACGATCTCTTACAACAGATATCTCTCATCTCATCTATTATACAACGATCTCTTGCAACAATTGTCTCTCATCTGATCTAGTATAGAACGATCTTTTACAACATATATCTCATCTCATTTAGTACATAACGATCTCTTACAACAGATATCTTATCTCATCTAGTATAGAACGATCTCTTACAAAAGATATATCTCATCTTATCTAGTATACAACGATCTCTTACAACAGATATCTCTCATCTCATCTAGTAGAGAACGATCTCTTACAACATATCTCTCATCTTATCTAGTATAGAACGATCTCTTACAACAGATATCTCATCTGATTTAGTATAGAACGATCTCTTACAACAGATATCTTATCTCCTCTAGTATACAACGATCTCTTACAACAATTGTCTCTCATCTCATCTAGTATAGAACGATCTCTTACAACATATATCACTCATCTCATCTAGTATAGAACGATCTCTTACAACAGATATCTCTCATCTCATCTAGTATAGAACGATCTCTTACAAGAGATATCTCTCATCTCATCTAATATAGAACGATCTTTTACAACTGATATCTCATCTCATCTAGTATAGAACGATCTCTTACAACAGATATCTCATCTCATTTAGTTTAGAACGATCTCTTACAACAGATATCTTATCTCATCTAGTATAGAACGATCTCTTAAAGCAGATATCTCATCTCATCTAGTATACAACGATCTCTTACAACAGATATCTCTCATTTCATCTAGTATAGAACGATCTCTTATAGCAGATATCTCTCATGTCATATAGTATAGAACGATCTCTTACAACAGATATCTCTCATCACATCTAGTATAGAACGATCTCTTGCAACAGATATCTCTCATCTCATCTAGTATAGAACGATCTCTTACAACAATTGTCTCTCATCTCATCTAGTATAGAACTATCTCTTACTACAGAGATATCATTTCCCATCTCATCTAGTATAGTACTATCTCTTACAACAGAGATATTATTTCCCATCTCATGTAGTATAGTACTATCTCTTACAACAGAGATATCATTTCTCATCTCATCTAGTATAGTACTATCTGTTACAACAGATATCTCAGCGGAGCGCCTAGAGCTGGCCACCAAGATGGGAGCCAGCAAGACGGTGGTGATCAAGTCGCAAGACCCTGCAGAGGTGGCGCAGCAGGTGCGCGCCACGTTGGGCGCCATGCCGGACTGCGCCGTAGAGGCCAGCGGGGCCCAGTTCTCAGTTCAAATGGCCATCAGGGTGAGCTTGTTCAAATAGCCATCAGGGTGAGCTTGTTTAAATGGCCATCAGGGTGAGCTTGTTCAAATGGCCATCAGGGTGAGCTTGTTTAAATGGCCATCAGGGTGAGCTTGTTCAAATGGCCATTAGGGTGAGCTTGTTCAAAGGCGAACCATCCAATCCTATCCTATCCTGTCCCATAACCCGAAGGTCGTAGGGGCACCACAGATGATCGTTTAACCAGCATACTCCATCTTTCTCTGTCCTCAGCAGCCCTCATGGTTTCGCTCAGTGTCAAACCAGTCCATTCTCGAATGTTGTCCTCCCACCTCTTTTTCGGTCTCCCCCTTCTTCTACCTCCTTGCACTGTGCCTTGCAGAATGGTCTTTGCAAGGCCTGATGATCTGGTGACGTGGCCATACCATCGGAGTTTCCGTTTCTTCACCACTGTGAGCAGGTCATCGTGTTGTCCAATGGCTTGTGTGATGGTCTGTCGGACTTCGTCGTTGGTGATGTGTTGGGTATAGGAAATGCACAGAAGTCTTCTGTAGCACCTCATCTCCATGCTTTGTATTCTTCGTTGGAGATCTGCTGTGAGGGTCCATGCTTCGCGAGCATATAGGAAGATGGAGATGACCAGAGAGCGCAGCAGTCTTACTTTGGAATGTAGACTGATGGTTCTGTCTTTCCAAATGAGCTTCAACCTTGTCAGGGCAGCAGTTGTTTGTGCGATCCTGGAGAGGACTTCCTGTCGAGACCCATTGTCTGACACAATGGCTCCTAAATATTTGAAGCTGTGCACTGTGTTGAGGGATTGGCCTTGTACTTTGATGTCCGTGTTGATGCCATTGGTGTTGTTGGTCATCATTTTGGTCTTCTCTGCACTTATTTCCATTCCATAAGCTCTGGAGGTGGTGTCAAGCCTCTGTACAAGCTGTTCAAGTTCTTGTTCCTCTCCAGCCAATCCATCAATATCATCCGCAAAACGAAGATTGGAGATTGCTCTGCCCCCTATGCTGACTGTGCCTTCGTGATCTGCAAGAGCATCTGACATGATGCGCTCTAGGAAGATGTTGAAGAGTGTTGGAGAGAGTAGGCATCCTTGACGCACACCGATTGTTGTTCTGAACCAGTTCCCGATGACGCTGTTATGGAGGACTCTGCCGTGATTTGACAAAACCGAGTAAGTCCACCTAAGGTCGAAAATGAGCTTTTTGCGCCATCAAACTTGCAAGAGAATGACGCATCTTACCTGTAAAAATCAAATCCGAACTATGTTTAGATTTGGAGATATCATAGAGTAAGTCCTTGTTAAAAAAAGTTTAAGTGGGGGAATAAACTGATATAACCAAGCAAGTCCCCTGCGATTTTGTTTCGGCGATCCTCTGGCTGATGCTCGAGTTGGCATGATGACGTCATTTTCTACAATAACCTGACAAAGAAAAGTAAGTCCTCCCAACCAATGAGAAAGCGCCTTAAGATGAAGTGGACCAGTGAGAATCCATGTTATTGCTGCTGTGCAATATTATTTTCCTGTGAAAATGATGACGAAATTTCGGTCAGCAAAGGACGTGTTCGGCTTTTTGAAAAAGAGTTCTCTTCATGTAGCTCAGTCGTCAGAGCGCTCGACTTGTGTACGAGCGTCTCTGGCGACGTGGGTTCGAATCCTGACTTCAGCAAACTATTTTGTGATTGCTGGATAGTAGTGGCCAGCGCTTTGAGAAGCTCTCTGAGCTTGTAAGTGCGCTATATAAGAGAAATCTCTTTTCTGTTTTTACTTTCCTGCCCACCATGAAGGATCCTGTAGATCTTCCGCCTACGCGGCACTTCCACAAGGTGTGGAAACAAACAAACAAACAAACAAACTATCCTATCCTATCCTATCCTATTCTGTCCCGTAACCCTGAGGTCGTAGGGGCACCACAGATGATCGTTTAACCAGCATACTCCATCTCTCTCTGTCCTCAGCAGCCCTGATGGCTTCGCTCAGTGTCAAACCAGTCCATTCTCGAATGTTGTCCTCCCACCTCTTTTTCGGTCTCCTTCTTCTTCTACCTCCTTGCACTGTGCCTTGCAGAATAGTCTTTGCAAGGCCTGATGATCTGGTGACGTGGCCATACCATCGGAGTTTCCGTTTCTTCACCACTGTGAGCAGGTCATCGTGTTGTCCAATGGCTTGTGTGATGGTTTGTCGGACTTCGTCGTTGGTGATGTGTTGGGTATAGGAAATGCCCAGAAGTCTTCTGTAGCACCTCATCTCCATGCTTTGTATTCTTCGTTGTAGATCTGCTGTGAGGGTCCATGCTTCGCAAGCATATAGGAAGATGGAGATGACAAGGGAGCGCAGCAGTCTTACTTTGGAATGTAGAATGATGGTCCTGTCTTTCCAAATGGCTTCAACCTTGTCAGGGCAGCAGTTGTTTGTGCGATCCTGGAGAGGACTTCCTGTCGGGACCCATTGTCTGATACAATGGCTCCTAAATATTTGAAGCTATGCACTGTGCTGAGGGATTGGCCTTGGACTTTGATGTCCGTGTTGATGCCATTGGTGTTGTTGGTCATCATTTCGGTCTTCTCTGCACTTATTTCAATTCCACAAGCTTTGGAGGTGCTGTTCAAATTCTTGTTCCTCTCCAGCCAATCCATCAATGTCATCCGCAAAACGAAGATTGGAGATTGCTCTACCCCCTATGCTGACTGTGCCTTCGTGATCTGCAAATAGCATCTGACATGATGCGCTCTAGGAAGATGTTGAAGGGTGTTGGAGAGAGTAGGCATCCTTGACGCACACCGATTGTTGTTCTGAACCAGTTCCCGATGGCGCTGTTGTGGAGGACTGCACTGGTAGCCTTGTCATACAGGTTTTTGATGACTTCAATAATTTTAGGTCTGATGTTGTACGCTTTCATTGTTGCCCATAGAGCTGCATGCCAGACTCGGTCAAATGTTTTCTTGAAGTCTATGAACACATGATATAGATGTTGTTGGTGCTGTAGGTATTTCTCACAGATTATTCTGAGGTTGAAAATCTGTTCAGTGGTACTTCGCCCTGCCCTGAATCCTGCTTGTTCTTCAGCTATGATTTGTTCAGCTTGGGGTTTCAACCTGTTGAGTAATATTTTCAGGAGGACCTTGCTGGGATGGCTGATGAGGCTGATGGTGCGATAATTTTCACACTCCTGAAGGTTACCTTTTTTGGGAAGAGTGATGACAAGCGACTGGGCCCATGGCATAGGCCACTCTCCACTCTGCCAGATCTTGTTACAGATAATGGTGAGGGCATCAATCATCGCTTCTCCTCCTGCTTGTAGCAGTTCCGCGGGTATGTTGTCGACTCCCGCTGACTTCCCTTTCTTTAGCGATTGCTGCCTCAACTTCTTCCCGGAGAATTGGGAGGATTTTTTCTTCTCTGTTCTCGGGACATGCTAGAACTGATGGGTCTCCATTTGGTGTATGGTTGTAAAGGTCAGAGCAGTACTCTGTCCATCTGTCCAAGACTTCTTGTTCTTCTGTAAGGCATATGCCAGACTTGCTTTGGATCGTGGAGACTTTGGGCTGTTTGAAACTTGTCAGCCACTTTACAGTCTGGTAGGCCTTCTTGCTGTTGTTCTTGTTCAGACTGTTTTCTATTTCCTGGCATTGATCTTCTATCCAGTTCTCCTTTGCTGTGCGCATGCCTTTTCGGATATCATTGTTGATTTTTCGGTAGACATCAGCTCCCTTTTCTTTCTTTTTTTTAATCTCTCTTCGATTATCACACAGATCCAAAAGTTCAGGTGTGATCCACGGTTTCTTCTTTGGTCGGTGCTTGCCAAGGATCTCAGTGGCGGCATCTGTCACAGCTGAGTTGAAGGTGGTGGTCATGGTGTTGACATCTACTTCACCAGCCCCCAAAATGAGCAGTGGTGCAAATTTCCCTTCAATTGTGGCCTGAAATAGTTCTGCCACCTCCGGGTCTTGCAGTTTGTCCAGGTCGAACTTCAGTCTAGTGCAGAATTTACTCTCTTCAAGTGGAGCCGGAAAGACATCATCAAGAGATCGTGGTCACTTCCGATGTCTGCTCCTGGAAAAGTGCGTGTCCTGCCAATGTTGATGCTTGATCTGAAGCGTTTCTTGACCATGTTGTAGTCTATTTGGTTGTGATGATCCCCCCCCCCCCCCCCCAACCGGGACTGTGCCATGTCCATCGTCTGGATTTTTTGTGGAGACCAAGCGTGTTTGCCAGTACCAGATTGTTGTATCTGGCAAACTCCAAGAATCTCAGACCCCTGTCATTCGTCTCGTTTTTGCAGTGGGGTCCACATGTGTCTCCCCAGTTGTGGTGCGCATCTTGGCCAACCTTGGCATTCCAGCCGCCTTGCACTATGACTATGTCCTTCTTCGGCACTTGGTCAGGACCGCCTGTAGATTTTCATAAAAATCCTCCACTTCGCTGTCGTCATAGTCTGATGTTGGGGCATAGGTCTGGATGATGGTGATGTTGAAAGGGGCTGCTCTCAGGCGGATGGTAATGAGTCTACTGGAGACTGGGCGGCAACCCATGACAGTGGCAAAAATGTTCTTGTGGACCAAGAATCCAACGCCGTGTTCGTGCCTGTCATCTCTACCGCTGAAATAGAGCTTGTGGCCTTTGTCGGTCGTTGTTTCACCTAGGCCTTTCCAGCGCAGTTCGCTAATGCCTAGAACGTTCCATCGATAGCGGTCCAACTCGTGGGCCAGTTCTTCTAATTTTCCTTCCTGACATTCCAGGTTCCTATGACAATGTTGTTTCTCGTGCAGATCTTGCTAAATTGTCCATCAGTAGCATACTTAACACCTCCGTCCTGGTGGCCAACGGAAGGCGCGGTCCTTGAGCCGGGCGACGGCCTATCCGGTATGGAATTAGTGGATAGTGTCATCGTGCATGTAGTGTGTCTTGGGCAAAAAAGGACCTGGCGGTGCCCAATCCTCTCCAGGCTGTTGGCCACAGCCGAAATCCACGAATACAGTGTGGCTCGCCTTGGCCCCGAGCACGTGGTCGTTGAACCTGTAGCAACGTGAGGTTCCTCGCCCTGGCCGGTGACTTCTGTGTAGAAGACTTTAGCCCAGTGATGCCGTGCTAACATTACCCCTGTTAGTCGCCTCTTACGACACGCCGGGAAACGTTGGGCCTATTCTATTCAGTGCCCGAACCCACAAACAAACAGCAACACATATATTACAGACACACAACAAGGGCAACAAAATACAAGACATACACGTGGTGTAAAGGCAGGAAGATCGCTACAATAGGAAACTGAAAGGAAAATAGTTTTGTATTTTTAAAACTAAATTGGCTGCATCTAATATTATTTTGAAGGGAGAGCAAAAAACCCCATGACTCCTGCATACCAACCCAGGAATATTAAATGAAGAATGGCTAAAAACAATAAACAGGCACACATATACACTCACTGTAACTGCCGCACCCACATCTTACAAAACCCAACTTATGTGACTCATCTCGTCAGACTTTTTAAACAAAGAAACGAAACGGCCTATGGGACGTTCTTGGTTTGGTGAATTTTGAAAATAAGGATTTACTTAATAATAAACTGACAAAACCAAGCGGATTTGACTTACTTGGTTTTGTGAATTTTTTTAACAAGGATTTAATTCAATAATAAACTGACAAAACCAAGCGGGTGACTTGCTTGGTTTTGTCATGTTCTCAACAAAGATCTATCTCAAGAATAATCTGACAAAACAAAGCAAGTCCACAAATAGTCTTAAAACATCAAATCTATCAAACATTTCTTTAACATTCAAGGTATGCACTCTTAAATCGAGGAATTGCATTATAATATGCCCTTAAACTTCCAGAAACGATCGCGTAATATAGCGCAACACAAAACTTCGATTTTCTCGAAAGTAGGTTTTGTGGACTTGCTCGGTTTTGTCAGTTCACGGCAGGACTGCACTGGTAGCCTTGTCATACAGGCTTTTGATGACTTCTATAATTTTAGGGCTGATGTTGTACACTTTCATGGTTGCCCATAGAGCTGCATGCCAGACTCGGTCAAATGCCTTCTTGAAGTCTATGAACACATGATATAGATGTTGTTGGTGCTGTAGGTATTTCTCACAGATTATTCTGAGGTTGAAAATCTGTTCAGTGGTACTTCGCCCTGCCATGAATCCTGCTTGTTCTTCAGCTATGATTTGTTCAGCTTGTGGTTTCAACCTGTTGAGTATTATTTTCAGGAGGACCTTGCTGGGATGGCTGATGAGGCTGATGGTGCGGTAATTTTCACACTCCTGAAGGTTACCTTTTTTGGGAAGAGTGATGACAAGCGACTGGGTCCATGGTGTAGGCCATTCCCCACTCTGCCAGATCTTGTTACAGATAATGGTGAGAGCATCAGTCATCGCTTCTCCTCCTGCTTGTAGCAGTTCCGCTGGTATGTTGTCCACTCCCGCTGACTTCCCTTTCTTCAGCGATTGCACTGCTGCCTCAACTTCTTCCCGGAGAATTGGGAGGATTTCTTCTTCTTCTCTGCTCTCGGTACATGCTAGAACTGATGGGTCTCCATTTGGTGTATGGTTGTAAAGGTCAGAGCAGTACTCTGTCCATCTGTCCAAGACTTCTTGTTCTTCTGTAAGGCATATGCCAGACTTGCTTTGGATAGTGGAGACTTTGGGCTGTTTAACACTTGCCAGCCGCTTCACAGTCTGGTAGGCCTTCTTGCTGTTGTTCTTGTTCAGATTGTTCTCTATTTCCTGGCATTGATCTTCTATCCAGTTCTCCTTTGCTGTGCGCATGCCTTTTCGGATGTCATTGTTGATTTTTCGGTAGACATCAGCTCCCTGTGAGGTGTTCTTTTTCTTTTTTAACTCTCTTCGTTTATCACACAGATCCAAAAGTTCAGGTGTGATCCACGGCTTCTTCTTTGGTCGGTGCTTGCCAAGGATCTCAGTGGCGGCATCTGTTACAGCTGAGTTGAAGGTATTGGTCATGGTGTTGACATCTACTTCGCCTGCCCAAAAAATAAGCAGTGGTGCAAATTTCCCTACAATTGTGGCCTGAAATATTTTTGCCACCTCCGGGTCTTGCAGTTTGTCCAGGTCGAACTTCAGCCTAGTGCACTTTGCTGTATTTACTATCTTCAAATGGAGCCGGAAAGACATCATCACGAGATCGTGGTCACTTCCAATGTCTGCTCCTGGAAAAGTGCGTGTCCTGCCAATGTTGATGCTTGATCTGAAGCGTTTCTTGACCATGATGTAGTCGATCTGGTTGTGATGTTCCCCGCCGGGACTGTGCCATGTCCATCGTCTGGATTTTTTGTGGAGACCAAGCGTGTTTGCCAGTACCAGATTGTTGTATCTGGCAAACTCCGATAGCCTCAGACCCTGTCATTTGTCTCGTTGTTGCAGTGGGGTCCACATGTGTCTCCCCAGTTGTGGTGCGCATCTTGGCCAACCTTGGCATTCCAGTCGCCTTGCACTATGACTATGTCCTTCTTCGGCACTTGGTCAAGGACCGCCTGTATATTTTCATAAAAATCCTCCACTTCGCTGTCTTCATAGTCTGATGTTGGGGCATAGGCCTGGATGATGGTAATGTTGAAAGGGGTTGCTCTCAGACGGATGTTAATGAGTCTACTGGAGACTGGGCGGCAACCCATGACAGTGGCTAGAATGTTCTTGTGGACCAAGAATCCAACGCCGTGTTCGTGCCTGACATCTCTACCGCTGAAATAGAGCTTGTGGCCTTTGTCAGTCGTTGTTTCACCTAGGCCTTTCCAGCGCAGTTCGCTGATACCTAGAACGTTCCATCGATAGTGGTCCAGCTCATGGGCCAGTTCTTCTAATTTTCCTTCCGCAGTTAGGGTCCTGACATTCCAGGTTCCTATGACGATGTTGTTTCTCGTGCCTATCCTGTCCCATAACCCGAAGGTCGTAGGGGCACCACAGATGATCGTTTAACCAGCATACTCCATCTTTCTCTGTCCTCAGCAGCCCTCATGGCTTCGCTCAGTGTTTCTCGTGCGGATCTTGCTAATTTGTCCATCAGTAGCATACTTTTCACCTCCGTCCTGGTGGCCAACGGAAGGCGCGGTCCTTGTTCCGGGCGACGACCGATCCGGCATGGAATTAGTGGATAACCTCATCATGTGTTGTGTCTTGGGCAAAAAAGACCTGGCAGGGCCCAATCCTCTCCAGGCTGTTGGCCACAGCCGAAATCCACGAATACAGTGTGGCTCGCCTTGGCCCTGAGCACGTGGTCGTTGAACCTGTAGTAACGTGAGGTTCCTCCGCCCTGGCCGGTGACTTCTGTGTAGAAGACTTTCGCCCAGTGATGCCGTGCTAACATCACCCCTGTTAGTCGCCTCTTACGACACGCCGGGAAACGTTGGGTCTATTCTATTTGCCCGAACCCACAGAGCGGAATTGAATATTAGTAGTGGCATTGTTATTTCAAAACCAGAACCGAATTATGATTGTGTGGTTCTTGTTTGTATGTCCTCCATACCCCGAAAGAGGCAAGAACTAGGATTAAATGTTGAATCGTGAATGATACGATCTTACAAAGGTATACTCCCCTTTCTGTTAATGTCACTTTGGGTCCAGATAAAAGATTTGCTCAATGAACACATTATTTGACATTATTTTAAACTCTTGCTGTTATTATGTTGGTTACAGATTGCCGCGCTTTGAGGATGATTTTTGAAGAAAAGCTCGAATACAGCATCTATTATTTTTATTATTTAATTTATTATTATTGTTTTTGTTGTTGTTATTATTATTATTATTGTTTTTGTTGTTATTATTATTATTATTATTATTATTATTATTATTATTATTATTATTATTATTATTATTATTATTGTTGTTGGTATTATTATTATTATTATTATTATTATTATTATTATTATTATTATTATTATTATTATTATTATTATTATTATTGTTGTTGTTTTTGTTGTTGGTATTATTATTATTATTATTATTATTATTATTATTATTATTATTATTATTATTATTATTATTATTGTTGTTGTTTTTGTTGTTGGTATTATTATTATTATTATTATTATTATTATTATTATTATTATTATTATATTATTATTATTATTTTGTTTCAATTTAATATCTTTTTGGGAATTGAGCGCTGTATAAATTGTCATTATTATAAATATTATGATTATGGCAACGACGACGATGATGATGATGATGATGATGATGATGATGATGATGATGATGATGATGATGATATGATGATGATGATGATGATGATGATGATAATGATGAGTAGTAGTAGTAGTAGTGTCAATAGTAGTAGTAGTAGTAGTAGTAGTAGTGTCAATAGTAGTAGTAGTAGTGGTATTATTATTATTATTATTATTATTATTATTATTATTATTATTATTATTATTATTATTATGATTAGAGATTTTTCATGAGTGCTGATTAGCTGATAGTTTTATCTGACTATTGGTTGATTGTTTTAATGGTCCATCCTACTATGATAAGCGTTTTCCCTTTAGAGAAGATGCCCATAGTACCAAAGACACTCTATAACGTCTTTGATAGTACTGCTGTGTTCTTGACGTTGCGCAATGTAGTGACTTTGCCGTGGTACGAGTCGGTCAGTATGGTACATGTATGTTTGATCCCTTCCCTATACAGGCCCTGAAACCAGGCAGCGCCTTTGCAGTGGTCGGTCACGGACCTAACGACATTCAGGTTCCCATTGTGGAGGCCATCGCCCACGAGATTGACATCCGCGGGTCCTTCCGATATATGAACACGTGAGTTGTGGAACTCCATTGGCATTTTACTACTTCGCATGACAGTATAAACCAAGATCTAGTGTGTGCACGACTTCTCCTCCTCTTCCTACTCCTCCTCCTCCTCCTCCTCCTCATCATCATCATCATCATCATCATCACCACCATAATTATCATTATATCCGCAGCCGGTCGGGTCGTTGGGGAGGACATGATGGATGCTGACGCAGAGTGCTTTAGTCTGTGCACGCGTGCATTCCACAGAACAAACTTTAAAGATCCTGGTGCTCATGTGCTAGACGGGTCAGCGTCAGAGTCAATATCCCCATTCCCAGCAAACACCGTAAGTATTCTGTTCCAACTCTTTCTGGGCGAAGCAGCTGCTCTGTGACAGCCGCGCTTTCGCTGAGAAAGTACGCCTTGCAAGAGTGACCCATTATTATCCCTTTCATCAGGATCAGCGTTTGTTGTTGTTTTACGTTGAAATGTTATATTCTTTTTTTGCAGCCTGAAAATAAAGCTTAATTTTATTTTCGAGGATTTTTATAGCGCAATATAAGTCGCCATACTTGACAAGACTCAAGGCGCTGGCCGATACAGGATGTTACGTTGAAACGTGAACGAAAGTATGTCGGAAGCGCGCACGATAGATCTAATCGTTTCGTTTTGCAAAGTATTCAATAATGGTGTTTATTTACCTTTGATTTGAGTTTGCACCGTTGTTAGGAGAGGCTTTGTATAACGTTGATAATTTGCGTTAGTCGATATTATTTGAGAATCTTCTGGATATGCGTGTTTACTCTTGATAGAATTTTCCCGATACATGTCGAAGCAAGAGGTCGTTCCAGAAGGAGAAATAATAATGTATGACGTAAGTCAGTGATGACGATCTTTTATTGGATTGGTGGCAGTGCGTCATTTCTACATTGTTCGAAATTCTTCCGGAAGAGAGAGAGGTTATTTAATCGTGTGCCGAGTTGCTGTTGAGAGAGTAAAGTTGTTGATAGTGATTTGGAGAGTTGCTGTGAAAGTTGTTGAGTTGAGTTGAGAATTGTATGCAGTTGTTGGTGTGTGCTGAATAAAAGTGGAAAACTTCATACGTGGACTTTGTGACTTGTATGCTGCTTGAGCGGGTTGCGTGAATAAACGAATCTGAGTTACACAACTATCAGGAATTCAAGCATCGGGGCTGAATCAGATACTGATAGAAAACACCATCATCAAACAGAGTGTAACATTTTGGGGGCCAAGCCGGGATTCACGCCATAGCCAAGGGTTCAACTGCTACAACAAGCGAGTCAACGTTACGAGAGGCAGTCATCGAGGGTAGCCGCCAACGAGTTGCGTCGAGAGGGGCCAACACACTGGGACTACATCACCGATAGGTTCGGGTTGACTGCAAGGGCGTGTGGTCGCTGAAGAGTTGCTTCGTGAGCGAACAACAGATCAGGACTACGTGGCTGCCGCAGGACTACGTCGAGGGACAGTCTCGGAGCTACATCGCCAGTGTTATAGAGAGCGGCGAGCGGACGTCGCGTCTACTTCAGCACAGGAGCGTATACATCAACACCAGCGTGGTGCAGCGTCGCATACGACGAGGACAGCGGGGCCTGCGTCAGCGAAGGCGACTAGTGACAAGCATCAGCGCTACTGCAGAAAGCGTGCTGTTCTAGAACAGTCTAGAAAGGTACAGCACAGTCAAGAACTTTCCAGAAAAAAAAAAAGAACTCTACAGTCAAGAACTTTCTAGAAGAAGAACCTTCCAGAAAAGAACTTTCTTTAAAAGAACTTTCCAGAAGCATCAAGATGGCTGACTTCTGGCAGAAAGGGGTTGAACTGAATCTAAAAGGCAAGCAGCTGACGGAGTACGTCAAGTCTCAGGAGAGAATACGAGAAAGAGAATTGGAAGAGAAGCGTCTAGAAAAAGAAATAGAACTAGAACAGAAGCGTCTAGAAGTAGAAGAGCAGCGTCGCCGTGAAGAACGAGAATTAGAAGAGCAGCGTCGCCGTGAAGAACGAGAATTAGAAGAGCAGCGTCGCCGTGAAGACAGAGAATTCGAGCTGAAGCGTCTTGAGTTCCAGCTAGAAATGGCGCGTATCCAAAACAATCAGCATGCGCCACAAGTCACCAACGACCATACGGCTCCTAAATTGCCAGCTTTCGTCGACGGGAAGGACCAGATCGACAGCTATCTGGCGAGATTCGAAAGGTTCGCCGAAAGCTCTAACTGGCAACCTCAAGACTGGGCAATTCGACTGAGTGCACTTCTGACGGGGCAAGCTCTCGAAGTTTACACCAGACTGTCGAACGATGACGCCAAAAACTACGACGTCTTGAAAGAGGCCCTGTTGCAGTGCTACAACTTTACAGAGAAGGGCTACCGTAAACGCTTCCGTGAATGCCGGCCTAAGTCAGACGAGACGCCAAAGCAGTTTGTGGAGCGCCTGTCGTCATATCTACACAAGTGGGTGGAGTTATCAGGCGAAACGAAGTCTTACGACAGTCTCCATGACCTGATCGTGAAGGAACAATTTCTCAATGCCTGTCACAAGGACCTAGCGACCCACTTAGAAGAACAAAAGCTGCAGACGCTTAAAGATGTGACTGAGGCTGCTGAAAGATATCTCATCGCTCATGGGAAAACCCTGGGGCCACCCAGCGCGACGAAACATTTTCAGAAGACTGGAAACCATGTGAACCAGATCCAGGGGAGCCAGACGAACCAGAGACAGACGGACTCCACGCCTCCTCCCAGGGAAGGGCATTCAAGAGGCTGTTTCACTTGCAACGCTACAGACCACAGAGCGGCTAATTGTCCTCAAAACAAAAGTAGCGGACAGCGGAGCAGTACGGACAACGCAGCGGCGGGCAACCGGCAGAGACGGTTCTCCAACCAACGGCAAACCAGTAGATCTGACCATCAAGTGTGCGGCGGGAGCGTCATTCTTCCGAGTGTGACCGAGCGCGCAGCTACTCCCGCGGACGTGCAAGAGTGCATAACCGATGGCCAACTTCTCCTTGCCAACGGGAAATCCATCCCCGTCGTCGCCAGCGCAGCTGTGACCGTACAGAACATGCCTGTTTCCAAGGGACGCGTCGGAAATCATGAAGTGACTGTTTTAAGAGACTCTGGCTGCAGTGGGGTCATCGTCAGAGAAGACCTAATCGCTAAAGAACAGTTCACTGGCGATTCAAAATGGACACTTATGGCCGACAGCAAATGTGTGAGAGCGCCAGTTGCGAAGATTCATGTCAACACCCCTTTCTACGTAGGCGAAGTCGAAGCGGTTTGCCTGAAGAAGCCGCTATACGATTTGATGATCGGGAATATCGACGGCGCGAGACGACCCGACAACCCCGATCCAGAGTGGAGTCCTGCCTCAACCCAACGCGTCGAAGTTGTGGAGGAGGATCCATTGCCATTTCCCGATGGAAACCTTACAGAGCTGCTACGGGACAATGTGGTTACTCCGGCTCAGCCCTGCCGACCAGAGATCGTCGGTGCTGTTACTACCAGGGCCCAGGCCAAGAGAGACAAGACGTCTACGCCACTGAAGGTCGCCGACAACTCTAAAGCTGCCATCGTGGACAGAGATAAGCTTATCCAGCTCCAGGAAGCTGATAGCACTTTAAACAAGTACAGGAACCGCCAAGACCACGTGACCAAAGGCAGTGGTACGGTCTATTTTGAGGTGAAGGCCAAGATCCTGTACCGAATCTTCCAGCACCCGAGGGTCAACGGAGGGAAACCACTACGTCAAGTACTGGTACCATTACCCTTAAGGCGCCAGGTGATGGAAGTAGCGCATGACTCAATCATGGGAGGTCACCTGGGCATCAAGAAGACGTCGGACAGAATCCAGGCGGTGTTCTACTGGCCAGGACTTCATGCGGACGTCAGCCGTTTCTGCCGATCATGTGACATTTGCCAGAAGACCATACCTCGAGGAAGGGTCCCGAAAGTGCCTATGCAGAGGATGCCTCTGATCGACCGACCTTTCAAGAGGGTGGCCTTAGACTTAATCGGCGAAATAAGACCTCCGAGTGAAGAAGGTCATCGATGGGTACTGACTTTAGTGGACTATGCGACTCGGTACCCAGAAGCAGTGCCACTGAAGAAGATTGACACTGAATCTGTAGCAGAGGCACTAGTGGACATGTTCAGTAGACTTGGAGTGCCTGAAGAAATTCTGACAGACCTCGGGACGCAGTTCGTCTCTGACTGCATGAAGGAGGTCAACAGACTGCTGAGCATCCGGCATTTAACTACGACACCCTACCATCCGATGTGCAACGGGCTTGTCGAGAAGTTCAATGCTACGCTGAAGTCCACCCTGAAGAAACTGTGCAGCGAGCAGCCCAGACAATGGCATCGCTATATCAACGCCTTACTTTTCGCCTACAGAGAAGTACCGCAGGAGTCCACCGGCTTTTCTCCGTTCGAGCTGCTGTACGGAAGAACCATCCGAGGGCCGATGCACATCCTAAAAGAACTGTGGACGAAAGAAGTAGACACCCCAGAGGTGAAGAACAGCTACCAGTACGTGTTTGAGCTACGGGAGAAGCTGGAGCAGACTCTCGAGATAGCCAGAGAAAACCTGAAGAAGTCCCAGGACTGTGGAAAGCACTACTATGACCGTAGGGCTGTGAACAGGAAGTTTAAACCTGGCAACAAAGTGCTGGTGCTGCTACCTACCGATCATAATAAGTTGCTGATGCAGTGGAAAGGCCCGTACGAAGTGGAGACCGTGGTGGGAATCAACGACTACAAGGTGAAGGTCGGCCAGCATTCCAAGATATACCACGCCAACCTCCTTAAGCTGTACGTGGAAAGGCCATCAGAGACTGTGCACGCAGCCACAGCAGCTGTGACCGACGACAGCTTTGACAGCGAAGAACTGTTGGAACTGGGAGACTTCCATAGCAAAGAAGGCATCGATGATGTTAAGCTAGGACCAAGCTTGACGGAAGGTCAAAAGATGGAGCTCAAGGACCTTATGGGCGAGTTTCCCCACAACTTCAGCGATGTCCCTGGCTCTACAACTTTGGTCGAACACGAAGTCCACCTCACTTCGAATATCCCTGTTCGATCCAAGCCCTTCCCGATCCCTTTCAAGGCCCGCGAATCCTTGAAGAAAGACATCGATGAGATGCTGAGGATGGGCATCATCAGGGAGTCCAGTTCCCCCTACGCGTCCCCTGTCGTGGTCGTGAAGAAGAAGGACGGCAGCAACAGAGTATGCATCGACTACAGGAAGGTTAATAAGATCACCGTCTTTGACCCTGAGCCGATGCCTACCGCAGCAGACCTCTTCCGCCAATTATCGGGGAGTAGAATCTTTTCAAAGATTGACCTCAGCAAGGGTTATTGGCAAGTCCCCGTGCGTCAACAGGACATACCAAAGACTGCCTTCATAACTCCTGATGGGACGTACGAGTGCCTAAGGATGCACTTTGGCATGGTCAACAGCGGAGCTACCCTAAAGAGAGGAATGAGGAAGATGCTCAAAGGGATGGACAACGTCGTGTGTTACTGGGACGACCTGCTAGTCCACACCCGCACCTGGGAAGAGCATCTGCAGACCTTGACGGAGCTGTTTCACCGTCTAACAGAAGCTAACCTGACCGTGAGACCCAGTAAGTGCATTCTGGGAACTGACAACGTCGACTTTATCGGCCATTCGCTGAAAGAAGGACAAAAGGGGCTTCTGCTAGAAAACGTCACCAAAATTCTGAACGCTCCACGTCCCCAAACAAAGAAGCAAGTACGATCTTTCCTGGGATTGGCTGGGTATTATAGGGAGTTTGTACCAAACTACTCCGCCATCACAGCACCCTTGTCGGACCTGGTGCGGAAAGGCTGTCCAAACCAAGTGCAGTGGGGACCGTCTCAGGAGAGGGCATACCAGACTGTGCGCGACCTCCTTTCGAAGGATCCGGTGCTACGACTGCCCGATACTTCCAAGGAATTCGTCTTAAGGACCGCAGCGGACGAAGGCATCGGCGCCATACTGATGCAAGAGCACGAAGGGAAACTATTTCCGGTCAGTTACGCCAGCAAGAAGCTGTCCAGGGCTGAGAAAAATTACTCGACCATGGAGAAAGAGTGCCTTGCCATCATATGGGGAATCCGGAAGTTCGAACTGTACCTTCAAGGAGTGAAGTTCGTGCTACAGACTGATCACAAGCCGCTAACTTACTTGAACTCTGCCAAGTTTGTGAACAGTCGGATCATGAGATGGGCTATGTACTTGCAGAACTTTAACATGCGAGTAGAATCTATCAAAGGATCAGACAATGTTGGTGCGGACTTCCTCAGCAGAGTGTGTGAGTAAAGAACATTGACTGTATGGATGAACTGTGAACATTGACAATATCCAGATAGACTTGAAGATGAAAACCATTGACTCTGTGTAGATAAGCTGAGCGCAATTACAGTATTCAGAAAGTCTTAAATTAGTTTCAATTGAGGACTTTGTTTGTACGTTTCAACGTTGTTGAAAGAAATTGGGTAAATTTCTTCTTGAGTGGGGGGTTATGTTACGTTGAAACGTGAACGAAAGTATGTCGGAAGCGCGCACGATAGATCTAATCGTTTCGTTTTGCAAAGTATTCAATAATGGTGTTTATTTACCTTTGATTTGAGTTTGCACCGTTGTTAGGAGAGGCTTTGTATAACGTTGATAATTTGCGTTAGTCGATATTATTTGAGAATCTTCTGGATATGCGTGTTTACTCTTGATAGAATTTTCCCGATACATGTCGAAGCAAGAGGTCGTTCCAGAAGGAGAAATAATAATGTATGACGTAAGTCAGTGATGACGATCTTTTATTGGATTGGTGGCAGTGCGTCATTTCTACATTGTTCGAAATTCTTCCGGAAGAGAGAGAGGTTATTTAATCGTGTGCCGAGTTGCTGTTGAGAGAGTAAAGTTGTTGATAGTGATTTGGAGAGTTGCTGTGAAAGTTGTTGAGTTGAGTTGAGAATTGTATGCAGTTGTTGGTGTGTGCTGAATAAAAGTGGAAAACTTCATACGTGGACTTTGTGACTTGTATGCTGCTTGAGCGGGTTGCGTGAATAAACGAATCTGAGTTACACAACTATCAGGAATTCAAGCATCGGGGCTGAATCAGATACTGATAGAAAACACCATCATCAAACAGAGTGTAACACAGGATCTAACTCAAGCCGCCCGAGGCGCCAACTTGCAGCCTTTGGGCGCATCGTAATAACGCTCCAGACAACTGAGCACAATCCTGGGCAGACTGGGATGGGGGAGAAGGACCTAGGTGAATGCTGGACGTGTTCTTGTCACCGGCACTCACCCGTCTAGGACATAAGCGTCAGGATCTTTAAAGTCCCTTATGATGGAATGTATGCGACACACAGACTAGACCTCGGTTTATACTCTCATCCGAAGGAGTAGGAAAGGGGAGTAAAGCGTCTTTCCCAAGGACACAACACAATGCCCCGGCCTGGGCTCGAACCCGGGACCTTCAGATCCGCAAGCCAAACTCTACCATTAGGCCACCGTGCCTCCCTTAAGAGATCAATAGTTGTATTGTGCTAAACCAAAATACTATTGTCGTAACCCAGTATTGGGTCGTGCACACGGAATTTCAAATCATGGACTGGCCGTGCCGTGTGGTGGTTTGGGCTCAAGCAAAAATATTTTTGGAGAAGCAACTTTGGGACCGACCAGTTAATACTTGAATAGGTGGCCATACCTGGATGACAACACACCGAGCGACACAAATGAAACAGGAGCGCCAGCACTTGACAGGCCGTCCAGCAGTGTGAATGGGTATCGCTCTGATTAGAACCGAGGAAGGTAAAAAGCAGCGAGGAGGGAGAGGGGATGGACACTAACTACCCTCATTAAGCTGGTCCAGAAAAAAGAGAGGTCCCAAACGTCCCTCTCACCAACGGCCGAGAAGTTACGGAAACACCTTTACCTTGATCTTACCAGTGAATAACGACAACAGTTAAGTCCGGGCGACGAATTATGAAGTCCGGGCGACGAATTATGATTTGGAGCCGCGCTATATTTAAAAAATATATATATTTGTCTCTGACGCATTTTCCCCTTGTGATGACGTCATTATATTTTACGTCACAGGTGGCCGTCAGCAATCGAGATGCTAGCGGCAGGATCCATCAATATCAAACCGATGATCACCAACTACTACACCTTGGAACAGACCCTGGACGCCTTCGAGATGGCCAAATCTGGAAAAGGTGTCAAGGTCATCATCGACTGCGAAAAGAAGGCTTAAGGAAAAAAGTCAAGGTCATATGTTATGGGAGGGGGGAGAGGAGGGGAGGGGGCCAAGGTCACCTTAGTTGTTTTTGACGCGTGTCTGTTAACAATTGAGGTAAAAGAAATCATTGACTGTCGGTTACAGTGTGTCATTTTCCGTGGTTCTAAATTACCTGTTGTAAATATTACATCTTTGTCGTACTTGGAATCGATGTAATATTATTGTCAGTCGTTCGCTAAACTCATTCATTGATATGTTGCTGTCATATTCCCCACTACTACATTTATATGTCATATCCCTACTACTATAGATATGTTGCTGTCATATCCCCCTACATGAAGTTGCTGTACAAATTGATATGTTGCTGTCATATCCCCACTACTACATTGTAAGTTGCTATCATATCCCCACGACTACATTGATATGTTGCTATCTATCCCCCACTACTACATTGATAGGTTGCTGTCATGAATGAACATTGAGGTAAACGTCTACTTCCAACCATTGGCGATATGGCAGACGGGGATAACCATCCCAGGAAAGAGGAGTAGGGACCTGAATCAACACTTGGAACCACAGAGCCCAATCATACTGCTAAAATGGACAGTGAAAATGGCCACATTTTATATCGCCCACCACGGGATTCGAACCTGGGTCATCGGTGTGCCAGGCGAACGCTCTACCACTTGAGCTACGGCGGTGGGACTATTTTGTTGCGGTCATATCCCCACTACTACATTGATATGTTGCTGTCATATCCCCACTACTACATTGATATGTTGCTGTCATATCCCCACTACTACATTGATATGTTGCTGTCATATCCCCACTACTACATTGATATGTTGCTGTCATATCCCCACTACTACATTGATATGTTGCTGTCATATCCCCACTACTACATTGATATGTTGCTGTCATATCCCCACTACTACATTGATATGTTGCTGTCATATCCCCACTACTACATTGATATGTTGCTGTCATATCCCCACTACTACATTGATATGTTGCTGTCATATCCCCACTACTACATTGATATGTTGCTGTCATATCCCCACTACTACATTGATATGTTGCTGTCATATCCCCACTACTACATCGATATGTTGCTGTCTTATACCCACTACTACATCGATATGTTGCTGTCATATCCCCACTACTACATCGATATGTTGCTGTCTTATCCCCACTACTACATCGATATGTTGCTGTCATATCCCCACTACTACATTGATATGTTGCTGTCATATCCCCACTACTACATTGATATGTTGCTGTCTTATCCCCACTACTACATTGATATGTTGCTGTCATATCCCCACTACTACATCGATATGTTGCTGTCATATCCCCATTACTACATTGATATGTTGCTGTCATATCCCCATTACTACATTGATATGTTGCTGTCATATCCCCACTACTACATCGATATGTTGCTGTCTTATCCCCACTACTACAACAACTACTACTACTATTACTGGTCTTAATACAGGATACTATCACGTACTTTTTTTTCAATCGAACTCAAAGTGCGGCAATCTGAAAGAGACCTCCATTTTAGATATTTTATTACTCTTACCCTTTTAATTTAAATTAAACTATTTTCAACGAAAAATTCAAACTTACACTGAGCGCCGTGACAGGCCAAATTGTAATTGTGCTTTTCAATAAACGTGTATACGATACCAAAAATAAATACACTATACTGTATACACTGTGTAATGTGTATATCTGTGTATGTTTGTGACCGCTTGCTGCTGTTGCCGTTTTCTATTATTTTCCCTTTGACAAATGCATCTACGTACCTATATACGTTTGAAAATATTATATTAAGCTCTGTCTAGTTGGTTCGTTAGTCTTTGTTTATAGGGCCCAGCGGATTGCAAAGAGCCGAATCAGGACCACAACTTGGTTGAAAGAGGTCTCACCTCCGATCCGTATAAAAGATCTGCTGAAACAACCCTAATGGTAACATTGAAGGCATTCCTCCAGCCGGTCACTTGACAATAAAAGCATCCCATGCAGGGGACGCTGAGTCTGCACTTAATATATTGAACTCCCGTTGACCAAAACAAAATAGAATATAAACACAGTGGTGTTCCTAGGATTAGAGGGCAATAGGACAAAATGTCCTAAATCATAAAACTAATCGGACATCATGTCCTGACTACATAAAAGCAATAGGACATTCAGATTGTGAAGCGAACCGATTAATGGTGCTTTTTTCTTCAAAAACGAGCTCAAAACAGACTGCCCTTTAGCAACACAAAGCTTTTTCTTCGGCGGCATTTTGAGCGTAGGAAGATCGTTGCAGAGGAAGTATGGTGTCGGTTATTTCCCTTTGAAAAGTGTCGAGAGTTGCGGCCCTTTTGTTGTTCGACGGAATGTACTAAAGAGTGATAATAGTCTAGCATTGTCCACTATTCAAACTCGTTTTAACGGCTTTGACACCCTAGTTTGTACAGAATATAATACTATCGGACAATGACCGCTAATTTCGCAATAGAATCGGACATTTGACGGGACAAAGGTGTTTGCATTCGGTCATTTTCCAAACGAATCGGACCATGACCGATGTCCGAGGCCTCGGGACATCACTGTAAACACCAATATAAAACACATACCTAGAAAATGCCTACATTGCTAAATAATCATACCAAATACAACCCTAGTGACCATTTGGCAGAAAGCGTCCAATATCCCCAAGCTGACCCAACAGATCCCATACACAATGAAGAGTTTTGAGAGATTTTTGAAGAAAAAAGGCAGGTGACTGGAATAGCGAAGAATATAGTAATTGATAGAACAGATTAGCAACGAGGAAGAACAAATGAGAATAACAGAAACAGTGGTAATTTAAAGCATTAAATTTCCACAAAGTGAGAATACTATTTATACAGACCATCTTCATCTGTCGGTATGTATTGTCATAGGACAACTGGAAATCTAGTAGTAATAACTAACAGTAGACTGAACGGGATTATAAACATAGTAGATAGACCGAGAATTTAGACAGGAGGCAGAACGGGAATGTAGACATAATACGCAGAACGAGAATTTTAAAAAAATTGGTGTGTGGTAATAATAGGCAGGAGACACAGTGGGCGAAAAAGGTTAAAGACACAACGGCCAAAGAGAGAGTCACACTGTGTGCAAGCGAGAGAGAGAGAGAGAGAGAGAGAGAGAGAGAGAGAGAGCAAGACGAGAGAGAGAGAGAGAGAGAGAGAGAGAGAGAGAGAGAGAGAGAGATAAAGAGAGCAAGACGAGAGAGAGAGAGAGAGAGAGAGAGAGAGAGAGAGCAAGACGAGAGAGAGAGAAAGAGAGAGAGAGAGCAAGACGAGAGAGAGAGCATATGCTCACCCTTCCCCTCCTACTCCCCCAGTCTCCTTACCCACACTCACATACACATGTATTGACACAAAATCATAGAGAATAATGCTTCTCAATCTATTTATTTTCTGCACTCTTTGGGGTTTTCATCCAACTGGTTGGAAGCCCAAAACCTAAGAAATCGTAGGCGTCAACACAGAAACTGTTTCCAAGCTGATTTCTCAGTTCCCAAAAAAAAATGTTCTCCAACTTTAAAAAAAAAAAAAAAAAGACAATCCAAAACTTTTATTCGCAAGGAATAGTTAAATCCCAAAATACAATATAGGATTGTTTCCCTTGCAAGCACTAAGGGCAGTAAAACGTTGTCTCCCTTGTACAGGAGCAAAAGAAATATTGTCTTTCTTTATGCAGCGTAGTAGTAAGGATTGTCTTCCTGGGTCAGTAGATCCTTGTAGCAGTCAGACTCCTTCATCGTCTGAGTAATGCTGGGCAGATCATACCTGAATGAACGAAAAATTGACCATTGAATGACAACGTCTGCGCCCGCCATTGGCGCTATGGCAACCAGGAATACCCGTTCCAAGGAAAACCGGGAGTTATGAAGATGGACCTACATCAACACTGGACCACAAGTACAATCATACTGCTAATGTGGACAGTAAAAATGGCCCGATTTTTTTTTTAAAAATCTTACGCACTAGGGGGGGTTCGGGAGGTGACAACGACGACGAAGTCGACCATGAGGATGATGACGATGATAATGCAAGTTTACTTACCTTCGGACTTCGGGTAAATAGCGGCACAGATCAATGCCGGCGCCTAGACGCTCGCAGGCACCTTTGTCCGTGTAATTGCTGCAGGAGTATTGCAGGCAGGCCTGGACAACAAAGAAAGCGGTCAGAGGTACTATACAACATGCCACAAAACCACGTGGCTGACTTCTGATGACCATGATTAGTGTTGTCATATATAATTATAGCACTTTTCCAGATCAAAAGCTGCTCAGGGCGCTGACTGAAAGGCGACAGTTTTTATTTTGCTCAGATGCTACCATTTTATATGCTTCGTCTGACGCCAAGATGACCGAAGCAAACGTGGGGCCTATTTGCGGAGTGATTTGAAATAAGGCAAGCTGGGTGGGGGATTCCCCACACACTGGCGCTTTGCAGGCTGGGTATTTTATTCCACCGCGTAAAGTGATCATCGTCAAATCACAGAATTTACTATAACTCAGGAATTCTGATCACATCTAAACTTTCGGGGGAAGACTACAGATTACATCTAAAAACTCGTCAGAAAGTATACTGACCACAAAAGCTGGCATCGGGCTGCAATCGTGCTTGACAATGCACTGTGTGCGAGGGGTGCTTTGGATGATGGCTTCGCACAAGGCGATGGCGTCACGACGCGCAAGGTGGCTGGAACAGGTCGTAGTGAACGCTGCCGTCGCCTCAATGCAATAGGGATTTCTGCCGGAAGTGACATAAGAAAAGAGGTCATTAACAATAACATAAATGTGGGGATTTGAAGGATAGTTTGAGATTGCTTTCAACAAATAATACAATTTACTATTTGTATCACTGTAGCACACTCAAGTCTGATTTACAGCATGCCAAGTCTCGTGGATTTGTTTCCCTTTAATGTATCATGGATCGGTTTTGGTTTGTATTCAAAAGTAGGTTCCATTTAGTGTCACTGTTATATTTTCGTCTTAATGTTCTTGCTACAGCCTCTGCATTTGTAATCTGTCAAAATGTTGTTAACATGTGCCGAAAGGAAGATGTTGTTAGTTCATACAATCGAAACTTTGGTTTCACTTTCGTGTGGTGTTGTGTTCAGTGTTAACATCGTGTGTTGTTGTGTATAGTTTGCTATGGCCTTACTGTTATCTTGCCCTGCGTAAACACAAAATATAATTACACAAACATTATAATGTCTGTTCGCTTGCTTGCCTAGTGTGTTGGGTAGATGGGGGAAAAAAACACCCCCCAAAAACCGTCATACAATTATAACACATTATAAACAAATATACACAATAAAATATTTTTTTAAAAATTAACTGATGAATTAAATACAATTAATAAAATAAGTAATTGGTAGATGAATGAATGAACAAATGACTTACATAGAATGCTAAAACGAAAAAATGAGTTGCGTCATGAAAAAAAAATTGAAAAAAATCACAAATAATGTTAGGTAGGTAGGGTTTGGGCGCGCCACTGGCTGCGACTACGCCTTCCCCGGGGGAGGCGGCCTTGAGTTTCCCGATAGAAAGGGATAATAATAAACTGAAACTGCAGCACACATAACATTAATTGAGCAAACCCACACGCGCACAAGGCCTCTGTACCTAAAGCAATAGCCATGTAATGTAATGTAACACGCCCACACCCACGTACCTGGTATCCCATGATGCACACTCGTCCACACCCCCCTCCCCCCTCACATTAGTTTAAAAGAAAGTGAATAAAATGTATTAACTATAAATAAATGAGATTAAAAGAGGTTTAATTATGTCAGTCAGAAGCTAATAAAAGACATCTCTGTGTAGGATGTGCTCGGTGGGCGCATTTGTGTACCTTTCACTCACTACCCTATAGGACATGAGCGTCGGAATCTTGAAAGTCCGTGCGAAGGAACGCCTGCGTGCACAGCCTATACCTCGGTTTATACTCTTATCTGAAGGAGGAGAGGGGAGTAGGGGGAGTGGGGGTGGAGGGGGTTGGGAGGTGGGGGGGGGGGGGCACCAGCGCGTCAGGGTCATAAATATCGTTTGTTTATAATGTATGTTTGTCGTTGTTTTTCATGCCGCCCCAAGCCGTCAACCAGATTCTAACCCCCGTCTTTACGTTTTATGGCTAAACAGTCAAAAGGCTTCGACTATTTCGATGTCGCTAACACCACTAAAAAAAAGAAAAAAAGAATATAAACAACATTATAAAATATCAACAAAACACATACATATAAAATACCTACATTGCTAAATAACAATGGAAAAAGCAGTGAATAGTCTAGGATGTATCACAGATGTATGGTACCACAGACGCTGAGAGAGCAGTAATAATAAAATTCAAGGTGGTAGTGCTGATGATGTGACGACAAAGACAATGAATGATGATGCGCAAATGGCCAGACGCTGAACCGCAAGTTCAGACGATGGTTCCATCATAACGGACTTTAAAGATCCTGACGCTCATGTCCTAGACGGGTGAGTGCCGGTAACAAGAACACACCCAGCATGCACTTGGGCCTTCTCCCCCATCCCTGGCTGCCCAGGATTGTGCTCAGTTGCCCGGGCGTCAGACCATGCGCCCAAAGGCTGCGGGTGGGCGTCTCGGGCGGTTTGATCCTGTATCGGCCAGCGCTTTGAACTGATAGTGTTCATTGGGAAAAAGCGCTATATAAATATCCTTAATAAATAAATAAATAAATAAATTGTGAGATCTTACTCTTGGACAATGGATTTATCGTTGAAGGTAAAATAGGGAAGAGAATAATCCAGAAGAGACGAATCGCCGAAGAAGGACTTGGTTACATCCTTGATTTCGTTGCCGTCGGCGCTTCCTGTGCAGCATGCGCAGCGCACGCGCATGATACAAGAAACAAGCCACATTCGCACGCACGCAGACCACAGTTATTAGATCTAAAATAGCCCAGAACATAACACAAATTATTAAATCTAAAATAATCCAGAACATAACACAAATTATTAGATCTAAAATAACCCAGAACATAACACAAATTATTGAATCTAAAATAATCCAGAACATAACAAAATTATTAGATCTTAAATGCCCAAACAAAGTTATTAGATTTAAAATACGCACAACAAAGGTATTAGATCTAAAATTAAGTCTTTCATTGCCACAAGAAAACAAGCCCAATCGCACCCGCATTTGGAAACAAAGCTAAACCGTTCGCTCCCAGTTCAATTAGTTGATAATCTCTCGCATGTAGGCTGCGGAGAGCGATGTAAGTTAGAGGGCGAAATGCGATACATCTCAAAGCTAGGCTTAAAGTAGCGCGGCCTTCATTAAACCTCACCCCGTCCACTGCGATAGCAACTAATGGGCTCTATGCACAAGTCGTCGGCATGGTCACGTGGCGCGGGAATAACAAAGCGGTCATGGCTTCTTTTAGATCGCTCGCGTATACTTCAATGCTGCTTAAAGATTTTAAATCTACCGACATTTTGGGATATTGTGATGTTTTGAACATAGCACACTCGTGCTATAATGATTACTGAGCGATTTGTCACTGACATTCAGTTTAGAGTTGACGACATGCAGTGCTTCATCATTTGCGCTCGAAGTGGAAATCGATGAAAGGAAATGTTCTTTTCTTTGCATAAAGGTTTTACGTCGGAGTTAGAGCATCCAAACGCAGCACAGTAACAGTACTTCACCAGTTTCAAACTCGATCACGATGTGTTATTCCCGCAGCACGTGACCGCCACGCCTTTGTGCATAGCGCCCATTAGCATTCATGACCTTCACTTTGACCGCTGTGAGCCTGATGCTTAAAACTCGTAATTGATAAGGCACGGTGGTCTAATGGTAGAGTTTTGGCTTGCGGATCTGAAGGTCCCGGGTTCGAGCCCAGGCCGGGGCATTGTGTTGTGTCCTTGGGAAAGACACTTTACTCCCGTTTCCTACTCCTTCGGATGAGAGTATAAGCCGAGGTCTAGTCTGTGTGTCGCATACATTCCATCATAAGGGACTTTAAAGATCCTGACGCTAATGTCCTAGACGGGTGAGTGCCGGTAACAAGAACACACCCAGCATGCACTTGGGCCTTCTCCCCAATCCCTGGCTGGCCAGGATAGTGCTCAGTTGTCCGGGCGTCAGACCATGCGCCCAAAGGCTGCGGGTGGGCGTCTCGGGCGGTTTGAGTTAGATCCTGTATCGGCAAGCGCCTAAAGAGTCTGGTCAAGTACGGCGAGATAAGTGCGCTATAAAAATCCTCAATAATAATAATAATAATAATAATAATAATAATAATAATAATAATAATAATAATAATAATAATAATAATAATAATAATAATAAGTTAAACCCCACTGCAAGTCTGACAGAAATCACCCACGGATGGTATAGAAAATATCGCCTCCTGCAATTTAAGCTCATGGCACAGGCCCGAGTTCCAAATTGGTAGGGGGGCGTCAGGGTCCTACTCACCACAGTACTGTGTGGGGAAAGGTGTATGCACATTGGGCACCAAGCACTCATAAATCAAGGTGCTGTCTTTGTGGCCATCGCCATGGAAGTCATAGGGCCCCGTGGTGATGGCGAAGCTTGAGTCCTTCGAGGTAATTGTGACATCACTGCTGGAGGAACTGAGGGTAAAAATGTCGGAGAAGTGGAGATCCCCACCCTTGTAGTTCCACGCCTCTCTTGCTTGACCGTAGTAAGATCCGATGATGTACTGGGAAGAAAAAAAAACAAACACATAAATAACTAAAGACCGACAGAAAAACCGAAAGACATTTTCAATTCAATTCAATTCAATAATTATTTATTTTAACATCTTTTCACATCTGTGATTATAGACCATGCAGTCAACGTCAAGCATGGACACACAAACACAAAATAAAATGTTTTCCTACTCCTTCGGATGAGAGTATAAACCGAGGTCTAGTCTGTGTCGCATACATTCCATCATAACGGACTTTAAAGATCCTGACGCTCATGTCCTAGACGGGTGAGTGCCGGTGACAAGAACACAACCAGCATACACCTAGGTCCTTCTCCCCCATCCCTGGCTGCCCAGGATTGTGCTCAGTTGTCTGGAGCGTTATTGCGATGCGCCCAAAGGCTGCAAGTTGGCGCCTCCAGCAGCTTGAGTTAGATCCTGTATCGGCCAGCGCCTTGAGCAGCTCTTGAGCTGAAAAAGCGCTATATAAGAACGAGTAAATAATAATAATAATAATAATAATAATAATAATAATAATAATAATAATAATAATAATAATAATAATAATAATAATAATAAAATATAACAATTTATAGTTGAACTACAATCATAAAAGGAATCTAACAGTACTATAGAAGTTCACCAACTGCAGACATGTAAATGAAAAGAGCAATATCTATTATTGCCGGGCTATGCAACAAAATGTTAATGAATTATTGACTATTAACATCGACATTTCTTTTCTTTATATAACAGAACCAAAATAGGACATTCAAGTTAAATATGTTTTACAGATATTGGTTGTGAACAAGTACAAACTATCTTTTAAAAACTTGGTGTCGCAAACCAGTAATTTACTCTTCGTCTATTAATTATCCTATCTTATCCTATCCTATACTATCCCGTAACTCGAAAGTCGTTGGAGCACCACAGATGATCGTTTAACCAGCGTACTCCATCTTTCTCTGTTCTCAGCAACCCTCATAGCGTTGCTCAGTATCAAGCCAGTCCATTTTCGAAAGTGGTCCTCCCACTTCTTTTTTCTGTCTACCTCTTCTTCTGCCTCCTTGCACCGTGCGGGATAGTCTTTGCAAGGCCTGATGCTCTGCTGACGTAGCAATACCATCGGAGTTTTCGTTTCTTCACCACTGTGAGCATGTCATAGTGTTGTCCGGTGGCTTGTGTGATGGTCTGTCGGACTTCGTTGTTGGTGATGTGCTGGGTATAGGAAATACCCCAAAGCCTTCTGTAGCACCTCATCCGCATGCTTTGTATTCTTCGTTGTAGGTCTGCTGTGAGGGTCCATGTTTCGCAAGCTGGAGATGATAGCCTTGGACTTTGATGTCCGTGTTGATGCCATTGGTGTTGGTGGTCATCATTTTGGTCTTCTCTGCACTTATTTCCATTCCAAAGGCTCTGGAGGTAGTGTCAAGCCTCTGATATAGATGTTGTTGGTGCTGTTGGTATTTTTCGCAGATTATTCTGAGGTTGAAAATCTGTTCAGTTGTACTTCGCCCTGCCCTGAATCCTGTATGTTCTTTAGCTATGATTTGTTCAGCTTGGGGTTTCAACCTGTTGAGTGTTATTTTCAGGAGGACCTTGCTGGGATGGCTGATGAGGCCGAGGCTGATGGTGCAATAATTTTCACACACCTGAAGGTTACTAACCACTTTTGGGAAGAGTGATGACAAGCGACTGGGTGTAGGCCACTCCCCACTCTGCCAGATCTTATTACAGATAATGGTAAATGCGTCAATCATCGCTTCTCCTCCTGCTTGAAGCAATTCCGCGGGTATGTTGTCCACTCCCGCTGACTTCATCTTCTTCAGCAATTGCACTGCTGCCTCAACTTCTTCTCGGATAATTGGGAGGATTTCTTCTTCTTCTCTTTCTGGGGACATGTTAGAACTGATGGGTCTCCGTTTGGTGTGCGGTTGTAAAGGTCAGAGCAGTACTCTTTCCATATATCCAAAACTTCATGTTCTTCTGTAACTAAGGCATCTATATGCCAGACTTGCTTTGGATTGTCATTGTTGATTTTTCGGCGGGCATCAGCTCCTTGTGAAGTGTTCTTTTTCTTTTTCATCTCTTTCGTTTATCACGCAGATCCAAACGTTCAGGTGTGATCCACGGTTTCTTCTTTGGGCGGTGCTTGCCAAAAATCTCAGTGGCGGCATCTGTCAGCTGAGTTGAAGGCGGTGGTCATGGTGTTGACATCTACTTCCCCAGCTACCATAATGAGCAGTGGTGCAAATTTCCCTCCAATTGTGGCTTGAAATATTTCTGCCACTCTGGGTCTAGCAGTTTTTCAAGTCTGCACTTTGCTGTGTTTACTGTCTTAAAGTGGAGCCGGAAGGACATCATCACGAGATTGTGATCACTTCCGATGTTTGATGCACCCCGCTGGAACTGTGCCGTGTCCATCGTCTGGATTTTTTGTGGAGACCAATCGTGTTTCCCAGTATCAAAATGTTGTATCTGGCAAACTCCAAGAGTCTTCAAAATCAGCCAAATTTAAATGAAACTCACCTGTAAATCATTCAAAATAGCAGCAAACTCGCTCACCTTGGCGACGACTTTGTTGGTGGTCCGGCCTTCCCAGAACTTGCCAGTGGAGAGGTCCTTAACTCCGAGCCAGACGGTGTCGATAATGTAGGTAGGGTATATGTACTTCAGGCCTGGCGTCAGCGTCACTTCGTAGTTGCCGCATTTTTCTTGCACCATGTTGAACTTGCACTCATGCTGGAAACACGCACAACTTTGTTCAAATCGTTTCACACACACACACACACACACGCACGCACACACGTACACACACACACCCATCCACACACACAAACACCCCACCTCATGCAGACTACCCTAACGCCAAAGCTCTCAAACTTCCATAACAAAACATAGCACTCACTCTAGTTTAGTTAACAGACCATTCAATCATCCAACATCACCGAACACTCAGGTGTAACTTAATCTGCACCGAACACGCGATCGCGAGCTAATTTAGTTAACGGCACAGAGCACTCAGTCGAGCTTAATTAACCGCACGGAACACACGAGCTAGTTTAGTTTAACGTCACAGAGCACTCAGTCTATAGCTTAATTAACAGCACGGAAAACACGAGCTTCAGTTAACGTCACAGAACACACGCTGGAGACAGATTACGCCGAATAAACGTACCCTGAAGGCTGTTATGTCCGATTGTGTACCCAGGACATCGACATGCGTGTGGGTATACTAACTTAAATTAGATTATCTCAGGCATTTCGTCAAAGTTGACATCAGGCGATATGCGCCTACACTACTAAATGTCTCTGACACTAGTATAATTTTAACCGAGACAGATCTAGTTTTGTAAGCGAGAAATTCGTAAATACTGCAAATTTCACCCGTCGTGTACTTAGTGCATTGATTTGTTTATTGAAAAACATTAAATGTAGGCTACTTACAGACCAAAGTTATGCTTGGACCACACACCCCCCCAAAAAAAAATCACAACAATTGTAACGATCCGGAATTTCCTAAATAATTTAAATGATAGACTTAGAAAAGATGTACAATAATGACATAATAAAATATCTATTTCTTTTAGTTAAAATATTTGTTTAATGAATTACTGTCACTCTCATCTCAATTATTCATTTAACATACACATTCATACGATCAAAAATTACAAAAATAATAAACTAGATGACTATGGGTGAAGGTCTATGGCGATGAAACGTTAATGAGGCAGTCCGTGATCCCTGAAAATGATGCCGTAGTTTATGAAATAGATGAAATTATCATTTCTAAAACAAAGTCGTCAGGCATCCTTCGGTAACTCGCTCCATATATCCAAAATTAAAACCAAATTAAAAACCCTATAACAGACACTGTGAAAGAACATTAAATTCCCGTAATATTATATTATTGACAACGCTAATTCATTTTTAAGATCTACCATCATTTTGTCCTCGTATTCTGTTACACTCGATATGATGTTGGTGTTTCTCTATCAGTAGTTGATTCAGCCCCGATGCTTGAAGTCCTGATAGGTGTAACTCGGATTCGTTTATCCACGCAACCCGTTCAATCATCAACAAGTCAGGAGTCATCGTTTGAAGTTATCCACTTTTATTTAGCACACATCAACAACTGCATACCATCGCTCAATCGCTTTTTCCACTTTACAATTCTCGACTATCAACTTTCCACTTTTTTTACAACTTTCTCAACTCTAATACAACAGCTCTCTTTACTTTCAACTCTATCTAAAAAAAAACACCTTTTTAAACAGTGCGGCACTATATATATATATAGAGTCTCTCTAAACTCCAGAAAGAGCAAGAAACCCCCCCAACGTGACACACCTCAACCAATCAGAATTAATTTCATCATCACTGTCTCACGTCATACAACCCTATTTGGAATGGAAGCTTCCATGGTTACTACTAGAACTATCCATACGCTTCGATCGATAGTAAACAACCGACTCTCGAAAATTCTCAAATAACATAGACCAACCAAAAACACCAACGTTATACAAAGCTTCAACGCAAAATCAAATCAAAGATAAATACACTCCACTACTGCATGCGTTGCAAAATAAAACGAACAGATCTATCGCGCGCGTCACACACGCAAGCCTACCATCGCACGCGCTTCACACATAATATCGTGCGAATTTCACACGCACCATCATGCGCGTTTCAACGTAACATATTCCTTTACGATAAATCTGGTCATTTTGGCCCAATCCCATGAGGTTAAAGAGAGTGTACAAAACCAGTTTTAGTGGATATCGATGCAATGGACTGGGTTTCTTAAGTGTGTTTAGCAGTTTTCTCTTCACCGTGGTCACGTTTTTGCTGAAATCAAGTTTTCCTGAGTGACTGTGCTTTATAAACAGGCCTAAGTTACAAACAAAAAGCACTGTTAAGTGCAGAAAACACAATCATAACTGAACTAATCTGTTCATAATACGCTTCTGATTCTTGTCAGTTATCATATTTTAGCCAGCTTACCTTCACACCGCTCTCGCCTTCAGGGTACAACATCGGCAGTAACAACCGTCTGGGTATGTACATTGGGCGTAACCTGTCTCCACCGTGGAGCACTCAATCTAGCTTAAATAACACCATATAGCACTCTATCTAGTTGAACGCCACTAAGGGGAGGTGGGGATGGAGGTGCGGTGGTTCCATAACAAACCAAAAGCATCTCAACTGCCAATTTGTATGCTACATGTTAAACAACAATAATAACAACATAACAACAACGTAACAATAACAGCAACAACAACAATCACGATCACCATGATGATGATGATGATGATGATGATGATGATGATGATGATGATGATGATGATGATGATGATGATGATGGAGGTAATACACATTGCTGCGATCGGTCGAAAGTACCGCCCAAACTCCCGCTAGCAGCAGGTTAAAGTATTCCCTCCATCCCTTCAAAGTATACTTTGGGCTCGCTGCTAGCCGCGGATGCGAACCGCAGAACTGTTTAAAAGTGATGGAAAGAGCGGAATATTGCTACAAGGGTTTGGGTAATGGTGAGTTGTAGTTCTATTCCTAGGTCCTTGCCCTAACCCTTTTCTCTACAAAAATGCTTTTTTTCCGTCCCAAAAACCCATTTGCCTTCTTGGATTCTGAAATTGTATGAAACCAAGTGAGGACACTGTCCGGCGTCAATAAACGGTTCAAAAAGATTCTCAAACGGTTCGTAAAAGACAGTTGACCTAGAAATAAATACAGCGTGACCTAATTCGTCGCATAGAGGAGACGAAACTTACTTTTCCGTTTCTAGACTTTCACTGACACTGTAACTGAGCAGGCTGCTAGCCTCGCCAAAGTATCCTTTCAAGGGACAAGGGACATACTTTCTTTCGATCGTAGCTATGTCATCATCACCACCATTATTGTTAATTTTAATTTTATTGTAAATTAAATACCGAATCCAAGCTCGCAACCTGCGTTGTGGCCGAGTGGTCTAAGACGGGACTAACTTGCCTTGTCCACAGGCCAGAAACCAACGGCGCCTGATAGGTGTGGGATAGATCCCGCCTCTGGGCATTATGTTTTTCCGAATATTATTTACTTTTCAACTCGGGCAACGTCTCGGGGGTTTTCTCCGGGTACTCTGGTTTGCCCCCCTCCTCCCTGCCCTCATCCCCCCGCCACCCCAGCAACACTTTTAAAAACACAATTAATATTAGGTAGAATGAGTTTGGGCGCACCAAAGGCTGCGAATACTTTCCCCAGACTTTCCCGATAAAAAGAGACAATAAAGTGTCAAAAGTCAAAAATAAAAATAAAAATGTGAAAAGAAAATAAACGTTATAATTTAAAAAAAACAAAAAAACAAACTGCGATTTAAAACAGAAGAGAGAGAGAGAGAGAGAGAGAGAGAGAGAGAGAGAGAGAGAGAGAGAGAGAGAGAGAGAGAGAGAGAGAGAGTCTTCTTGGGTGCAACATGCAGAATTGTTCACAGATCAGTCTGTGGACGCTATATGGTCAAAACTACTTGGTCTCCTGGTCTCAGAGCTCCGCGAAATTTTATTTTATTTCAGAGAACAGTTAAGATAGATTTTATTTAATGCATAGAAAAATGAGGTTTAGTCGTCATTTATCATCTCGGAGGATAATTGCTTTACAAGACTGGGTCGTCGATCGCTATTTTATCTTCGTTATCGCACTTCGTATACTCCTTTGTGAAATGAAATTGTGGACAGAGATCCCAACAAATTATGGATCAAAAGCTGGACCGGAATACAGACCTTGATAGCCAAGTTACGTCCACCAAACTGGATGAGGTTTTGACCATTGATTAGAGAACAGCGGCCGGCTTCTCCTGTTATGTGAGACAAAAAACGTGTATTTAACAAAACTAACATGGTCTAATGCAAGGATTACACATCTACCTGATTAAAAACGAACTAAGCAATGACACACATGGTGAAACTGGGGCATCAAACATAGACCTGCTAGTAATCGAAAACTCAAAATGTTATAATAGCAAAATAATGGGGAAAGCTCAATGCATTACAATACTGTTAATAGCACCAGCCATACAAAAGAGTAACTATGGCAGACAGCAAGTCTCTCTACTATATAAGGATTTTGTTGTTTTTACTCACACAAACAAATAGGATTACATTCCTTGAAAAATTTATATTACTTTCATGAACTATAAAGGTAAAGTACATATTTTAACATACTGAAAATACAAAATATTAACAATCAAAATTAAGAGCCAAAGCAAATCATGCCAGATTTCAATTTACATTATTGAAAATATGTCAAACTATTACCTGCTGCAATGAACAGGGAAACCACGAGCAAAACAGCAATCTTCATGTTGAAATACAATTCAATCTCAAATGACACTGAAAATAAAATATTACAGTAATAAAACATGATATTAATAAAATATAATTATAGTAAAAGTCGGAGGAGGAGAAGGAGGAATAGTTGTAGTAGGAATAGTTGTAGTCTAGTAGGAATAGTTGTGGTAGGAATAGTTTTAGTAGGAATAGTTTTAGTAGGAATAGTTGTAGTAGGAATAGTTGTAGTAATAGGAGTAGTAAGGGTAGCAAGGCCAAGAGTGTTTAATTCAAGAAAACCTTCAGCTGCACATAGATTCATAAAACATAGAATTATGTACTCATGTTGATAAATAGAAATGTATGTACTACAGCACTCTCAGGAAAACGTAGTAGTAGTAGTAGTAGTAGTAGTAGTAGTAGTAGTAGTAGTAGTAGTAGTAGTAGTAGTAGTAGTAGTAGTAGTAGTAGTAATCTGTTTTTTGTTTTGGTACGTTATTTAAACCATTCTTTTTTTATATGTGTTTTTACGTCCTTCATTGTGGTTCTATTGATTTATTATATTTTTAGTTCACTATTTTTTTTATGGCTTGTTACGGTTAAGGCATCTGACGTTATCTGAATATGCTAGTGCTAGTAAGATTATCCATTTAATTTCATTGTTGGTAAAACTCGCCAATTTACTGCCTAACAAACAGTAACTATAAAAACTCGAAAATTTCTATGTTGCATCTCAACAAATTTTTATCTTTTTAAACAATTCAGTATTCTATCTGGAAGTTTAAAGGAGGACTTACCAAGATCCACGAGGTTTGCCAAGATGAGAGTGATTTATGTTTGTCAAGTCACCCCTCTTTTATACAGGCGAGGGATCAACACCACTCCTTGGAATATACGCTCACGCAACACTCTTCAAATTGCAATTAAGGCCACGTGTTTTCATCCACTAACACTACTTTCTTTCATAAACAATGTAATGAACGAGTGAGTAATCAATCTTACGGATGTTACCACGTTTCAGGTAAACAATTTGACATGTAATCGAATATAGATGGATAGTACAGCATCTGACTGTTGGAAAGAAAAGTCCTCAAAAGCAATAGATTTAGCTTGTTGAGATGTGTCACCACTAGTGCTTTGCACCCTTAAAGGGACCCAGTATTAGTAATTCAGCGTCACAGTTCCTTTTAATATTCACAGTGAGTGTTGCCTCACTGAAAAAAGCATACACCACAGAATACGTCGTTCAAGCGTAAACTTTTTTTTTTAAAAACTATCCATTGCACGTCAAGGAGCCGCTTCTATGTGGCAGCGTTATAAAACATTCTCAAAGAAACTGCCCATCCGATTGGGGCATTGCAGGGCGTGTGTGAAAGATAAGGTTGCCGAGAGTTGTCAGAGCGCTACGTAACGCTACGTAACTATTTTGGCGGAAAGTCTGGGCAATCCTACAGTCTGTAGCGGTCTCGAAAGAGGCTCTCTGGGTACTCCGGTTTCATCCCTCCCTTCAAATAATGGTAAATCTAAAATTTCACAAATATAATTACATTTCCTTGCCATCTCCTAATACACTATGTGTTTGAGTGATTGATGTGTGTTTACCCAGTACGTGGGAGGGTGTGAAAACATGTGAGCGTGTATGCTGGCACAGATCGCCGCGCTTTGAGCCTGGTTGGTGATTTTGGGGACAAGCGCGTAGACCATATAGCATCCATTAGTCATTAGTCAGTGTTTACAGGGTCCAAGGGATTGCAAAGAACCGAATCAGGACCACAACTTTATTAAATGAGGACTCCCCCCAGATCCATATTAAAGATCTGCGGAAACAACCTTAATGGTAACACTGAAGGCATTCCACTAGTCGGGTCACTTTACAATAAAGGCATCCCATTCCAACCGATTATGAACGAGAAAGAGCAAATGAGAATGACAGAAACAGTGGTCATTTAAAGCACTAAATTTCTAATCAATCTTCTTGTTGTTGTTGTTGTTGTTGTTGTTGTTGTTGTTGTTGTTGTTGTTGTTGTTGTTGTTGTTGTTCTTCTTCTTCTTCTTCTTCTTCTTCTTCTTCTTCTTCTTCTTCTTCTTCTTCGTCTCCTTCTTCCAGCATTTCCTGTACCCAGAACATCACCAACAACGAAGTCTGACAGACCATCACACAAGCCTTTAGACAACACGATAACATGCTCACAGTGGTGAAAAAACGGAAACTCCGATGGTATGGTCACGTCACCAGAGCATCAGGCCTTGGAAAGACCATCCTGCAATGCACGGTGCAAGGAGTCAGAAGAAGAGGGAGACAGAAAAAGAAGTGGGAGGACAACATTCGAGAATGGACTGGCTTGACACTGAGCGAAGCCATGAGGGTTGCTGAGGACAGAGGAAGATAGGGTACGCTAGTTAGACGATCATCTGTAGTGCCCCAACGACCTTTGATTTACAGGATAGGATAGGAAAGGATAAGAATATCATAGGAAGCCCTAGTGACCATTTGGCAAAAAGCGTCCAATATTCCCAAGCTGACCTTCGAGTTACGGGATAGGATAGGATAGGATAGGATAGGAATTCATTCACTTATCTGTGTATACTTTTATTTCTTGTGGGTTTTTTTGTGACACAGCGCACAACAACTGAATTTATACCGTACCCTGTCAGTGGGCATAGGTGTCCGTACTGAGCAACTTAATAAAACAACTATTTGCGGTTGATATCAACCGGTGCTGATGACAGTAAAATGATATTGAAATATTTGCAGCGCCAACGAATCGTGTACAAGTATAATACAAAGGCAAAAAATGTATTTCGAACAAAAAATAATAATAAAAAGACATTCGGAGCGACGGACAATCGCCAGACTCGCTGACAACCCGATTGTTGCTGAAAGATGGCCCATGATTTGAAGTACCTCAATCCCCAAACTCCACAAAATCGCTCCAGCCGTTTTTGAGATGGTGAGCAAAACGTGTTTAGCGACAAATAGACTCCTTTGGCCTTGACCTTTACGGTAGAGCAAATATTAGTAATGTTCCCATGAAGTTTGGTCAAAATCCGTTCTGTGGTTCTTGAGATATAGCATCCGACGGCCTGACCGACAGACCAATATTTGGCTATTTCAGAGCCCCCCTTCCCTCCCCCCTCCTCCTCCGCCCCCGACTGTATGAAAGTATATTCAGATAAATCTGCAAAGGCAAAAACAACACAACAAGGGAACAGGACGGAGGCGGCGAACTCCCACACTGCCTTGCAAATATTTTCTCTGTCAGAAATCAATGTCTTTTCTCTATTTGATGAATGAGCGTAGCAACGACAGCAGCTGAACCAACCTGTTGACATTGTCACTGCTCAAGGCAGTGGCCGATACAGCATCTAACTCGAGGCGCCCACACGCTGCCTTGGGCGCGCACTGTTTGACGCCACGCACAACTTTGCACAATTCTTGGTGACCGTATATGTGGGAGAAAGAGGGGAGAGGGGAAGGGGGTGGGGGGGGGGGGCTAGTGCTTGCTATAGGTGTGGTTTTTTTTTTAAGTTGGCACTCACCCCTCTAGAACATGAGCGTCAAGATTTTTGAAGTCTGTGCGATGGAATGCATGCGTTGCACAGACTAGACCTCGGTTTATACTCTCATCCGAATGAGAAAAGCTATATTTATCCCCCATGATACCCTACAGACTTGAAGGACAATCAACTGCATCTTGTCAGAAAGTTTTACATCGTTCACATTCAAATCTCGTTTGATATATATTTCTAGACATAAGTTGACCTTCGTTTATCAGGTGGAAACGTAAGCTAACAAGTTTTTTCATACCCCTCCTTCTTCTTCTTCTTCTTCTTCTTCTTCTTCTTCTTCTTCTTCTTCTTCTTTTTCTTCTTCTTCTTCTTCTTCTTCTTCTTCTTCTTCTTCTTCTGCTTCTTCTTCTTCTTCTTCTTCTTTTTCCCTTCTTCTTCTTCTTCTTCTTCTTCTTCTTCTTCTTCTTCTTCTTCTTCTTCTTCTTCTTCTTCTTCTTCTTCTTCTTCTTCTTCTCGTTCTTCTTCTTCTTCTTTTTCTTCTTCTTTGTTCCTTTAAAACAAATTAAACATGGCATTTCAGTGTTTGATTGATAGTCACTTGTACTGCGCTGATAACGCAAGTTTTTAAGGTTGCAAAAGATCCAGAACAGCGCTGCGCGTATGGTTCTTCGTCAGCCCCGTCGTGTCAGTCCCACTAAGTTGCTCAGAAGATTGCACTGGTTGCCCGTCAAAGCTCGTATTGAATACAAATGATCCATTATCTGCTTCCAAAGCCTACACTCTTGAGTCTTTCCCATCATATCTCTCTGATCTGCTTCAGCCATACACACTTGCACGTTCGTTACGTTCTGCAAGTGCCTCTCTTCTCACTGTCCCAGGTTATTCCTTGATTACTTTTGGAAAACGTTCTTTCAGTGAGCTTGGGCCTTTATCTTGGAAATCTCTTCCTGTATCTCTAAGACAAGTTCAGTGCCTCACAACTTTCAAGAAACTCCTCAAGACTCATCTGTTTAATAAGTACCTTTCCTGAGTCCCTCACCTTGGGTTGCCTGATGCCCTCTTCCTCATAGGAGTTTTATTTGAAACTGTAATGTTTTTAAGTACGCATTCATTTATCCCATGCATTTTATCTGTTTGATGCTTGCTTTTACCTTCCTACTTATTTGTGTGTGTGTGTGGGGGGGGGTGTAGGTGTGTGTGTGTGTGTGCGTGTGTTCAATATCTTCACATTTTATTGTATTTATTTATTATTATTTTTTTTAAACCTGAGAGTATTTTAAAGTACTATCCAATTCATTGTTATTGTGATTATTTATTATTAATTACGGTTGTCTATAGTTATATTTCTGTGCATTGTATCTCTTTTGATGTTTTATGCGCTTTGAGCTGATATGTTGTCTGATATGTGCGCTTTACAAATAAAATTATTATTATCATTATGCTGTCACAGCATTCATAGTCACTTGTACTGCGCTGATAACGCATGCTGTCACGGCATTGATAGTCACTCGTAAAGCGCTGATAATCCATGCTGTCACAGTATGCTCATGGCGCATAGTGTTCGAGATGTACGCTTTAAGCTCCATTTTAGTTGGGTAATCGCGCTATGTTAAAGCCTTTTGCTTACTCCTTCTACTTCTTCTTCGACAGTGGTAGGACTTTTGCCTGGCACACGGTTGACCTAAGAAATCTCTGTGGGTTCGGGAACTGAATAGAATAGACCCAACGTTTTCCGGTGTGTCACAAGAGGCGACTAACAGGGGTGATGCCAGCAAGGCATCACTGGGCGAAAGTCTTCTACACAGAAGACACCGGCCAAAACGGAGGAATATCACGTTCTCAACGACCACGTGCTCGGGGGCCAAGGCGATCCACACTGTATTCGTAGATTTCGGCTGTGGCCAAAGGCCTGGAGAGGATTGGGCCCTGCCAGGTCTTTCTTGCCCAAGATATGATGAAAAGAACCACTCACTCCATACCGGATCGGTCATCGCCCGGGTCACTAAGGACAGCGCCTTCCGTTGGCCACCAGGACGGAGGTGATAAGTGTGTTACTGATGGACAACTTCGCAAGATCCGCACGAGAGACAACATGATCATAGGAACCTGGAATGTCAGGACCCTAGCTGTGGAGGGAAAATTAGAAGAACTGGCCCACGAGCTGGACCACTACTGATGAAACATTGTAGGTATCAGCGAACTGCGCCGGAAAGGCCTAGGTGAAACAACGACCGACAAAGGCCACAAGCTTTATTTCAGCGGGAGAGATGACAGGCACGAACACGGCGTTGGATTCTTAGTCCACAAAGACATTCTAGCTACCGTCATGGGTTGTCGCGCAGTCTCTAGTAGACTCATTACCATCCGTCTGAGAGCAGCCCTTTCAACATCAGCACAGCAGACCTGGTGTGCGGCGTGCCTCAGGGTTCCGTTTTAGGGCCGGTGTTATTCACTCTGTACACCAAGCCACTGCTTCTCCTGCTGAGAAAGCATGCTGTTGAGAGTCAGTCATTTGCAGACGACACACAACTGTACAAATCCACCGCCCCCTCTCTCATTAATTCCACTGTTCAGACTTTGGAGAACTGCATCACAGACATTAAGTCATGGATGACACTCAACAAGCTTAAACTTAATGACGATAAAACCGAAGCCCTCCTCATTCACAAGCACAACACCTCCTCCTCACTCTCGCCTCTCCCAACATCGCTCACAGTAGGGACAACAAACATTCAGCTCTCATCCTCAGCAAGAAATCTCGGCTACATTCTCTCCGATGACCTGTCCCTCAACAACCACATCTCCAACGTCTGTCGCTCTGCATACACGGCCATACGCCAAATCAGCTCCTTTCGCCACTATCTTACAGTCCCTGCCACCAAAACCCTAGTCTGCGCTCTCGTCCTTTCTCGTCTTGACTATTGCAACTCTCTCCTTGCTGGCTCCCCGAAACACATCATTGACAAACTACAAAAGGTTCAGAACTCAGCAGCTAGACTAGTATTCCGAGCTAAGAAACGCGATCACATCACACCTCTACTACACTGGCTTCCTGTGCAAGCACGCATAGAGTACAAACTCTCTGTTCTCTGTCACAACTTCTTCACAGATTCTTGTCCTTCCTACCTTGCTGATCTACTGTCTGTCTACTCCCCTTCACGCACTTTAAGATCTTCTGCTGACACTCGCACACTCAAGGTTCCAGTCACCCGCACTAAGACATACGGCCAACGTGCATTCGCTTACTCCGCACCTAAGCAGTGGAACTCCCTTCCCTCCCATATCCGCAACATACAATCAACACAAGCATTCAAAAAGGCCCTCAAAACCCACCTCTTCAAACTGCACTATTCAGATTGATTTGTATCCCGCTGCCATTCTCTCATCTTTTGTCTATGTCTGATCCGTAAGTGTATAAATGGCTGTAAATATTTATACTGTTTCTCTTCCTGGGCCTAACCGGGCATATAAATAGCTGTGAATAGGCTTTTGTCATTCTATCTTCTGCCTTTTTTGTCATTTGTGTACATAGTTGTAAATAGTATATTTTTGTCTTTTTTTGTAATTTATGTACATAGTTGTAAATAGTCCGTACCTTTACTGTCCCGTCTTTTGGTGTATTGTAGCAAAAGTGATGTTTCATCGAGTGCATGTATTTATATGTAATGACTATGTAAAGCGTGGTGAGTCTGGTCATAGGCTGGAGTACCCGCTATATAAAAATCCGTTATTATTATTATTATTATCACCATTTAAAAAAAAGAGGTGGGAGGACAACATTTGAGAATGAACTGGCTTGATATTGAGCGAAGCCACGAGGGCTGCTGATGACATAGAAAGATGGAGTGCGCTGCCCTGATAGCACACGCCCAATGGGCCAACAGCGGCCCAACAGCGGCCCACAAGCGGCTGAAGAATCAGCCCAAAAGTGGCCAATAGTAGGCATGCCGACTGCACCCTGCGGTATGAGGGCGTACCGCTGTTGGCACCAGAGCGGCTGTCAGGAGGCGCGATGGTGGTCAGATGGGCGGCATTTGGTCGGCCCGACCAGGGTTTCTGATGCTGAACCGCACATGGTGGTTAGATTACCGTCCCCGGACACAGGCGCGTATAGGGGACTTGTTAAGCCGCACATTTGCCAATGAGCCGCTTAAATGCCTCTTGACTACCGCCAGCCTGCCTTTTGACCACCACCTGGCTGCCTCTTGATCACCGCCTACCTGCCCCTTGACCATCCTTGGATATCCTCTTCCACTTAATGCCATTACCCACATTAAATACATGGTTAAACGATCATCTGTAGTGCCCCCACGACCTTCGAGCTATGGGATAGGATAGGGATAGGGCAAAATACAGAGTGACCATTTTTACTGTCCATCGTAGCAATATGGTTGCTTTGATGGTGCAGTGTTGATTAAGGTTCTACATACTCATCCTCCCATGAATTGTTATCCCCGTCTACCATATCGCCAATGGCGGGTGTAGACGTTAAACTTCAATGTTTATTCAATTGTTGTTGTTGTTGTTGTTGTGGTTGTTGTTGTTGTGGTTGTTGTCGGTGTTGTTGTTGTTCTTCTCCTTCTTCAACATCATCATCATCATCATCATCATCATCATCATCATCATCATCATCATCATCATCATCATCATCATCATCATCATCATCATCATCATCATCATCGGCTTTTTGCAGTTCGCTTGACCCTATAAACAATAACTAGCTAACTATCATCATCACCATCATCATCACCATCATCATCGTACTAAGATCAGAGTTTCGCAAGCAGGCGATCCAAATGTTACCTGGTGGGAGTCGAAAATGGCTAGGCTGTTTTGATCGCGAGTGAATATATTAATAAATAATTCTTGACAGATTATCATCCTGGGTAAACAGCATAATAGGGCTCGGGACATTAAGGTTACCCAACTGTCATTGAATCAATCAACTGAGATCACATTTTTGCACTCTGCATTTGGGGGGAAAATCATAACCAGCGCTAGTAATCGTACCGAATGTCTTTGAAATCTGCCCAGATGTTCTTGAGATATGACATGCCACTCTTACTGTCCGACTGGTGACAGAATCTCGTTGAGGTCAACTTCAACCTATTCCCAGATTAATACAGCCACAGAGAGGGGAGGATAATTTATGGTAGCAGGTTATGTTATGATTAATGAGAATTAGTGGATGTGATTTCGTCTTATATTTCCTTTTGTGTTGAAACTGTTATTCCTGTGAAGGAATGTGTGGTTTTCCCAAACAATAAGCCTTGGGTGTCCAAAGATTTAAATTCAGTTTTAAATAAAAAGAAACGTGTGTTTTTCAATGGAAGTGACCATGACAAAAAGATGATCAACAGGGAAGTCCGTGATGCTATCAAGAAAGCCAAAAGGGTTTACAAAGAAAAAGTAGAATCCCAGTACAGTGGTGGCAACCTTAGGGGTGCCTGGAAGGGGATTATGTCCATGGTATCTGTCAATCAGAAAACGGATTGTCCTAAGAAGTCTGTAAAACTTGAAGGTGTTGTTGATGCTGATGTGCCCAACGTTTTAAACCATTTTTATTCTCGCTTTGAAAAGCATGACTTTTCTGCCAACATCTCTGATATTAGGACTTCACTTGTACCTGACCATAATATTATTATTTCAGAGGAGACTGTGACCAAAATGTTTAAGTCTATGAATGTTAACAAAGCACCTGGCCCTGATGGGATTTGCGGTAAAACACTGCGTTATTGTGCTGATCAGCTTGGCGCCGTCTTCCAGCCTCTCTTCCAACAGTCTGTCGATTCTGGGAAAATACCATCTCTTTGGAAATTTTCTAATGTTGTCCCATTACCCAAAAGGTCTAACCCTAAACAACCCAACGACTTTAGGCCTGTTGCTCTCACATCTCTTGTGATGAAAACTCTTGAAAAAATTATCAAGGCTCTGGTTTTGAGTGCGACTGAAAAGTTTCTTGACCCGCTGCAGTTTGCTTACCGGGCTGGTAGGGGGGTGGAGGACGCCAAGCTGTTCATCTTAAATACTCTGTACAAGCATCTAGAAAAACCAAAGGCACACGCACGCCTCGTTTTTGCAGATTTTTCTTCTGCATTTAATACCATGCAACCACATATTCTGGCGAAAAGATTGATTGAGGATTTTAGGCTTTCTGACCAACTTGTTTTGTGGATCTTGGATTTTCTGGTTGATAGACAGCAGAGAGTTTGTGTTAATGGTTGTTTTTCTGATATTGCTGTTACATATACAGGGAGTCCTCAGGAATGTGTGTTATCTCCCCTGCTTTTTATTTTGTACACTGACAGCTGTAGAAGTACCCAAGAGTGTAGGTTTTTAGTTAAATTTTCAGATGACTCTGCCTTGTTGTCTCTTTTTCAGGGCCCGGAAAACGATCATGGTCTTGCCCTTTCTGATTTTGTTAACTGGTGCGATAATAATTTTTTGGAAATGAACGTGTCTAAAACAAAAGAAATGCTTTTTGATTTTAGGACAGTGAAGGATGATGTCCGTCCATGTGTTATTCATGGTGAAGATGTGGAAGTTGTTGACACATATAATTATTTGGGTACAGTTTTTGATAGTCAGCTGAAATTTGATGTCAACACCCACAGTCTTGTCAAACGTGGTCAGCAAAGAATGTATCTTCTTAGGAAACTAAAATCCTTCTCTGTAAACACAAAGATCCTCAGTTTGTTTTACCAGTCTTTTATAGAAAGTTTGCTGACTTTTTCTTTTATCTGTTGGTTTCACGGTCTGACTGTGAAGGATAGGAACAGCCTGAATAGCATAGTCAATGTCTGCTCAAAGATTATTGGAGTTAGGCAGAGAGATCTTTCTTCTTTCTGTGATCAGCAGATCTTACGGAAAACCGGGAGCATCCTTCATAGTCATCAGGAACATTGTTTGAAACCCGAGTTCACACTGTTGCCATCCAGACGCCGATATGCTATGCCCATCTGTAAGGGAAATCGGCGTTCTAAATCTTTTATTCCCAGTGCAATCCGACTGCTTAATATTACTAACCGCTTTTAGTTTTCTGCACTTTTTGGATCTTATTTGTTATATAGTGAGAGTCTCCCTTTAGTGTCTATGTGTACTGGCTGAACTTTTTAATCAACTTGTTGAATTTTGTTGACTTTTGTGATATCACTTGTGATCTTGATTCGCGTGTGTGTGCTTGTGTAATGTTTTTTTAAATTTATGTATTTCTTTTTTTTTTCTTTTTTTTTCAAAAATTGGTTTATGATACATTTTTTGAGTTTCTTTATGCTGCCTCATAAACTTATAATGTAATTGCCCTTTGGGATGAATAAAGTTGTATTGTATTGTATTGTATTGTATTGTATTGTATTGTTATTTATGTATTTTATCGTTGTTATGTGGCGCTAGCGTCTTGCCAGGTCAAGAGGTGCTCGAGGTTAGAGCCGATAAAAAACGCAATCCAAGCCGCCAAAGGCGACCATGATCTCAACAAGAAAGAGGAAGAATCCATATTTCCATGCTAGAGTTATCGCCCTTCACACCTATACTTGCCTCGCTAATTTTCCATTGGAAGTCGAGCAGACGATCCTCGTTCGAAGAATGACGATGATCCTCCCCGATTTTTGTGCCAAAATAACAATTCTTGTTTTATTATGGTATAATGATTGTATTTATTCTATAAGTTCAGGTACAGGAAAGCTCGCAGGCGTTACGTGTGGGAAAACATTATTGAGATCATATTATGTGATCGAGTGATCCGTACTGAGATAATGTTGTTTTGATTGCCATGGGGTTGTGTTTTTTATTGTTTTTTTGTTTTTGTTTTCTGGGACGAAAAGTTCATAGTTAGGACAGTAAGAGAAGAAAGATCATAAGCAGTATGGCAATGCCCCTCAATATAATAGGCTACTAGTCATCAAATCAATGAGTATGATCGATCTAATAATACTTGACTACATGTCTGATAAATAACCAGACCATAACATCACGGTCATAAGATAACAGCGTTATTTTATGTACTTATTTTATAGTTCTTATTGAACGCATTTCAAGCTCAAAGGGCTTCTCAAGGCGCTGGCCGATACAGGATCTAAACTTGCTGTCTTAGAAAACCGTGCACAATCCTGGACGCCTGGGATTGAGCGGAAAGGGACTTTGCTGGGTGTATTTAAAGTAACCGGCACTCACCCGCCTTGGATATGAGCATCAGGATCTTTAAAATCCGTGCTATGGAATGCATGCATGCACGGAATAGACCTTGGTTTAAACACTTATCCGAAGGCGTTTGCATGGGCGTCAGGGAAGGGTCATGCTATTTTGGTCGGCATTTTAGGCCGTCAACCGACTTCTAACCAATGTTATCGCTTAAGATTCAATACTTGCACGGTTTTGCCGTCGTATATCCCACTGAGCCAACTGAGACCCTTCAACAATATTATGGTTGCACCAGCCGCGGCTTCAGCTAAAAGCGCGATGAGGAAAAGAAAAAGCAAAAATAAAAAAAAACTCCGCATTTCAGCTGTCGCACAGCAGCGAATACCTGTCAATCCAACTATTGCTTTTCAATAAAACATCACATAGAAATCATATCCTTATTGTGTTGATTACTTCTCAGCCTACGTTCCTGATCTCCTTAAGTCTTTACTCTAGCATCTCTCATCCCATTTCGTCTACTGTATCTTCGGCTCCTACTGTTGGCTACTGTTCAAATAGGTAGGTAAAAGGTAAAGGTAGTCCCATAGCCTTGTGGCCGTAGGGGAGCGTGATGTTGGAGATCACACTTATCTTGGGCCAGCGTAATGAGGGTGATGCCCATCTCTCTCCCTCGCTGCTTTACCTTCCCCACCTTTAAGAGAGTAGGTACTCAGTCACAGTTGAGTCAACTGGAGGCGTTGTTATTTGTCGCTTCACGTTTTGCGGTCACCCATCCAAAGTGCTAACCGCACTGGACGGTGCTTAACTTGCGACACAGTAGCGAGTGCTCCAACCACTGAGCTATCCGACACCGCCTGGAGCTTTTTCCTATCCCTTTCTTTATACCAAAACTCCAATTGCCCGAGAGAGAGAGAGAGAGAGAGAGAGAGAGAGAGAGAAGAAGAAGAAGAAGAAGAAGAAGAAGAAGAAGAAGAAGAAGAAGAAGAAGAAGATGATGATGATGATGATGATGATGATGATGATGATGATGATGATGTGGAGTGGTGAAGAAATAGGTAGTAGTACTGAAGATTGGCCGGGGTTCAAACGGCCGATATGAGTTGCGGCCATGACAAAAGTAGGCGACTGCTTGCTGCTGGAAGCTTCGTGGAGATTCTCGAACCTTTTTTGCCCGAGGTTCTCAGTTCCAAAACCTAGGTTCCCGAACCTTCCTTTTAGTTTTTTTTTTCTTCAACCTTTCATTCTTTTCTTTACTATATCATTCCGTCGTTTTTGAGTCCGTCGACTTGTTCTCATTGGGAATATTAAGCTGAATCAGTTGACCCGAGGAAAGGACAGTACAAGGAAATGCCAATTCCAGTAGCGCTTCATTAGAAAATGGGCCTAAACCTGACTTCAAACAGTGGTCTACCGGCCACCACGGGGCAGCAGCTGCACTACACGATAGTGGCTGGTTTCTGATACTGGGTGCAAGCGGTCACCAACCTAACCTATCTTCGACGAGGGGAGGTAATACACATTGCTGCGATCGGTACAAAGTATCGCCAAAACTCCCGCTAGTAGCAGGTGAAAATATTCCCTCCATCCCTTCAAAGTATACTTTGGGCTCGCTGCTCGCCGCGGATGCGAAGCGCACTACTGTTTAAAAGTGACGGAAAGAGCGGAATATTGCTACAAGGGTTCGGGTAAGGGTTAGTTGTAGATATATCCCAAGCCCTTGCCCTAACCCTTTTCTCTACAAAAATGCTTTTACCGTCCCAAAAACCCAATTGCCTTCTTGGATTCTTAAATTGTATCAAACCAAGTGAGGACACTATCCGGCGTCAATAAACGGTTCGAAAAAATTCTCAGACGGTTCGTAAAATACAGTTGACCTAGAAACAAATACAGCGTGACCTAATTCGTCGCCTACAGGAGACGAAACTTACTTTTCCGTTTGAAGTCTTTCACCGACACTGTACAGCTGTAACTGAGCAGGCTGCTAACCTCGCTTACCTCCCTTCAAGGGACAAGGGACATACTTTGGCCTGCTGCGCAGCGTGTGCCTGGAGTATACTTTCTTTCGATCGCAGCTATGTGCAATGGGTGACGAGGGTGCCTCTGGACATCCTCGACTGTTCTTCTCCTCAAAATGCATCTTTGCAAAGAACACTTCTCGTTAACGCTACCCAGCCATACAGGACGTAAAAATCAGTCACATTGTACCTAGTCCTTAATTGCATTCTAACGACTGTCAGTACGTGCCAAGGTAATCATGACATTCATTGACCGAATTTTATCTTCATAGTAATGACTTAATAATGTTATACTTCACGCACTAGTCATTATCAGCACGCATTGACTAGAGAAAGTCGTCAAATGAAATTATTGTATTTGTTACGCGTAATCCTTGAAACTGCGTATTTCATGAAATACGTAAGATTTTGCTCATTTCATGAAACAGCCAAATTTAGTATGTATTTTCAGTCATTATTTTCGTTCTGCTTTGAGTTGTAACGACGTAATTGTAATGTTCCGCGCTTTTTTGGAATCTGGGCAATTCTAGAATTGGCCTGCGCAATTCTAGAATTGGCCTGCCCATTTTTGGAATTCCAACATTGGTTCGAGTTCGGGTTCGGGTTAGGGTTTGGGTTAGGGTTACGGAAATGTTAGGGGTTAGGTCCCTAACCCTTTCCCTAACCCTAACCTTAACCCTAACACTGGCGGCCAATGTTTTCATTAAAACAATGGGCAGCCCCTTCTATAATACTACTAATTCCAAAAATGCCCTGATTCCAAAAACGCGCAGAACAGTAACAATGTCGTCCTCGTTGATCACAGTGGGAGCACTTAAATGCCTTTAAAGTTTACTGCAGCTGTCTACATACAAGATGCACTACAAACTAGCACATGTCTTCATGTTTACAGCGGCAGTGTAGGGGTTTATGGTTGCTTTCTTAATTGCCTAGCAATTTTCCACACAAAAATGCTGATAGATTTTAGAGTGGTATTATAAAGTTTGGAATGTCCCACAATTCAACATTAAACTTCGTATTTTATTTCTGCCCACCTCGCACACATTTTGCAAATTTTGTATGAAAATAAAAGGCATCAAATTGTGCACATAGCACATTAAAACAAAATTTTCTACAGGCAAGATACCATTACGTTAAAAAAACAACAGAACATCCGCAGCTGAGTCACAGTATACTTCGAAAAACGTTCCTCATCGCTTACTTCCTCGATGCTGTTTTAGACAAGAATGGGCCCGGAAGTGCGGCGGACAAGGGACGTATGTAGTGTTTGCAAGTCGCCAAGGGAGGTAGCAGCCCCATTTAAATCGGCCATATAGTTGCATAAAGCTTCAAAAGAAAAATAATTATACTCATCAACATAACCCTGATAAGCCAGAACCACATCACAGATACGGATCCATCACACAGGAGTAGTAGCAGTATGTCTATGAGTGAGAGGAACATGGAATATGACCGAAGGGTCAAAGATGTTTTTCAAAAGCGCTTAACTGGAGAGAAACAACCAGGACATGACTATCACATTATAAAAACCTTTGGCATCTCAGCGTTTCGTGGTTTGCAACAAGTCATTCGACTAAAGTTCTGCAAAGGTATGATTCCAGAGGAACGGAAAGAGGATATTATTTCATCTATGCGTCTTGAAACAGATACGTGATGTTATCTCTGCCGATAGTTAGCTATATAGATAGACAAATAGACACAAATAGATGAAATAAATAATAAATAGATAGAGGTTTGTTGGTTGGTTGGATTATTAACATTATATCAGTTGTGCATCTTGAAACAGATTCGTGTTGTTATCTCTGTGGATAGATAGACAGGCAGGCAAACCGATAGACAAATAGATAGTAGATAATAAATAGAAGATAGATAATAAATCGATAAAGGTTTGTTGGTTAGTTGGTTTGTTGATGGGTTGAATTATTGACATTATATCAGCTATGCATTTTGAAACAGGTACGTAATGTTCGATCGATAGGTAGGATAGATTGATTGTATGGCCACGTCACCAGATCATCAGGTCTGGCAAAGACCATCCTGCAAGGCACAGTGCAAGGAGGTAGAAGAAGAGGGAGACCGAAAAAGAGGTGGGAGGACAACATCCGTGAATGGACTGGTTTGACACTGAGCGAAACCATCAGGGTTGCTGAGGACAGGAAAAGATAAAGTACGCTGGTTTAACGAGCATCTGTGTTGCCCCTACGACCTCCGAGTTACGGTATAGGATAGGATAGGATTTAAGTAGGTAGGTTAGTTTGGTTGGATGACTAATGATGACTTTCTCTTTCTCTCTAAATTACTCAATTTCATTTCTATTTATGTTTCAAGCCACGGTCGAGAAAAGAAAATACTAAAGAAATTGCAGACTCATTATGACAACGTCATGCGGTCAGATGTGAGAAATGTATAGTCTCTGAGTGCGAAAGATGCCTGGAAGAAAGGCGACGCAAATAAACTGTTGCAGGGATCATGGTTCGTCCTATCCCCGTGACAAATCTAAATGATCGAGGACAAGTATGCAGTCTCTTTGTGATGGATCCTTCCGCTTCATAATGCACTATCAGGAACATCTGTTCAAATTTCACTTCCTTTGTCCATTGACATCAAAGAGAGCAGAGGAAGTCGCCAATGAATTTTGAGAATTTTTTTTTTTTAAGAGGGTGTGAAGAAACGGAAATTCCGATGGTATGGCCACATCACAAGGGCATCAGGCCTTGCAAAAGCCATCCTGCAAGGCACGTTGTAAGGAGGAAGAAGAAAGAGGGAGACAGGAAAAGAGGTGGGAGGGCAACATTCGAGAATGGACTGGCTTGACATTGAGCGAAGCCACGAGGGTTGCTGAGGACAGAAAAAGATGGAGTACGCTGGTTAAACAATCATCTGTGGTGCCCCAACGACCTTTGATTTACAGGATAGGATAGGAAAGGATAAGAATATCATAGGAAGCCCTAGTGACCATTTGGCAGAAAGCGTCCAATATTCCCAAGCTGACCCAACAGACCTCGTATACAAATGAGTCAAGAAAAAAGGTATGTGATTGGTCTAGCGAACAAGACAGTATAGTACAGAATGATCGAACACAGTAGGAATGAGAAAGAACAAAGGAGAAAGATAGCGAAAGTGGAAATTTAAAGCACTAAATTTCCAGAAAATTGGATACTATTTATACAGAAACCCCCAGCACCTCAACGGGGGGACGTATTTCATGAAATGAGCAAAATCATAGGTATTTCATAAAATACACAGTTTCAAGAACTACGCATAACATATTCACCTTTCTGCTTCCTCTAAACTTTCCATTTTTGCTCTCTCTCTCTGTCTCACTCTTTCACTAAGCTATCAACAACAAAGGCATCATTTGAATGATTGGATTCCAAAACTGTATTTTGTTCACTTCACCAAATAAACATCATGCTTTAGCATCTTTGAACAAATGATTTAAACAACGTGACAAGGAGATTATAAGTACATGTATATCATATTGTTTTAAGCCAATAGAAGACAATAATATGTAACTGTTATATATATAAAACTGGCAGATTATTTCTCTATAAACCACCACAAAAAACCTGTTTAACAAATCACATTGTAACAATCAGATTAATACAAATAAAACCATCAAAACAAAACAGTTGTTCTTGTCTGGTTCATTACCAGCTCAAAAACATCTAGCTGTTAAATGCAGGGTGGAAGCCATGCAAACTATTTGGGAAACGATCAGCTTTGCTTTTATATAGCGCTCCGCATCTCGAAGAACTGCTCACAGCGTGGCCCAAAATGCCAACGTGCTGCAAGAACGTGCGCTGTTTAACACCATGTACCACTCTGAACAGATCGACTCAACAAACAGCCTATCACCTTGTCCAACGATCTCAAACGCGGGAACTCAAATAAATAACTTTTCTGCAAAAAAATGTCTAACAACCTCCGAAGTATCTTGTGAAATGTTTGGGACAACAGTGGGATAGTTGCATGCAAACACACAGAAGTACAAAACAGTTCAGTTCAGAAAAGGAATGACCTCCTTTGAAGGCTTGCCATGGGTGAAAAGTGAGTTAGTGATTGTTTATAGACAGTCCAATAAGGACCACAACTTGGTTGAAAGAGGGTTCACCCCCGAACAGAAAACCTTGGCATCCCAACGGGGGTTCAACGAAAAGTGGCCGGCCGTGTCGTAGGCTTGCTGACGCAATAGCCATCAGGCGAAGACCTAGTAATATTTATTAACTATCCGACTCTTCAAATTGCATCTCGACAGTGAATCAGATTGAATGCGCCAGTGTGATTTTTCGCCTTCTCAGGTTCAAACCAAGCCAGACGCCATCGGCACAGCGTTAACTGGATTTGCGCATGCGCTGCAAGGGTGCTCAACCTAATCAGCATCTAATCATGAGCCCCTCCCTTCTCTCTCCTTGCTCCCCCAAACGTTGTGGGAGCAAGTTTTAAAACACGTAACACTTTTACTACATATTTGCTTCAGATTTTTCAGACATGGTCAAACGTAAAGTAAAAACTTAACTCAACAATTTTTTTTAAAATTATAAAAATCATAAAAAACTTGTGCATTTTACATATGTTTTGTGTTGGTTCATTTGGAGCCTGTGTGACTTCAACAAGGACTAGTTAATTTTTTTTTCTACATATTTGGGCCAATAAATGATATAGTAAAGAAAGCTAGCAAAATCTCTAAAGCATGAACACACGGTTGGTATATTACTAAGGCAGTGCCTAGTGCAATGACTCAACAATCTCTATTTATGTTCACCACAGCAAAACTCCACCATTTCACTCTACATTATTTAGTTTTTAGCTCCACATACATAGTTATACACAAACAAAACATACCGGTTACACATATTTTCTCAATGTGGTTTCTCAATGGCTAAATTACATGGTTATTGCTTTAGGTCCAGCGGACTCTTCTGGGCCAAACACACACAATTTTGTTTCCTTGCATTTGCATACAAAACAAAAGTTTTGTTAAGCATTTTAAGGCATCATTGCAAAGACTTAAAAAGCAGAAACTTGTAAGGCAGTTACAGATGCACGTGTATCTATACAGAGATGCCAACCTGCAGAAAAATCTGTAGTGAGAAATTTATAAATTGTCAGTAGATTTAAAATGTTGTCAGTAGACAAGACTTTTTAGAGGGAGCAAAGGTCCAGGATTGAGATTTCTTATTAAAAATCATATCAGAAAAATCAAAGATGACTGAGCTCTGCGAAAGAATTCTATAATCTGTGGTAAAACTTGACCCCGACTGAAATCAGAAGGATAAGCGATGTCAGTTCGCAAAATTTTTAACATCAACCTCCTACGAATCAGAATCATGTACAGCACAATGTTAGAGTTAATTTTAAAAAATCGCTTTGAGGTTGTGTATCGGCATAAAATTTTTTAAAAAAGGTAAATCTCATAGATTTCTTTGCATTGTTTTGTCTGCTGCTGCTGCTTCAGCTAAACAAGATGAACTACGATATGCAATAAGTTAAACTAATCAAATAGATTTATTACCTTATAAGGTCGTTATATAATATGCTGCATTATTTTATACTGTGACAGTGCCTAAGTGTAATGAGTCTGAAACGTGTAACAGTCCTTTTGCCATAATCATCAGCTGGAAATATATATTCTTGTAAAAAATATTCTCGCCGAAAGAAAAATGACTTCAGCGTAAATTTGCCACCAGAAAATAATACGGCGAAACCGTGAGGGTGGGCATCTCTGTCTATATAATAAAAATAATTACACAAAAATAACATAAAATTAATGTCAAATTCCAGAGGAAGCGCCCAAACTTCACCTACAGGGCTGACAAATATGAAGATTTCTCATCAGGTCATGTGTCAATATTGAATCACTGTTAAGTTAACTCACCTTGGGCCGCAATCAAGATTCAAATCAAGATCAACATTGCAAATCCTAAATGAAATCTTTGCAGATCGTTGCTATTAGAAAACCAAAGGAAAATAAAATCCTGTTATTTTTGGAACATTACGTTTTGTTTCTGTCTTGTTCTTATGCAAGCAAAAATAAAGTTAATGATTGAGTGATGGACATTATTGTTATCGTTTATTAATACTGAATTTTCTTCACAACACATTCATACAGGCGATGAATTACCAAACTCATGCACACACACACATACAAATAGCACCCAAAAAGTTCAGCAGGCTGGAACCAGTAGTAACCAGACACTTTCATTTCACATTCCAAGAAAGAAGAAATACAAGCTGGCAAGCCATTCAAATGCATTTCCAGATAATCATACAGATAGCTGACAATCAGAATGTTATCAAGGTGTTTAGTTTTGGATTTGTAAAAAATATGTTTGACACTTTAGTGTTCTTATTTTAATGTGAAATTCTGGGCCCCCTCCCCTGGGGAAGGCATAGTCTCAGCCTGTGGCACCTCCAACCCGTCTACCTAACATTAGTTGTGTTTTTTAAATTTCTGCTGGGGGAGCTAACTGGAGTACCCGGAGAAAACCCCTGAGACGTTGCCTGAGTCAAAAGTAAATAATATTCATAGAAACCTAACGCCCCGAGGCGGGATCGATCCCACACCTGTCAGGCGCCATTGGTTTCTGGCCTGTGGACAAGGCTAGTCCCGCCTTAGATCACTCCGACACTTCGCGATGAGGCGATGTTACAACTCTGCTTTATCCTGTGGAAGTAAAATGAAGGCATTGGCTCGTTCTGATTTCCCACAATTTCAAAGTAGTTCCAGATGATTATAACACACCAGCTCAATGCCAATGTGAGCAGCACTCTTAGGTTCTCCCACATTTTGCTGGCTGTGGGCTATTTATAGCTTGCCTGCACCCTCCCTTTCAGTGAAAGGAAAGGAAAGAAGAGCACCGGCTGAAGCTATTTATAGCTAACCTGGCTGAACTAACTTCAAAACCTAAAAGCTTTGGTTGAGTCGGTGTGATAACCTGGAAAAAAAAAAAAGGACAGACAAACACTGATTATTAAATTACTCAATAAAAAACAAAACAACAAATGTAAAGAGCTGCTCAAGGCCAATATCCACCAATACCTAGAATGCGCAAATATTTTCACTGAAATCGGGATGGACCTGAAGTCGGCCAGACCACGCTCACTATATTACATAAGACCCAATGATTCCCTCGCGCAGCACTCCACCACAAATCATGAGAAATTATGCTTCAATCAGGCACCAAGCACTTTTATGTACAAAGTAAATCATTTCAACAAACAAGCCGAGGCTCACAAATACAGCAAAATTCGAGTTTGCAGCCAACACTGGTTTAAATAATTTGACAATGACACATTATCAAAACAGCCACGTGCATACATCGATGCCTTAGAACAACAACGGTTTATCATAATCTCGCTATTTTTATCATTCTTTCACACAACCAGTAGAAAAGTTTTAAGAGCAAAACTCATCATATACTAAATGGGGGGTGGGTCTGAGGGCATGACCCCCGCTCCCCCCCTCCTTCCCCGAAAAAAATTGAAACATGTATAGATTAAAATCTGTGCACTCTGGCGCATCCTGGGAATTTTCCCCTGAATTTAAAAGTTCAAAAAAAATTACACATATTTTTAAAAAATAAATTTCCTGTTACCAAAGAAGATATTAATCATTTAACTGAAAAAAAAAAAAAAAAGCATACATTGTTTTGAACAGAGCAAATGTTCCGAGCGACTTTCAATCGCCACATATCCTCAGCTGCCATATCGCAATTTCATTTCACATGGCACACAAAAGGCCTCTCCTCTCTCCTCTAACTTCCACCGACTCTTCCTCCATTAATAATTCTATCGAGCCAATCCCAAAGCCAGCCGTTCTTGAGTACTTCTTTTATTCGAAAAGCCTTCCCTCATTTTACAATAGAAGCCATTTTTCACTGCGTACACATGAGAGGAAGTAAAGTTACAGTTTTAGTCTGACTGACTTTCACTCCATTTGGTGATCCGTTTGAAGATTCTTTCCAAATGGGAATAAAGGCAGATTATATACTGAGGAAAGAAATCTGTTTCACAAAAAACAAATTTAGTATGAACAACATATTTTGGGGCAAAAATTCTTTTTTGGGAAGAGGGGGGCGGATTTTGCGTCAAAAATAGGCAGAATTCTGTCTAAAAGAGGTCTTTCTTGCCTGCTATACCAACAAATGCAAAAATTTTATCAAATAAGAAAAATTATAAATTTTGTCAATGTTTCCGATAATACGTTGTTGCTCTAAGGCATCGATAATTGAAACAGCGTGCCTGGACTTGATGAGGCCTTCTACCACTCTCTAGCCCCGGCTACACTGAAAAATTATCCTAACTTCAAACCCAAAGCACACAAAAATCCATTCAGCAAACAAATGAACCAGAGACAAAAATTATTCATTTCAAATTTTAATTTACAAACAAATGTTGGCACAATTGCACGCTCATTGGCAGTATCGGATGCAAAATCACTCTCGTATTTTAAACAAGTAACACACACTAAAAAAAGGTGATAGCTAAGAAAATGAATTCCTCTTTCTCGGTAAAGTCAATGCCAAATCCACCTCTGCCAATTTAACAAACACCCTCAATATATCCCTGAATATATATCTATATTCAAGAATTTAAAAAATAAAGAAGGATTTACTCAGAAACTTAACAACAAATATCCTTTAGTGAACACTAATGCTGCGTCACACAATTGGCACGTTTACTTTCCAGATGGCAAAAACATTAATTCCAATTGATGTTTTTTCCTTGTGAAATATTCCTTCTATAAGATAACAATCAAACTAAAAACAAAGCCCTGAAAATGTAGACCATTGAAAAAAAAATACTGCTTTTTATTTCGCTCTCAGTTAGCAATAAAGTCACTTGTTTTCTCCCTGAAATGTTCCCCTGATTAAATATTTAACGGTCAACTGAAAACAAAAGCACCTAAAAATGTTAAACCGGAAAAAATCCTGCTTTCATTTCACTTCATGCTCAGTTAGCAAAAATGTCGCCCATTGGGATCCAGATGGTTTTAGGTTGGGTGGAATGGAACAGGAACTCCTCTCCGCTGCCCTGCGCGGGATCGCTGAAGTTCCTCTCCTGCCCGTTGCTCACCCAAGTTCGCTTGACGTTCTCAGCAGAAGCGTGCTCCACAAACTTGCAGCCGTCAGTGGAGCCGAAATACCATACAGCCTGCACGTCGTGGTGTTCGGCCAACACGCGAGTCAGGTGGTCGCGATTTCCCGTCAGGATGTTGACCACCCCGCCAGGAACGTCCGACGTGTCCAGCACCTGACCAAATCAATTCAAGAAGAGATAAATTCGTGCAAGAGGAACGGAAAATTGCTTCGAACACATAGCAACCTACTGACCTAACAGCTGTAGTGATTTCGCTTGCTGTAGCAAGGTCCATTACCTGATAGAGCTGCGCAGCAGCCAAAGGATGCTTATCACTGGGGATCATGATGACCGCATTGCCTCGCGAGATGGCTGCTGCAAAGAGAGACACGAAGGCCAGGAGCGGCTGCGAGTCAGGGCAGGCCACTCCTATCACCCCCACTGGCTCGTTCACTTCAAACACATTGCCATACATGGGCACTTCCTGCAAAAACACACACAAACACACATTTCAAACGTGTTCATGTTAACCCTTTCCCTGCAATGTGGACATGTACATCCTCTCTGGCTGCCTTGCAATGCTTCTGGGACGTACAATGTATGTCCATTTGCAACGCTCTGTTACTTTAGAAGAACAAGGAAAAGGGGGCAATTCCGTTACTTTTTTTGCAGCTCTTTCCTCTAAAACTACGGAAAGCTTAGGCCTAGGTTTCCGACTGACAAAGAACGAGTTTTATGTTTGCAAAAAGCACATGTTTGATCGTGCTCTTCAACAAAACCTGGCTGTTCGACACTGTGTGCCTCTCGAAGATGTTCTTGTTGAAATATTGCTATACAGTTATAGTGGTGATGAAGATTTTTAATGAGATGGAAACTACGATTCTGATTTTGAACCTGTAAATTCTGACTGTACATCTAGATCTAGTGACAGTGGCAGTGGAAAGTGTTACAGATATCAAGTGCTTCGGAGCCGATAATGCGAAGAAGCACAATGCTCCGCATTTTTCTGCTTTTAGATTCAAGTTCACTTGCTGCCTGGTAAATCGAGAAAACTTGTTTGAATCTTTTCTTCTGCTACATTGCTTTGCAGCGGTAATGCTTCTGGTGGGTTCAAGCGATCCATGGTCTTTGACCATGTAGAATTCAGTCTTTGAGGCAGTAGTAGTTTCTCAGTCACACCAAGACCAGTGCTCACCTCGAGTGCAGATTACGATAGAATTTTATTGTCCATCAACCAAGACATGGACACACACAATGACCATTATTATGAAAGTGTGACATTACTTGCACTGTGACAATCCTGTCCAAACATCATTATTACCTCCCTTGACTGCTATAGACTATTATTGATTTCTCCCGATACAGCACTCGCCAGAATTATCATTATAGTACATTTATTTTATTACTTGATGAAGGCTTGTGATCTTATGTTGTCATCGCACAAGTGAACAATTGTAATCGATCAAACAAGAGACAAACCGATAATCACCAACCTGGACCGAACCCCCATCCTTGTCGCAGTAAGCGGCCCAGAAGAACAAGCGCTCGATCGCCAGGTCCACCTCCTTGCGGCCTTCCTCCAGACCTTGACCTGTCATGGAGTCTAGAATCTGCGCCAGGTTTTCCCTCTGCTTGCCCAGGTTCTCTGCGATGTAGTACAGGATCTGGGCCCTGTTGTGACCTGGCTTCGAACCCCAGCTGAAAGCCATCCAAACCATACGCATCTGCATCATTCTGTTTCGTCTTGTTTTTGTCGAAAGAGCATTTCTCCATCAGTACTTCAGAGGTACGAAAACAGAGTATGAAATAAACTTAACGTTTGTTATGCGCAAAATAAGGTAGTAATTATGTCGGGGCATCTCGCTTAGATTCCAACTTAAAGTGGTCCGTGACAAGTACGTTCCAAATCCCATTATTTTGTCATTGCAAGTTAAACAGGCAAGGGAGACATATGTTTGTGTACAAGACAGGAAGTGGTCATCTTGCCCAAAGACAGCATGGTGGATATAAGCACCAATCTATGCTATCCGCTGGGGAAATACAACAATTATAGCAAAGATCTATCTTTCCTTCTTTTCGGCCAATGGCCCCAGTTTGTTGAATTGCGCCAGAAACAGATAGATCTACTGACGACCATTTACCATAAATTTCTGTCTATTAAGAGCACCTGTATATTAGACTCACCCACTAAGTTAAAAAAAACAACAACACTAAACTTTATTCACAAATAAGCCGCACTGGTTTATAGGCTGCAAATATATACCTATCCTATCCTATCCTACAAAAATAAAAGTCAAATCACATTTATGCAGTGTGATGAGGATGAGTATAGCGCGTTACAGAGAAAGCTAAGAATAGACAAAGGCAATTTCAATTCTTCAGTGTATGCGGCATTGATTTAAAAATGTCAACAGCTAACACTGTAACAACGTGAACAGTTAACACTTTAACATGGATGTTACGATTGAGACGTGCATGATAGTTCAGGACCTTTTGTGTTGCGAAGCATGCATTAACAGCGTCTATTTATCTTTGATTTGATTCTGCGCCGTTGCTAGAAAAAGCTTTGTATAATGTTGATAATTTTCATCAGTCAATTTTGTTTAGTCGCGTTGAGAATTTTCTGGAGTTTATTATCGATGGAATGTTCTAGCTATTTCTGTTGTTGTTGATAGCTAATCGAACCACAGAAATTCGTAAACATTTGGTGCCGTAAGGCAGTGTGTAAATCCGGTGAAGAGTTTCATTTTGATTGGGTGTTACTGCGCCATTCTGGAATGTTCTAAGCTTACGGGATTGCAGAAAGACTATAAGTAATGTACTATCTGCTTGTAGAGAAGTAATTTTATTAGTGATTTTTTGGGAAAGTGATCTTGTATGCAGTTGTTGGTGTTTGCTGAATAAAGTTCGAAAACTTTATACGACGACTCCTGCCTTGTTGCTGAGTGAACAGGCTATGTGGATAAACGAATTCGAGTTGCACATATACTAGATTCAAGCATCGGGGCTGAATCCACTATTGACAACATTACACAGGTAACAATCCTATTCTAACCTATCCCGTAACTCGGAGGACGTAGGGGCACCACAGATGATCGTTTAACCAGCATACTCCATCTTTCCCTGTCCTCAGCAACCCTGATTGTTTCGCTCAGTGTCAAACCAGTCCATTCTCGAATGTTGTCCTCCCACCTCTTTTTCGGTCTCCCTCTTCTTCTACCTCCTTGCACTGTGCCTTGCAGAATGGTCTTTGCAAGACATGATGATCTGGTGACGTGGCCATACCATCGGAGTTTCCGTTTTTTCACCACTGTGAGCAGGTCATCATGTTGTCCAATGGCTTGTGTGATGGTCTGTCGGACTTTGTCGTTGGTGATGTGCTGGGTATAGGAAATGCCCAGAAGTCTTCTGTAGCACTTCATCTCCATGCTTTGTATTCTTCGTTGGAGATCTGTTGTGAGGGTCCATGTTTCGCAAGCATATAGGAAGATGGAGATGACAAGGGAGCGCAGCAGCCTTACCTTGGAATGTAGACTGATGGTCCTGTCTTTCCAAATTGGCTTCAACCTCGCCAGGGCAGCAGTTGTTTGTGCGATCCTGGAGAGGACTTCTTGTCGGGACCCATTGTCTGATACAATGGCTCCTAAATATTTGAAGCTATGCACTGTGTTGAGGGATTGGCCTTGGACTTTGATGTCCATGTTGATGCCATTGGTGTTGTTGGTCATCATTTTTGGTCATAAAAAATTCATGAACAATAAACACGAGACGGTTAGTTACAGAGAAGCTAAGAATAAATGATGCCCTGATGCTCATGAGATAGTCCTCAAACAAGCTGCACCAGGGTTTAAGCGGCAGGGTTTAAAGCTGGGGAAAGAAGCCGCGGCTTATAGTCCCAAATTTAGGATACTTATAAATAGTAACAACTTACACTAAACAACAACAACAACAAAAAATAGCTTCAAGGAAAAATACTGACCAACAAAAATAAACCAAACTAAAGTTCATACCCAGCGGCTGCCTTGACGGCCACTTCCACCGCGTTTCTCACGTCCTTCCTGCTGGCCTCTGACACGTGACCCAGCACGCTACCATCTGGACCCGATACAGGACGCGAGTACTGCCCGTCTGGACGCTTCTGGACACCCCCGTAGTACAGCTTGTAGGTCTGGTCCACACTGCCCGAACAAATTTTACTACAAAACACTTTGAGGAAAATGTGTGGCAATACATCGGCTTTATCTGTGCTAACAAAAAAAAGTTGTCAACAAAGACACCAGCACAGTTGTCCCAAATGGAGACGGAACATGATGTTTCTTGCCAGGTTTTAGTCCACACCTGGGTGAATGAAGAAAACCAGTTGATACGGACAACAGTGATCGCTTGTAAACACTCATATAAGAGCGCTAGAGTGTTGAAGTATATATGTTCTGACTCATGACTTTTAGGAACCGCATGACACATTCTGTAAAATTAAATTTGCTTTATTTTCTTGACCAAAGATTCAGCACCAAGCAGGACCTGTCACAATTTTAACGGCCCTTAATACCGGCAGCATGATTCCTTTTAGTATTTTATGTTTTCAAACGGTAATTTTACCAGCTGTAATCGGTTACTGTGGTCCCTGATACCATCAATCGTTTAGCTAAAGTTGACGTCTGACAAATGTCTGTGCAGTCAGCTATACAAAGTAACGTTTTTCTGATTAACACCCAACTTACATTACAAATCCATAGATCAATGAATGAATAAATAAATCAATAGTGGAATCAATGAATGATTGGTTGAATGTTTCACTTACTTGGGAGAGAAGTCTCCACCTCCTATGTTAGACACAGGACTGCCCGAGGGTCTGGGGGGAACGTTGGAGCCAAAAGTTCCTAGGTTAAGACTGCCCGATCTTGGGCGCATTCTCTCAACAAACGTTGGCACCACATACTCCAGCACACCCTGCATACAGAGAAAAACAACAAACACCGGGTTAATAGGGGCCCAGTTGTCTCAGTGGTGCATTTCTACGTTCTCTGGGGATGCAGCGGGTGCTTTGTGCAGCTTAACTTATACTGACCCATACCGCTCCGTTCCACTTGTTTGTCACAATCCCCTACTGCTTAAAACCGCTGCTACATAGAGCACTGCAGTAGAAAGGACATAACAAAAAAGCACAGCTCTCTAGTGTGAAAACAACGTTTGAGCTAGTTCCGGCAATGTCTGCTGTAGCAACATGATTTTTATCGATTCTTTTGGCATGATTTGGTATTTTTTCTCCCTTGTTTTTTTTTTATATGAACTTCTTTCCTCTTGACAGGTTATCGAAAATGGCGGACTCTGATTCTGATAGTGATCAATCTTTTTATGGATTTGAGGCCGATTTCAATGCAGGAACACTCAAACAACTTGGTATTGATTTGGACCAGAATGATCTCTCTATTTTGTCTGTTCATACCAATTATCTTAATGACTTTAGTTCAGATGTTGAAGGTGATTTTGCGACTGATTCAGACACTAGTCTTGACTCTGATGCTGAACAGACTGACGCTGAATAGACTGATGCTGGATAGACTAATGTGGTAAGTGATTTGGAATAAAATAAATCTTTGGGCCACAGAAACCCTTTGATGTTGATGCCCATCCATTAGACTATTTTATGCAGTTGTAGACAGGGACTTTGAAACTTCAGTGGAGAAAATGAATGCTTAAATAATATAAATGTTGTAATATAACAACAAATAATAGATTATTACAAATTAAATATAATCTATTAGACATTAAAAAAAAACGTGTGTTGTGGTATTTTGATGTCACACTCTAATATGATATATTACAGCAGATTTGATTGGTCAATTGTTCAACCTTCAGCCAATGACAGCGCTCCTTTTATCAATAGTATGGCGATATATCACAGCATATTTGATTGATCATCATTTATTCAGACTCGTCCGCCAAATAAACCCTCTTTTTATCTCAATCTTTTGTGGAAATGTGTTGGCGCTGAAAGCCAAAATGTCGCTTCTAAAATGTGGATATTTCAGCAGCCGTGACAAAAAAGACTGTGGTATTTTTTGTGTTCTTTGCTTTCACTATTTGCGCAAGTACATTTTTGAGAGGGAAAGTTAAAAATGACATGTTGCTTACTCGGCAAGTTCTGGTTGAAAAAATTTGGCAAACCCTGCATTGATGATGGTGGTGGTGGTGTTGTGGTGGTGCTGATGTGGCTGTTGCAGTTGATGTTGATATCCAACTTTATTTTGTAAGTCACTGATAGCCTGATGCAATTCGCTATCTGTTTTGATCCTTCTTAGCTTAGATTCTGACACTTCCTCCACAGTTAACCCCCTCAAAAGCATTGTCGTCACTGCGCCATCAACTTTCTCCCAAAATCCGTGTCAACACTCACCGTGAAAAATAAAGATTTCCTTGCTAAAACAGGTAAACAAAGAATGTAGTCGATCGATCGGCTTCCTGTGACCAACTGCGCATGCCCAGGCATGGAAAAGGATAGGAGCTAATGTTCTAAAATGAGCCCGCAGCAAGCCACTACGTAGACCATATAGCGAGGCGGGTTGACCCACCAGTGGCCAACGGCACCAGAAGCGTTAAAGGTTAAGATGGAAAGGCTTAGGCCAAGTTTTCTGTTAGGCTGACTAATATTTGTGGCACACTGTAAAACCCAAACACACAACGTCACACCTACCCTTCTGCTGCCCACGCGACCGCTGCCACTCAGCTTGGGGCCTCCAGAGCCAGCAGCGGCGTCAAAGGTGTTGTGACTGTTGATCCAAACAGTGCCGGCTTGCAACTGGTGGGCCATCTCCATGGCAACGCTGATGTCCTCTGCCCATACGCTGGCAGACATGGCAAGGGTGGAGTTGTTGGCAATGGCCAGAGCTTCCTTGGCAGTCCGGAATGGAATGAGGCACACCACTGGTCCCAAAATCTGTGGATAAGGGGGGCAGGACAAACACATTAAAAAACAAAAATAAATAACAGCAAAAAAACCCAGGAAAATAATATACAACAGAAAATACTGGAAAATATTTTGGGGATATTTTAATCGCCTGCCTAATATAACACACAAATACATCAAATTTCATAAAAACCCATTCAGCAGATGCAGTGCAAGATCAATTCTGGGACAACAATGAAAACAACATGCCATCAACTGCGCCTGTACTATCAAATAAACTGCATGCAACTGAGGTTGACACACACACACACACACAAATCATAAATTACACCAAATGTTGTATTTGACCTTCAGTGACCTTGACTTTGACCTTCTGATCAAATAACTCAATGTTGTTGAAAATTATGGGTTAAATAAACAGCCATTGTACTGTACGATGACCCCTATTATATTTTTTTATTTTTTGCAAGGCCTAACATTTGCTTGACCTTCAACAGTGATGTCCCGAGGCCTCGGACATCGGTCATGGTCCGATTCGTTTGGAAAATGACCGAATGCAAACACCTGTGTCCCGTCAAATGTCCGATTCTATTGCAAAATTAGCGGTCATTGTCCGATAGTATTATGATTAGAGCGGTCACTGCAAGAAACATCTGTGCAAACTGGAGTGTCAAAGCCGTTAAAACGAGTTTGAATAGTGGACAATGCTAGACTATTATCACTCTTTAGTACATTCCGTCGAACAACAAAAGGGCCGCAACTCTCGACACTTTTGAAAGGGAAATAACCGACACCATACTTCATCTGCAACGATCTTAAAGAAGCACCATTAATCGGTTCGCTTCACAATCTGAATGTCCTATTGCTTTTATGTAGTCAGGACATGATGTCCGATTAGTTTTATGATTTAGGACATTTTGTCCTATTGCCCTCTAATCCTACGAACACCACTGCTTCAAGATCAACGCAAAAATGGAACATATATGAAAGATCAATCTATCATCTCTAAATACAACAACTTTCGACTTTATACCTATCATAATTTAGGGTCAAGGTCACTTCGAAGTACCTATACTAACCAAATTTGGATAGCTCCAGTAACCTGACCTTTTGGAGTGAGGTTGACCAAATGTTGTATAGTCTATGTGTCTCATCGATATTTATCATGCATCAAAGAATCACAAGTTCAATATTAATAACCTAGAAAAATAGTAAAATTTTATGACACATTTGTAATTTTTCAATTTCATTAACATTTATTGACTCTGTGACCTTGACATGACGTCATTCATTCACTGATCCTTAATGAGGCCTCATGGGACTATACCATCTTACCAAGTTGGGTTGTGTGTTTTGCACACACACACGGCAGATGGCAGACAGATGTTGGATGTACGGACATTTTTTTAACTGTAATTATGGGACTCACTGTGTTCCTTTCCAGGTACTGCCAGCTGGAGGTCGGGGGGGGGGGAGTTGTTGGGGGGTGGGGTATCAGGGGGGAAGTAGGTGGGGGGTGGGGTGAGTGAGTAGATAGACATGCCAGTCAAAAATTGTTTTCCTAGTCATGTTATTTTCTTGTTCTCTTTACTATGAACACCGCTGTTAGCTTTTATTTTATCAATCTCAAAACAAATATTCTATCAGCATTGCTTGATCAAATAAAAAGTGTACTTCCTGATGATCTTATTTACTTTATTGTTTTACTATCACCACTGCTATTAGTTTTAATTGTCATCATTATATTATCTGTATTCTTCTTGGTCTTTCTACTTTTCGTTGTCTCCTTTCTCAGTCACAGACCATAGGAACAATGACCCAAGTCTTCACACAACGCAACAGACTGTCTGCTGCAAATCAGGTTGCGTTGGAAAGCTAATAGTACTACCTTATAGAAGTTGGGTGGGCCCCCCTCTCCCCCCCTCTCCCATTCTCCCCAAACTACGCTCAGCCCAATGTGCATGTCAGAGGCTGTTGAAGGCCTATGCCAATACATGGTCTCAGCTTGACAGACCTCTGGCACCCAACTAGAGTCAGGGGCCAGCTGTTTATTGAAAACTGATCCATTAACCCCTTAACTGCCGTAGTGAAAAGCGCATCTGTACTTCCTGTATGCCGGAGCAAAATTTGACTGTTGAGGGTGTGTTCACTAAAACGTGAATAATTCAGGCATTTGAAGAGATATCTTTTAGATATTTGGCAAAGTTTTTTGTAACGTCCCTGGCTTCAATATCAAGTGAAAATAGTTTCATTTGACAATTACAAGACATACATTTTTTTTAGTAATTATTTATTCTTGTTTTTTTGCTGTGATCAGGCATTTTTGGAACATAAAAACACACATCAACACAAAAAATGCATGACAGAACACCACAAAAAACTGGTGTAACAAAAAGACAAACATCAAGCAATCAATAAACTACTTGGAAATCAACTTTACGTCTATATCATCCACAGAAATAAGGGTACCTGTCCATGGTATGGTAACTCCGGAATCACACGTCATACTCCACAGCTGTAGAGACTCAGCAGTAACAAAGTCACAACACACACAGCATGGAAAAGTCCACACACTACTCCCAGTATATGAATTTTGTGTGATAAGGTCTTCATCATCACTGTCTTGATCATTTAGGACCTCTTGAAGCACTTCAAGTGCTGAATATCGTCTAAAAACAGACCTCGTAGTACCCCCTCATCTTCCACCATCCGCCATTTTGTATGATGACTGAAGACTGCGAAGTACTGAAATTTCAAATATTGTGCAACTTTCAGTTTTTGCAATTTATAATGGTCAAAGGGAAAGAACCGTTGGTTGGAGATTTCTAGCTGCTCTGCCAACAGTTACTGCGGTTACCTCCCTTCTTGGGTGACTACAGAATGCCGACGAATAAACCCCGGACGGCCTTCGTGGTTGGGCACACAGGAAGCAGAAAATCATCCCGAATGAAGTTCGGGGTTGGGCGGTTAAGGGGTTAAAATGAAACGAAGACTTACCTCCTATTAACAAAGAGAGAAAGGGAACAAAGACTTACCTCCTCATTAACAAAGAGCGAAAGGGAACGAAGACTTACCTCCTCATTAACAAAGAGAGAGAGGGAATGAAGACTTACCTCCTCATTAACAAAGAGAGAAAGGGAATGAAGACTTACCTCCTCATTAACAAAGAGAGAGAGGGAATGAAGACTCACCTCCTCATAAACAATGCGAGAGGCTGTCTGGGCACCCACTATCAGAGTTGGGGGATAAAACCACCCCCTGCTACGCTCAGCCATGCTGGCCTGATAAATCTGAAAATAACAATCATCATCACATTAAACAGGTTTTCAATCTCGGTTTGGTCTTGAATTCTTGCGAAAATTCTGTGTACCCCAGCAGCAAAAACTTACAACAATAAATAATACTTTGGAACTTTTATTTTTACATAACATGATTTAAATAATACAAAATTGACAAGAGGCTCATAGCCCTGGGGGCTGTATAGCCAATAGCACACAACAAATAAACCTAACACAACCCTACAACATCTCCTTCCCTCCAAAAAAAAGAGCAAAGGGGGATGAAATGTAGAGATTAACCTGCCCACTGCAAGCAAAAGTCAGAAAGTCAACATTCTCGCTAGCCCAACAACTTCCACACCAGATTAAACTGAACAGACAGACACTTGTTAGCAAACAAGGAAAGACAACATGCCGCTCCTGGAAACTTGACAACAGCTTCAACACCACTGACCTACCTCTGCCCCCTCCAGCCTGGCCTCCTCCACAGCGTTCCTGGTCATCTCCACCTGCCAGTCGTTGGTCAGGCCGGAGACGTCGCAGTTCTTCTCCAAGCTCTCCGCCACCAGCAGCTTCTCCACTCTTCGCTTCAGTTTCTCCGTGAACGGCAGCGCCACCGACTCCTGCACCAGCAGCCGCGAAGCTGATGTGTTGAGCTGGAGAGGGGACAAAGTATTGAAAGTTAGCTGTGAGACGGTGGAAACACGCAGAAGCATTGGCATTGGTCATCTATCCCCCCCATAGACCTGTGCGCATTAAACCCATATCAATACTCGGCAGGACTAAGCAAATTCTTTACAGTTTGTATCTTCAATTTCTTTGTCACAACGTTTTGACATCAGAATTGTTTTGCCACACAGCCAGACTGGACCAGCAACTTGTTCCAAGTTTGTGCTGATCTGAATAAAACATACATAAAGCTACACACTTTTCTATTGGCCTCATTATTATTATAACTATGGTGTCGTGCTTACATCGCCTGCCCATGTTTAGAACTGAAGAAAAGGATTATAATAATTATTCTTCAAAATATTTCAAAATAATGGCTGTTGAGTGTTATTGCTATTTCTATGGAGAGAGAGAGAGAAAGAGCGGGAGAGAGGGAGGGAGAGAGAGAGAGAGGGAGTGAGAGAGAGAGAGGGAGAGAGGGAGAAAGAGGGAGGGGGGAGAGAGAGAGAGAGGGAGAAAAGACAGACATAAAGATACCAACCTGGCCACCATACCCAAAGCCAGCATCCACAACCCCTTCCACAGCCGAGTCCAGATCTGCCGACTCCATGACCACCATGGCGCTACGACCGCTCAGCTCCAACGACAGGCTCTTGCCGCTCCCTGCCATCAGCTGGCGCAGCATCTGGCCCTCCTGCGTGATCCCCAAAAACAAATCAAGCAAAAACTTACAGTAAATTGTTTCAAAACATTTTTTAAAATTGTGGGGATCCTATCATACCATCTCCAGTAACTCGACAGTCATTGGGGCACCACAATCTCTTATCGGAGAATTGGGAGGATTTCTTCTTCTTTTCTGTTCTGGGGACATACTAGAACTGATTGGTCTCCGTTTGATGTATAGTTGTAAAGGTCAGAGCAGTACTCTGTCCATCTAACTTTTCGCTAAACTGGGGCTGAAATTTGACACCGTTACCTCCCTTCATGTCTCTCAACATTGGTCAACCTAGCCACAGTGATCCTTGTGTACATAACATAGCTACTTTAGTGTGGCCCTTTGACCGGACCTCTCAAACGTGGCTCACTCCGAAATTAAGGCAACTCACCCTGGTGATGCCAGCGTAGGCCACCTTGTGCACCTCCTCCCTCATCACCAGCTTGCGCAAGGCGCCGCTCTCTCGCCCGTCCGTCACCACGTTGACCACGCCCGCCGGGAGCCCCGCCTCCCTGCACACCTCCGCAAAGAGGAGCGCCGACAAGGGGGTGGCGGACGGCGGACACACCACCACCGTGTTGCCGGTGGCCAGAGCCCCAGCCAGGCGCTGAAGAAGGGAGACCAGTGGGCGCGAGAATGACGGCACCACCGCCACCACACCTGTTGAGACCGAGATAGGCAAAGGTGAGATTCTACCAGTCCTGCCGAGATAGAAATATATATAATAGGGCGTGGGGGAGGGTGGTGAGGTAGGAATGGCTGGGGTGTGTGGGTTGGTGAGTGGGGAGAGGGGTGGGGGGAAGGAGAGGGGCTCAGTGGTGCAAGCAGCAGCAAAACAATGGAAGCATTGAAGGTTAAGCCATAATAGTGGTTGGAAGCTGACTGACATCCTGCAGTGCTGAAAGACCAACATCACTCTGATACAAAGGTACGTGGCCCCCCCTACTACTCCTTGGGATGAGCACATAGACGAAGATCTAGTCTGCACACGCATGTATTCCGTCACACAGACTTTACAAATCTTGACACTCTAGGCCAGGGAAGCGTCACCTACATAAATATGCCCAGCATGCACTAGGTCCCTTCTCCATCCGCTCCGTTCGCCCAGGATGGGGCTCAGTTGTTGCCAGGCCTAAAAACGAAGCAATAGGGTGCCTGGAGCAGTGTGAGTTAGATCCTGTATAGACCAGCGCCTTCAGAAACTCTCAGGCTGCAAAAGTTCTATAGAAGAGAAATAAAATAAAATAAAATAAAATAAAATAAAATAAAATAAAATAAACCAAACGCAACCAACCAAGACAAAAGACAAATGGAGAAAGTTATCCCGATCCAAATTTGAACATAAGTTTACCATAAGGCCTATAGCCCTGCAGCTCGGAGCTTCTAAGCTGAGCCCAGCCCGTGTAGTGATAAAGGATGCGCACAGCTTGTGGCACCTCGATGTCCCGAGACTCCCGCAGGCAGCGTCCAGTGTCCAGCGTCTCCACCACGCTGAACAACTGCTGGTGCTTCTGCACATGGCGCGTCAAACTGGAAAATACATGACTAAATTACAACGGATCGTCATCTTTTTTTTTCTTTTTTTTTAAAAATAACTTTTTTGCTCATAAAATGAAAGTAAATTACGTTGCATAATGATAAAAATCAACATTAAAATCTACAGTTCCTCTATAGTTGGGACCTATTGGGTAACATTTAAACACTAGTTGCTTTCTTTCATAGCTTTTATAAAATAAATCAAAATTACTAATGTAGCCGTGCTGGCTACAAGAATTTCTGACCATACGATACGTAGGCCTTACCATGTCTCTGTTATGTTTAAACTGTCTGTGTGCAATAACTTGAGATATACTTTTCAGATCCTTTAAAGCACATAACCGTTAGACGTAGCGTTAAATTCTCTATTTTGAATATATAAACTTGATTTTTGATTTATGTAGCAGTTTTGAATGAGAGTGTGATGTTTAGAATAGCGTGATGCATATCAAGTTGATAAAGACACCGCGCTGTTATAGGCTAAGCCGCAACGGATATTGGCCGGCCGGTCGTAAAGCCTCTTCCCGCGCGCCTTTAACACATGATAAGAACATAAGTTTGAATGACGCTATAACAAAGATTCTAAACTGAACACCTTGTGTGATATTTTCCCATGCCTTAGTTCATTCTCTAACCGTAGATCCTTAAGGTAAATATTAAGTTTTATAGGGACAAACACATCGGAAGAGAAACAAGGGAAAAGCTGTCAGGAGGGTCTAGATGTAATTGTTGTTGATGTGTTAGGTGTTTTGTAATTTAGTCCGTCATACTCATAGTCGTAACCCATAATAGTAACCATGCGTTGGAAAGAGGAGACGTTGTTCTTTCTTTGTCATTATTATTATTTATAATTATATTAAATTAAAGAGTTATTCTGAATTTAGATTCGTGACACTCTTAAGAGCAGCAGTCAACTCCCTCTTAAATTGCATATTATTTTTATTTCATAGCAGATAGGTCCGATATTATTATATCAGTAGAAAGGGCGTATTTCCGTGTTTATGCTGATATATAAATTGTGTATTATTCGTTAGCCTTTCACGCATTATACGTGAAATAAAGATTAGCAACTAACACAAATTAGCCAGCGAGGCAAATATTTTGTCGCGCTCGCGGCACGCGTAAGCATAGTTGTCGCTACGGCCTGCGGTCCCAGATAAAAGCACGACCGTGCTCAGTTTTGCTCACACAACATGGCAGAACACACAGCACAGGGCAGAACACAGCACAGAAGAGCACACGCTGTTATCTCTACGAGCACTGCCTTTGCCCTCTATGATGTACTTCCAATAAAATTTTCAAAGGTCATCAACGGACTGGCGTTGGGGAGAGAGAAGGTGTGCAAATGAGACTTCATCACCCTAGCCTCCATCCTGTCACTTCATCTTCTCTCCAAACACCACCAACACCACTACACTAAGGGCAATGTAACACACACATACACATGAGAACAATAAACAACAAAAGCTGAAACCACAAAAGGTGTTTTTGGCATGTTTGAACCCCTTTCAGTTGAACATTTATACATATGAGTGTGTAAAACTGCACTTTGAACTGATTTATACTTAAGGAGAAAGCACTATATAAATTTATACATTTATCATTATTTGCACGACTATTGCCTGCAAAACTATAAATTATATAATTCCAGTCTCACCTGTACAGGTGACGAGCTCTGGCGCCGTCTGTCAGCAAGCTCCATGAAGCAAACGCTTCTTGAGCCGCTTTGGCTGCTTTCTCTACTTCCGCCTCTGCTGCCTCGCTGATGGAGGTCAGCACCTCTCCTGTGGAGGGGTTGACGATCTGACTCTGAGTGGCCGACTCTGGCCTGCACCATTCATTGCGGATGAAATGGCCGAACTGCCTCTTGTGATCATCCAGCCAGGCCTGAGATCATTTTTAAAAAGTAAACAATAAAAGTAACAAAATTTTTAAAATAATGGAAATATAATAAATAAAATAGATGAGCAAGCTGTTCAATTTAAATGTATTAATCAGTACAATAAGTATGTTTAGTAGCTCCCGAGCTTGTAAGCTCAGCTTGGGAGTTATCTGTATATTTTTTCTTTTGTTTAGTAACTTATTAATACAGTGGAAACTCCGGTATCCGGCTCTCTGGTATACGACTCCCTCCATTATGTGACCTGAAAACTTCTGACGGATTCACTTCCAATAATAAATGACCTCTGGTATGCGACAACCTCGTTTATGCGACCAGCGACCGTGTCTTAAGCCCTTTATACGACCGTCTTAGGGCAATTTAAAAGAGATATCAGTTAATTTGCTGTCTGTACCTTTCATTTTTTAGTGTACGCCTGCTGTTGTCTGCTATTTCCGGTTCGCAAATAAGGAACATTACTCGCCTACACTGGCTGTCAAAATGGCGTCGCGCAAGAGGAACGTTTTGAGTTTGGCAGAGAGAATGAAAGTGATTGAAAGAAGTGAAAATGGGGAGAGTTGTTTGTCTATTGCAAGAAGTTTAGACGTTGGGAAGACCCAAATTCAGCTCATCATAAAGGATAAGGAATCTGTGAAACTACGATGGGAGAGTGGAGAAAGTGGCGAAAAGGGAAACATCGAAACTGAGATCTTCTGCACTGACAGACTTGGATGAACGAGTCTGGCAGTGGTTCGACTGTTTTCTATTTTTGAAGTTGTGAATAAAAGACAAATCTAAAAATGAAACATGTTTTACAGTTTCCTTTGTCAGAGAATACATGCTGGTGAGTGTGAAAATTATGACTACATACCCCTCCGAGCCTGATCCCCCTCCCCCTTACCCCACTCCTTGTTTCCGGTATAAGACCACCTCTATTAATATTATAAGACCGTTTTTTTCTCAGATTTTGGACGGTCGTATACCGGAGGTTCCACTGTATTATTCTAACTAGAACTAGCATTATAATTTTGTTATTATTGTTAATTATTCTTGTTATTTTTTTTGTTTGGCATGGTAGGAAACAGTTTTTTTCATGGACTAACACATTTCTTCATGTCACATGTCTGTGCACGTCGTCATTATAAACTGCAAATCATTTACGATTTAGCTTACAAAATATATACATGTGCTTTTTAGTTTAATTACCATCTTACTTGGATTCATTCTGTTAATTTTTTTTTTCTGTTTTGTCTTGTGCACAAATGAGAATACTATATTAGTATCACAGACGGACTACGGTTAGAACAAGAGGGGTAAAGGGAGGGGCCCCAACACTTTTTATAAGCTAATTTGCAGTTTCAGGGATGGTCAAACTATTGAGCTTTGACAGGCAGTGGCCGTGCACAAGCACCCAGCACACCATCTTCCCTCATCCACCTAGTCCACCCCTTCAATATATATATAATTATGTGAGCATGGGTGTAGTTTCATTCTTTCTCTTGCCGCATTGGCTTTCTAACCCATACAAAATTTTAAATCATTTTTCAAAAAATACAAATTAGTATAATATTCATATATTTATAATTTAATATTAATCATTTAGTATTTATATTATAATTATATTAAATAAATTATATATTATTTGTATTACAATTACATAATAGGATTCAGTACAATGGCTTTTATTGTACAATGGTTTTAAGTGATCCGTGGATCACACCTGAACTTTTGGATCTGTGTGATGAACGAAGAGAGATAAAAAAGAAAAAGAACACCTCACAGACAGGGAGCTGAGCCCTACCAAAAAATCAACAATGACATCCGAAAAGGCATGCACACAGCAAAGGAGAACTGGATAGAAGAGCAATGCCAGGAAATAGAGAACAGTCTGAACAAGAACAACAGCAAGAAGGCCTACCAGACTGGGAAGCGGAGCTGACAACGTGTGTTAAACAGCCCAAAGTCTCCACGATCCAAAGCAAGTCTGGCATATGCCTTACAGAAGAACAAGAACTGAAGAAGTCTTGGACAGATGGTAAGAGCACTGCTCTGACCTTTACAACCATACACCAAATGGAGACCCATCAGTTCTAGCATGTCCCGAGAACAGAGAAGAAGAAGAAATCCTCCCAATTCTCCGGGAAGAAGTTGAGGCAGCAGTGCAATCGCTGAAGAAAGGGAAGTCAGCGGGAGTGGACAACATACCCACAGAACTGCTACAAGCAGTAGGAGAAGCGATGATTGATGCCCTCACCACTATCTGTAACAAGATATGGCAGAGTGGGGAGTGGCCTACACCATGGACCCAGTCGCTTGTCATCACTCTTCCCAAAAAGGGTAACCTTCAGGAGTGTGAAAATTACCGCACCATCAGCCTCATCAGCCATCCCAGCAAGGTCCTCCTGAAAATAATACTCAACAGGTTGAAACCCCAAGCTGAACACATCATAGCTGAAGAACAAGCAGGATTCAGGGCAGGGCGAAGTACCACTGAACAGATTTTTAACCTCAGAATAATCTGTGAGAAATACCTACAGCACCAACAACATCTATATCATGTGTTCATAGACTTCAAGAAGGCGTTTGAGTCTGACCGAGTCTGGCATGCAGCTCTATGGGCAACAATGAAACTGAAAGTGTACAACAACAGCCCTAAAATTATTGAACTCATCAAAAGCCTGTATGACAAGGCTACCAGTGCAGTCCTCCATAACAGCGTCATCGGGAACTGATTCAGAACAACAATCGGTGTGCGTCAAGGATGCCTACTCTCTCCAACACAACACTCTTCAACATCTTCCTAGAGCGCATCATGTCAGATGCCCTTGCAGATCACGAAGGAACAGTCAGCATAGGGGGTAGAGCAATCTCCAATCTTCGTTTTGCGGATGACATTGATGGATTGGTTGGAGAGGAACAAGAACTTGAACAGCTGGTACAGAGGCTTGACACCACCTCCAGAGCTAAATGGAATGGAAATAAGTGCAGAAAAGACCAAAATGATGACAACAACATCAATGGCATCAACACGGACATCAAAGTCCAAGGCCAATCCCTCAACACAGTGCATAGCTTCAAATATTTAGGAGCCATTGTATCAGACAATGGGTCCCGACAGGAAGTCCTCTCCAGGATCACACAAACAAATGCTGCCATGACAAGGTTGAAGCCCATTTGCTCCCTTGTCATTTCCATCTTCCTATATGCTTGCGAAGCATGGACCCTCACAGCAGATCTACAACGAAGAATACAAAGCATGGAGATGAGGTGCTACAGAAGACTTCTGGGCATTTCCTATACCCAACACATCACCAATGACAAAGTCCGACAGACCATCACACAATCCATTGGACAACACGATGACCTGCTCACAGTGGTGAAGAAACGGAAACTCCGATGGTATGGCCACGTCACCAGATCATCAGGCCTTGCAAAGACCATTCTGCAAGGCACAGTGCAAGGAGGTAGAAGAAGAGGGAGACCGAAAACTTCAAAAAGAGGTGGGAGGACAACATTCGAGAATGGACTGGTTTGACACTGAGCGAAGCCATCAGGGCTGCTGAGGACAGAGAAAGATGGAGTATACTGGTTAAACGATCATCTTATTTAAAAAGACAGTCATCATGATTGGAAAAAGTACAGCAAAGAGCAACAGAGCTGATTAAGTCCTTGAAACCTTTGTCTTACTCAACCCCCAGTTCTCAAATTTAGAAGATAGAGGGGACTTGATACAATTACAATCTTGACTATAAATTAATCCCACTTAGATAAAATTAATGCTAACATTACTAACAATTTTATTTTCAAATTTAATATGGGACACTATACTGTATACAGTAGCCTATACTACAAGTGCAGAAAACAATGTTTATTAAACAATGTAGAACTAACAAAAGAAAGCACTGTTTTAGTCACAGAGTTTCACCGATCCGGAACAAATTACCTGCACATGTTAAAAAACCTTCCTCAGTTCCTGAAAGGTAAGTGTTATAGTGGAAACAAAACAAGTATTTGATTACGGAGTATCACCTTTTAATTGTAATTCTATGACCCTACGCAAATTGCCTCAAAAACCGGTCAGGAAAATGTAACTGACAGGAGAAACAGGAACACTTAAAAAGCAGCGAGGCTTATAATAGTTCCTTTGAACTGAACTGTGATTAAAATATCGTTTGGTGTGGATTCAGACCTTAGTACCCAACGTGTGCTTAGGACTAGGAGTAGGAGTTAGGAGTTGGGCCCCGACTTCACAACAGGGAACTCACCCGACCTCGTCCATGAAATATTGTCAGCCGTGCATAAGCTGCAGTTTAAATTATTCTTTCCAATTCAGTGATCAGCTACTGGCGATAAGACCCACTGACGCGTGTGAACCAATGAGCTTGCCATAATATCATAAATATGGGCATTATCAACAAATGGTGGCAGCATTTTTCCGGCAGCTTGGAACGAATTTCAAAACAAGGCGAGACTTGTCAGCACTATGAAAAGAACAATTTTCCCAAAGCACATTCGTGCTATCAAAACATATGCATTCTAAATAAAGACGCCTTACCTTTGCCACACTGTCAGAATCAGGAGCGGATCCATATGTCAAATTTTCTAGTATACTTTTGACGGTATTTTCATCCGTCCCACAAGCACTCGTGGCCGCCATTTCTGCTAGAGGTCAAGGATATAAATGAAAGGTCATTTCCGACATAACGAGCACGTTGATTGGCTCATAACTATCTGAGCGTCAAAAGGGCTGCCAGGTAGAAAACGTGAAACTTCCTGACAACGTAGTTTAGTTTTGTAATTTATTGAAATTTGTCTCAATTTCTTTTATTTCCGAGGTGAAGTCAACAGATATTAGATGGATTCTAGTTTGCTACTAGACACAGAGAATGCCGATCCTGAGGCGTTGTTGGGAAAATTATTATTGGAGACAGTAAGTGTCAATTTTCCCGATGCCTTTTTGATTGAATTTTGTTAAATTATTGTTATGTTAAAATCATAACTGTCCTGGCGTACTCCCGTCAAGTAGTTGACAGACGTTGATGTAATTCCATTCCCCTTTCCCTCCCCCCACCCCCTCTTCCCTCGTCCCCACCCCCCCTCTCTTATACAGCACAAAATAAAACAAAAGTAGGCCTACTCAAAATAACGTTATAACTAAAATCTAAATTTTGAAGAAGTATAGGTATACTGATTTGATTATATTGATTATGTATATATATAACCAGAGGTTGACTTTTTTTTTTTTTTTAAAAACGTATACTTTGTGTTTTAGGGAATGGATGCATCACAGCTTGGAATAGGGATGGGTGCATCTGAGTCAGGCCCCGAGAAACGAACTGCTGATGGTATACCCTATGTCAAAGTTACACCAAATCCAGGTATATTTTTTGTAATACATAATATATTTATAGGAATTTTATTTTTTAGTCTGCTGCATGCTATCTCATTTTTTTCTCTTTATCTCATTATTTGTTTGATTTGTTTGTTTCTTTTGTATTTTAATTAACCCTTTCTGTGTTTGTGACCGAATATTCAATTTAAGCGTCATTACTAGAAAAATACTACAAGTTCTGTGCCAGCAACCAAATGTCCAGTTATCCTATTTTTAGAATTCTTCATGGAAAATTGCCAAAATTATGTATGACTTAGAACTTACAATTAAAAACATCCACCATTTCCTTCTTGGGAAACACTGGGATTTTTCCACTAGGTTGGTAAGTGTCCCTGCTAGTGCCATAAACACAGAATATCTAGGCAACTGCATCAGTTCTGCAGTGAACGAAAGCAAAATGGTTGACAATGCTTTGCCTGGAGCTGGTCTCAGGGGGACAAAGAGATGACGCAATTGTTTCTTTTCACTTGATGAAGCAGTTCAGCTTATTTGGGATGCATCAGTGTTGATTCACTTGGATGGATCCCATGGTTTGCCAAATGTTTTCAACAAGAGATTGCCTCAGGTGAACGACATGTTATTTTTAACTTTCCCGCTCAAAAATGTACTTGCCCACATGGTGAAAGAAACGGAAAAAGAAAACATCCCCACCCCACCCCACCCTTCCTCCCCAAAAAAAGTCATCTTACAGTTAAACGAGATAAAAGACGAGCTGTCATTGGCGGATGTTTTAACAATTGATCAATCAAATATGTGATATATCGCCACACTATTAATAAAATAAGCGCTGTCATTGGCTGAAGATTGAACAATTGACTAATCAAATTAGCTGTAATATACCTGATTAGAGTGTGACTTCAAAATTCCAAACACGCGTTCAATAGGCTACTACGCAGATCAAAGTAAACATGATTTGGTGCCGATGATCAAGTTGTGATCAAAATGCCGCAACTGAGATCCTTGGCAACCACCGCCCAAAGAAGAAACCATGGATCACACCTGAACTTTTGGACCTGTGTGATAAACGAAGAGAGCTGCAAAAGAAAAAGAACACCTCACAGCGAGCTGATGCCTACTGAAAAATCAACAATGACATCTGAAAATGCATGCACACAGCAAAGGAGAACTGGATAGAAGAGCAATGCCAGGAAATACTCAAATAGAAAACAGTCTGAACAAGAACAACAGCAAGAAGGCTAAACCAGACTGTGAAGCGGCTGACAAGTGTTAAACAGCCCAAGGTCTCCATGATCCAAAGCAAGACTGGCATATTCTTTACAGAAGAACAAGAAGTCTTGGATAGATGGACAGACTACCGCACTGATCTTTACAACCACACACCAAATGGAGACCCACCAGTTCTAGCATGTCCCCAGAACAGAGAAGAAGAAGAAGTAATCCTCCCAATTCTCCGAGATGAAGTTGAGCCAGCAGTGCAATCGCTGAAGAAATGGAAGTCAGTGGGAGTGGACAAAATACCAATGGAATTGCTTCATGCAGGAGGAGAAGCTATGATTGATGTCCATACCATTAGCTGTAACAAGGTCTGGCAGAGTGGGGAGTGACCTACACCAAGAACCCAGTTGCTTGTCATCACTCTTCCCAAAAAGGGTAACCTTCAGGAGTGTGAAAATTACCACATCATCAGCCTCATCAGCCATCCAAGCAAGGTCCTCCTGAAAATAATACTCAACAGGTTGAAACCCCAAGCTGACCAAATCATAGCTGAAGAACAAGCAGGATTCAGGGCAGATTTCCAACCTCAGAATACTGTGCGAGAAATACCTACAGCATCAACAACTTATATCATGTGTTTAGACTTTAAGAAAGGGTTTGACCGACTCTGGCATGTGTTATAAATGGACATCCTCATCATCATCATCCTGGATATATTTTAGTTCTGATCTAGTCATACGCTTGGCGATGATAGGACGCCACGTGGGATTGCACCTTGTGCTCTCAATCTCATGGATTTCGACAGCGAGACAGAAGAGGGGGAGGGGGGGGGGGGGGGTTAAGCATTGACCCCATTTACACAGCAGATACTGAGATGGAGTCAAGTGAAAGTGAGAGTGAGTGGGATGGTGGAGATATATATGTCACACACAGGGATAAAGCGACCTAGAGTGTCGGGAGGTACTATTGTAAGGGGGAGAGGTGATTAAACTTTAAAGGAAAGGGAGTGGTTAGGGGTCAAGGCCAAGCTGTGATAGGTAGCAAACAAGCAGTGACTGGACTGCAGGTTTTGATGGCCACATTGCTGATGCCATTATCGCTACACCAACATGTAATTCACTGTATCCCCTCCATTATTAACCTTGGGAATTTTTGGTCAATTATTTCCTTAATTTCCGAAGACACCTGCCACTGCAAGGGTTGATTTGCTAATTTAGGTACTTATTGTCTGTTACTTTGATATTATTATTTTTATTATTTTTATTTTTTGCTGCAGTTTACTATCCCTTTCTATTGGGAAACTCTGGGCCGCCTTCCCCGAGGAAGGCTTAGTCGCAGCCAGTGGCGCGCCCAAACCCTACCTACCTAACAATTATTTTGTGAATTTTTGAAATTTTTGCTGGGGGAGCAAACCAGAGTACCCAGAGAAAACCCCCGAGACGTTGCCCGAGTCGAAAGTAAATTATATTCGGAGAAACATAACACCCAGATGCTGGCTCGAACCCACACCTGTCAGGCGCCATTGGTTTCTGGCTTATGGACAAGGCAAGTTAGTCCCGCCTTCGCCCACTTGGCCACAACGCTCGCTATATCTGAATTATATGTGTGTGTCTTACTTTTGTGACGTGTCATTGTAAAGGCTAAAGCCATCAACAGAACTTGTTGAAGTCCTGAAATTCACGAAACCTTCTGACAGTTTGCAATTTGCTTTTACAGGTATCTGTGTGAAAGTCAAGAGCAAAAATGGAGAGAAAGTATTCATGAACATCTGCCATTCAGATATGGTATGTACAAAAATATGTGTGTAAATTCTTATGATATATTATGATAGTAAAGTATATTTTTAAATACATGTGTAAAGAGTATAAAGTAAGTGTTTGGTTTAAATACCAGAGTTGGAAAAAATATTCAGGCATTTGAAATGAAAGGTTTACCGCAGAATGCTGCTAATTGCCTGGTAAAAACACTGAAAACTGAGCCTAATTGAAACAATATGGATTTATTTATTCTTATTTTATCACTCTTGTGTAGCTCTTTTCCAGCTCAAGAGCTGCTCAAAGCACTGGCTGAAAAAGGATTCAACTCAAGCCGACTAAGGCGTCAACTTGATGCTTTAGGCGCATGGTCTAACTCCTCAGACAACTAAGCCCAATCCTGGGTTGTGGGATGAAGAGAGAAGAGACCTAGAGCGCTTGCTGGGTGTATTTTTGGTAACTCCCCTGGCATTCACCGATCTTGTACATGAGCGTCAGGATCTTTAAAGTCCATACGATGGAATGCCTGTACGTGCACAGACTAGACCTCGGTTTAAACTCTCGTCTGAATCTTTAACTGGAAGAATGTCTTGCAAGGTAACAGGTGCCACCAACAAAAGACATCACGGATGAGGAGTTGATGAAAATCTTGGAGTCGGACGACATGACACAGTTCCGGATTCCCATGTGCATTGGAGAACCACATGCAGAGGTGGACAAAAGTAAGTTGTAGTTGTTCCATCCTTTATGCAGAGTTGTACGTTTCTGAAAGGCGAGAGCTCTTCATATCCCCAATGAAAAATGTTAGGTACGAGGTATTATACCCCGTTCTAAAACACTTAAAGTGAATCAGAGATCATTGTATATTATACTTGGATTTTTGCAATGTCAGCTAGAGACTGTAGGCTAGACCTCTCCTCTTTAATCGCCCCACTGCAAGACACTGTATCTAGGTCAGCTCTCTGGAACCAGTCAGTGAGGCGGGGTGGCGTGTAGAAACAATATTTCTTGGTGTGAAAAGTGATCCTTTCTGTGATTGATCTAGTGATTATGTTCATATTTTCTATTTTGTTACTTTAATATACCCATGATGACTATCATTGCACTGTGGCTGTTCAATCTAGTGCACTTAAACTATGTGTGTTTGGCTATATAGCTTGTTTTGTTTGGTGTTTTCACCATTTTGTGTTGTTAAGCATACAACTTATTTAACCCTTAGCCTGCTGACATGTTTTTCCTGCTCTGTGCTAAAGAAAATTTTGACTTACGATTAAAAATACACATGCCTTATTATATATGCCATTGTTGCTAAACTATTACACCTAGATATATAAAAGTATATATCAAATGAAAGGAAATTGAATAAAGATTCCAAAGAACAGACACAAAAAAGTGTAAGATTGTTGTTTAGTACAATTATGGGATGGAAAGTTAGGGGCATGAGCAAACAAATTCACTCTCACTCAACTGCACACCCATTCTTGAAGTAATATGCAAAGAATTGCAAAATAGAAATAAGATTTATTACCAAAAATTATGTGAACCAAAATGGACTGTAATGAAAGCCTGATAAATACAGAAATAGTCTGTGTAAAAGGCACATAATATTATTATAGATCTAGTGAAAATAACGAAGTGTTTTTTCACCTACCATCGTCTGCTAAAGATTGAAGGCGGCGATCTTCTTCTTCGTCCGAATCGTAAGATTTCACTCCCTCCAGCCTCCGTCAAATAAACATCACCCGCATCAAAATCTTTATCCTCACTATCATCATCAAAGTTTTCTTCCTGGAACATTTTTGCCACCTCTTCTGCCGTGTATGTTCTGCATGCCATGATGGCGACGAACGAGGCGGAAAATTTCACCAGCAACAAGACAGTGCTTCGACACATGTTTTCTGTTTGAAAATTACCTCTAAACCAAAAGATTTTTCTTTCCAAACCATTACAGTTGAAGGGAAACAACTTTTGTTTCATTATCATGACCAAGGATTTATTTTATAAACGCTTTTACCTCCCTTCGTACAACGTACGTAGACATCGCATTAGGCCGGCTTTAAACACCTCGTACTATGTACGTAGACAGCGCAGCCTAAAGGTTAACTAACTTAGTTTTGTGACTGTAATTGTGCTTATGTTCTTGCCTCTCTGTTTGTGTGTACATGGTTTTGCTTGTTTATTGGTGTCAATTTCTTTCAATTTGTAGTATGTGATCCGGAAAGAGTGTCTTTTTAAACACACATTTGAACCTTTAAGTTTGAAATTTCCGTCACTGTTCCATTACAGTGCACGTCATCTTTTCTGTTCTTTAGCCTCTCAGAAAAATAACAACTCCAACTGTTGTTTTGTTTTTGTCTGTTCTGTTTTGTTTGCAATAATGCTCAAACAAACGTGAAGTTGTGGTCGGATGAACAAGTTTTGTTTCTCGGGGTATGAAAACGTTTGTAAGAACAATAGTGAAAACTGAATCTGTGTTGAAAAACTTTCAAATTGGCTCATGTGCTGCTCTTGGATTACTGATGTATGGCGCTGCAATGGTACCAGTGAATTGTGGAGTATAGGAATGGCCCTCAGCTAGGCTTTTTGGTTTTATTCACATGCAGCTAACAATTTCCATGAACATGTATTGTAAGCCAATTTTTAAATTTCTTTTATATTACTGACATTAAATGAACTATTTTGAATTATTTAAAACACAAAACAAATTTCACATGCATACTAGATGCATGCCTATAATATGTAAATTAATACCACTGTATAAATACTCTGTTTTGATATACAGGTGGGCCAATAAAATGTTACCACTTTTTAATTAGTTTTTACAATGAGAACGTTTTCGACAATTTTCTTCACAGAAATGTCACGGAAGCACCAAATTATCATGTGATACCAAAGACTTTTTCACTCGTTCTGTACACAGTTTAATAATTCATGATATGCTCAATCCACGCTCCTCTTCTCTGATTACAGTTGCAACACGCACATTGAAGTTTGTGTTGACATTGCCACACATCTCAAGTGAGATTCTCCGAATTTCCTGACGGATGTTGGTCTTCAGGGCCCAATGGTCTGTGGAATGTTGTAGTACACTCTCTCCTTCATGTTCCCCCATAGGAAGTAGTCTGCGGGAGAAAGATCAGGGGAGTAGGCAGGTCATGAGTTGTCTGTGCGCCATGAGATAAGCCTATCTCCAGGAAAGAATTGTTTGAGGAAATCCAGTGAAAAAATTGATTGTTTGGTATCAATGATAATTTGGACATTTTTGTGAATAAAATTGTCAAAAAACGTTTTCATTAAAAAAACAACTTATTTACGATTAAAAAGTGGTAACATTTTATTGGCTCACACTGTATGTTGTAAAGTATTGTACTTTGGGATTACTTTGGTCTTTTTCTTTCATTATTTTGTGTGTGTTTTTTTTTATTGTGGCACATAAGGATGTTTTGTTTACAGTGTTGTCTTCTTTCATCCTATATCTTGTGCCGTACTTTGATCTGTCGGGTTTCCTGTATATTTAAATGCACCATGAATTTGTTTCTCAGAGCTGCAAAGCGTTGTATAATTATATACTTGGAGCAAACACTTTTTTTGTTGGTTCTCTCATTTACACTTTTTTTTGTTGGTTCTCTCATTTACACTTTTGTTGTTGGTTCTCTCATTTACACTTTTTTTTTGTTGGTTCTCTCATTTACACTTTTTTTTGTTGGTTCTCTCATTTACACTTTTTTTGTTGGTTCTCTCATTTACACTTTTTTTTGTTGGTTTTCTCATTTACACTTTTTTGGTTGGTTCTCTCATTTACACTTTTTTTGTTGGTTCTCTCATTTACACTTTTTTTGTTGGTTTTCTCATTTACACTTTTTTGGTTGGTTCTCTCATTTACACTTTTTTCTGTGTTGTAAATTGTGGCATGTTTTGTTTCATAATACTAATTACACAGCGAGCCAGCTTCAGCTTGTCAGTGTGTGTGCTAGCACTCCAGCTAGTATAATTGTAGCGATGTATCACTTCAAGGCACCAGTGTATAGAGAAGAAAGGAAGGGAGAAGAGGGTGGATGAGCGTGATGGTGGTAGCTCTGGCAAGTTAGTGTTAGCTCCACCCCTGAACTGACCTGGGAAGGAACAGTGTTTTCTTTCCACCTTTACACTATATATATAGTCTGGTCATAGAACAGTTTATTATTACACATTATTCGGATGAGAGCTCTCAAATAAGCATGTATGCAGCGTAAATAGACATTCAACCCCTAGCTAACATCACCTAACGAGTAGCAAAAGGCTCCTATGTAGTCATTACGCATCACCTGATACTATAGGCCCAGTACCAGTTGCATGGGAACAGCCACAATGAGGCTGAGAGAGAGAGAGTAGTCAACGAGTGCCAGTAGCTGACCACTTTGCGTTACGTGAATGACATTTTTTAAAAAAAAAGATACATTTGCGTAGGTGGTGGTGGCTGCACTGCGGTGGACGTGATCGTGCACACAGACTTTGTGAGGAAACTACAAAACAGCCAGCTGTTCCAGACCTTCTTTCTCAACGTCTGCTGCGAGGGCATCGAGGAGAAACACAAGATGGAGCTTGGGAGAGGTATGCTGGGAACTGGCTGCGAGTTGTCTGGGGTGTCACACCGTGCCCCGATGGCAGCAAGTGGGAGCCTGTGGCAGCTTGTGTTACTTAGATCCTGTCTTGGCTTGTGTTAGATCCTGTATTGGCTAGTGTTAGATCCTGTATTGGCTTGTGTTAGATCCTCTATTGGCTAGTGTCTTGAGATGGAGAAGCGCTGTTTGCAACCGATAACAGAGAATAAGTAAATGCTGAGTGCTTAGTGAGCAGTTTGAAACCCTCGTATTCAAGTACTGCTTAAGTTCCAGCTCTGATGTTTTGCAGTGGAACATTTGTATAGCGCAGTTTCCCTAAACTTTGCTGTGAGTGCGCTGAGAAACAGAAAAGTAATGAAAGGAAAAAAAGAGTACAAACGTGTGATTTTGCTGTATTACTGCATGTAAATGTTGTATTGTCTTTACACCACATGTTTGAGTGATCAATGCCTGTTTGTTGTGTGTGTAGGAGTGTCTGTGAGCGGTGCAGCGCTTTGAGTCTGATTTAGGAAGAGAGCGTGTATAGCATCCATTATTATTATTATTATTACAGTGGAACCTCCGGTATACGACCGTCCAAAATCTGAGAAAAAACGGTCTTATAATAGAGGTGGTCTTATACCGGAAACAAGGGATGGGGTGGGGGGGAGGGTGGGGAGGTCAGGCTCGGAGGGGTATGTAGTCATAATTTTCACACTCACCAGCAAGTATTCTCTGACAAAGAAAACTGTAAAACATGTTTCATTTTTAGCTTTGTCTTTTATTCACAACTTCAAAAATAGAAAACAGTCGAACCACTGCCAGACACGTTCATCCAAGTCTGTCAGTGCAGAAGCTCTCAGTTTCGATGTTTCCCTTTTCGCCACTTTCTCCACTCTCCCATCGTAGTTTCACAGATTCCTTATCCTTTATGATGAGCTGAATTTGGGTCTTCCCAACGTCTAAACTTCTTGCAATAGACAAACAACTCTCCCCATTTTCACTTCTTTCAATCACTTTCATTCTCTCTGCCAAACTCAAAACGTTCCTCTTGAGCGACACCATTTTGACAGCCAGTGTAGGCGAGTAATGTCCCTTATTTGCGAACCGGAAAAAGCAGACAACAGCAGGCTTACACTAACATGAGAGAAAAAACGAAAGGTACAGACAGCAAATTAACTGATATCTCTTTTAAATTGCCCTAAGACGGTCGTATAAAGGGCTTAAGACATGGTCGCTGGTCGCATAAACGAGACGACGACGAAAGCGAAGCTTTACGTCCTATATTAAAAAAATGTTAAGGACAATAAAATTGTGGTGTTAGCACCACTTATGATAAAAAACCAGACCAGGTCTGGTTTGGGGGGATGGGGGGGAGGGGGAGGTGTTGATAAAAGCTGGGTGGGGAGAGGGAGGATAAAAGAGAAGAAAAAACACTCCTACTGTCATACACCTGACATTCATTCACTGTCATTCATTGGCTGTATTACTCCCAGTAATGTGATTTTTACAATTCGCCGGGCGAGCGGCGTTGGTATCCTGTGGTGGTAGCCACTGGCAGGGTTTTTGGGTCCCTCGGGTTATATATACATGGGTATTTTATCCCCTTTACAATATATGGGGTCAGGTCCCGTCGTATAGAGTGGCAGGTGTACTTGGCACTTGCATTAATGAGTTGCGGGGGGAGGGGGAAGGCCTCCCTTATATTGTGACTACTTATTTGTTGCCAATCGGCCAGGCCGAGTTTTGGAGTTGTCGCATACCAGAGGTCATTTATTATTGGTTGTGAATCCTTCAGGTTTTCAGGTCACATAACGGAGGGGGTCGTATACTAGAGAGCCGGATACCGGAGGTTCCACTGTATTATTATTATTATTATTATTATTATTATTATTATTATTATTATTATTATTATTGTGTGCAGAATGGATAATTATGAAGAACCGGCGTTTTATTGGCAAACTGCTGGAACAGACTGTGCGGACGAAGTCTAAGCCACTTATCATGGACATGGAAACCAACAGGTGTGTTTTGAGAAATCTACATTGTGTGCCCAAATGCATCAGCTGCAGCTTTTTATTGATTTATTTCTTTTTAGCAACAGCAAAACAACTGACGCATTCACTATTAAGTGATGACATTTGCAAGAGGGGGTGGTTTGTAGCTGGTTGAACCCCTTGGGGTCATGAGCAATCTTGCCACTGTAGATTGTTCAAACCTATAAAGGGAAAAGTGAAAGCCACAGTTGAAAACCTGTCTTTCCTTTATAGGCAAGACAGATTCACTGCGGCAACAGTACCCCCGTTGGAGTGCCGGGGGTTTTCAGTATAAATAGTATCCCCACTTTATGGAAATTTAGTGCTTTAAATTCCCACTGTCGCTGTCTTCCTCATTTACTCTTTCCTATTCCTGCTCTGTCCTTCACTCTGCTATACTATCTTCTTCTTCGCTAGATCAATGACCTACCTTTTTTCTTGAAAACTCTTCCTGGACAAGACTCCTTGTTTGTGTATGAGGTCTGTTGGATCAGCTTGGGAGTGTTGGACGCTTTCTGCCGGGTGGTCACTAGGGCTTCCTATGATTGTACTATTTAGCACTATAGGCATTTTATATGTATGTGTTTTTTTGATGATTTATAATGATGTTTGTATTCTATTTTGTTTTTGTAACTGGGGTGTTCGCGTAGTTGAGGTCAACCCTCAGCCGTCCCCCGCGTGGGATGTCTTTATTGTAAAGTGACTGGCCGGTGGAGGGCATTTAATTTTCCCACTGGGGTTGTTTCAGCAGATCTTTTATGCGGATCGGGGGTTGTCCGGTCCTGATTTGGCTCGGAAGAGTCCGCTGGACCTAAAGCAACAATAAATCAAATCAAATCAAATCAAATCATGTAGCTGGTTGACGGATGGAGAGCCGAAAAATGACAGGACCCCGATCAAAGCACAAGCAAGCGGGCGCCTTCGGGGGTGAGACCCTAAACCAAGCTCTTGTCTGTGCACGCACACATTACGTGGCACGCTTTCAAGACTTGACTTTGCTCATGTTCTCTACGGGTGTGCGTCAGCGGCACAAATACACCCAGCAACGCACTAGGCTCCTTCTCCCCCATCCCTTGTTACCAGGAACTGTGCTCAGTTGTCTGGGGCGTCCACGGACGCGCCTGAGGCCACAAATGCGCGTCTCAACAGGCAGCGAGTTAGATCCTTTGTCGGTCAGCGCCTATACAGCAGCTGTTATGAAGGAAAAGCTCTATAAAGAATGACGAAATTAACGAGAAATCCACTTATTGTCCATGGCAACTGAGAGGCTCTGGTTTAGGATGGAGATAAAAATAGACTGCCTGACCCGGTTTTGACAATTTTTTTTTTCAACAAGAGGCAAGCAACATATAATATTTATCTTTCCCGCTCAAAAGATTACTTTCCTGCTCAAAAATGTACTTGCCGACATGGTGACCCCCCTCCTCCACCCCTCCCCTCCCCTCGCAAAAAAAACACACACTAAAACCACCCACAAAATAGGTCATCATACAGTGGAATGAGATAAAAGGCATGATATCATTGGCGGACGTTTGAGCAATTGATCAATCAAATATGCTGTGATATATCGCCCCACTATTGATAAGATGAGCGCTGTCATTGGCTGAAGGTTGAACAATTGACCAATCAAATCCGCTGTAATATATTGGATTAGTGTGACGTCAAAATTCCAAACACACATTCCACAAGCTACTACACAGATAAATGTAAACATGATTCGGTGCCGTTGATCAAGTTGTGTTGTTGTACGTTCACACAGGGTGGAGAATTGTCCGCGAATCCGCGGATTTCCGCGGAAGGCATTTGCATTTCAGAGAAAACAATATTGAGTTCCGAGTGTGAGAAGCTGAGGGATACCCTTTACTGGGCATAGCGGCCAAAAGCGGCCGAAAGTCGAAACAGGCAAAACGTCCAAAAGCGTCCGTATCAACCATGTGGTTATATTCTCGCGTTGTTTGAAAGATTGCGAGATTTCCGACAATTGACTTCCGGTTCATTCTGTTGTGAAAACATTCGATTGCATTTCCACAAGTTTTCTCTGTGATGCATTCGTTTTTTCAATTTTGTTTTTCAAATTTGTGTGTGTGTGTGTCTAAAATGGATGGTTTGGATTCTTCGACTGATGAAGGGGAGTTTACAGGCTTCCATTTATCAGACATTAAAGTGAGAGAAATGGACTTGGAGTCAGAGGAAGAGATCGGTACTGACATTAGACTATTAGTGTCAGTAGTGTGCATGCATACGATCTTTCAGACTGGCATGAAAGTGAAGAAGAGGAGGGGGCTTGTTTGGACTTTTTAAATTTTTTGTTGTATACACATGGAGTAATAAAAAACAAGACATGACAAGAAAAGTATAAAAAGGTAGATAATCAAAAGAGAATGTATTTCTGTTCATTTTGCATTTTATTTCATTTAAATCTATACACTAGTCACTAATACCTAAGATGTAGTGTTTTTACTAACGTACCCCTAAATATCTCTAAAATTATAAAAAATTTTGCCTGTTTACAGCTAAAAAATAGACAATCCTGTGCCCAGTAAAATTGGAAATGTGGAGTTTGTGTGCAACAGTGGTGGACCTCAAACTTTGTTAGGCCTACTAATCAAGATTCTTAACTTTTTTGAAAGACATGTACATAAAACATTCTTTTTTTGTTGTTGTTGTTTCTATTCATGTTTACTTTGTGCTTTTTGCTTTCAGGAGAGGCCCTACATTACCTTCAAAATTGCATAAATTCATTTTCTTCCAGGGGGCGAATACCGGGGCTTGGCCCCTGGGCCCCGGCCGGATTTCAGAGATTTCTTGATTCAGTTGTTCTCCACCCTGGTTCACAGCTCTTAACTTACACCCGGGCAAGTGACTTTCATGATTTGTCTTTCACGGCAACTTTTTAAATTTGCCCTGGGAACTGAAAAAAAAGGGATTTGGCAGTCCCTTCTGACCATTCTCATGCCCCTCAGTTTCACTTTCTTTCTGGCTGCTACTTGCATTCCAGGCAGTGTAAGCCATGCTATCAGACCTCTTTTATCACCATCCCAGCACGGAGTACAGAGTGTGTAGAGCTAGAAAATGGAGTCCAAGTTTTAAAAACATCAAAATAAAATGTTCTGTAAGGTTCAGTCCGACAATACTTACGCTTCAAAGATTTGATAGTGATATGAATTAAGCCTCACACAATTCTAGACCTTCTAAACAGGTTAAAAAAACAAAAAGGAAGGGAACCCACAAACACAAAATATTATAAAACAAGGAGGAGAATCTCTAACACTGCCTCGTTCAACATAATAAATTCAAAGAAACAAAAGACACAAAATGTATTCCTTCAGAATCCCCCCCCCCCCACACCACCCTCCCCCCTCCCAAAAAAAAATCACAAAATGTAGAAATTGATTATCCAGTTAACGAAACACACAAAGTGAATCAAAGTAACTTTAGAAATTGTGCTACATAAAGCAAAAATGATGAGAGAAACACACTTTGTCTTTTCTGCTATCACGTTGCCATTGGAGCAAGCCGGACCCAACGGCCCAGCTCGCTGGTTATCAGAGGTCAAAGCATGCTATTGTTAGGAACACCAGTCAGCGTGCTGAAACGTCTCAAATGAAGTGGGGCCTGTATGGTGTGTGTGTCTTTCAGCTTAGCTCCATTGGGTGGGCTTGACAACGCGCCCCTGCAGCGCGCTGGATTGATACAAGAAGTGGAACAGCCTGCAGTCAAGGAGATGGACAAGAAACAGTAGGTGTCTTGATTTCACCCTGTACATTAACCAGCCCAACAAGGCAGCATCTTACAGGGCTTGTTTGTATGATGCTGTCAATGAACTTCAGTCTTTTACTTGTGTTTTGTCTTACAAGACAAAGTGTGTAAATTAGGACTCTTGGCCTGATGATGTGTTCTCAATGCTTTATACAATGTTTGGAATATTGGATGTTACACCTCCGCCGGAGATGTTAGCGAAATGGGTAAGAAAGTGTTGTAATCTGATGTGTTTCAACCGTGTTATGTGTCTTCCGGACCTAACACAATGAAACTACAAGGTGGCTGGGAAGTGACTCCTTATTGAATATTGTGCGCCACTTGTGTAAACAGCACTGCATTTGCAGGAAATAAAATGTACAGCGATCCTTACCGTGGAACAACTTGCTCTGGTTTTCATTTCACAGCGCAGAGAGCCGGCCACCATGATGGACTTGTCACCGGACACTTGGTCTTACGTCTTATAGCTGAGCTCGCTCACACAGTGTCAGGTGATGAGCCATTTATGGACTGCTGTTGTCACTGTGAAATGAAATCACAGATCAGCAGTGAATTTCTACAGCTGGTAGGATGGCTATACAATTTGTTTGTTGCGAGTGCAGCACTGTGTTTACACAAGTGGTCAGCCATTTTCATTAGGGAGTTACTTTTCAACCAGCCGCTATGCGGGACTCGCAATACAATTGAGTCATAGGGCACCTTTTGAGTGTTCATATTCCTAGACCTGTGTTTTTGCTGTTGTATCCAGATTACCAGAGCCCAAGTTCACCATAGTAAAAGAACCTGCTGAAGGGCATCCAGAGTTTCTGGTGGCTGAAATTCATCTCCCCCAAGTGGTAAGTTTGAATTATTTCACCACATTACCAAAGATGTAACAGGATAATACCAGCCAGCTGTTTCTTTAGCACAGAAACGATGTGTTACTTTCTCTAAGAAACCGTCTGGTCGCCTGCTTTGTGGCACTATTAAACACCTCTCAGTAAATGCTTGCTAAAGGGCCACTTCTCTGTCCTCATCATGCACGATGGTGGCGATAGTGACCAAGATTGTTGCAATGAATTTCCCAGCGTTTTTATCGTAAGACTGCTAAATAGGTTGTGGATTTTCAATATTTTTTATGTGTGAACTAGAAATAGTTTGAGTCAGCATTATTGTATATCAACCCAGATTGCGTTGGATGTGTTTTGTTGGAAATCATTGTCTAAAGTTTTATAGCAATGAATGACTGCGGTCAGTGTGTCATTGTACTGAATGTGGCTTCTTAACCCAACAAGCTAAAGCATAACACAGCAATTATATATTTCATCTCATTCTTATATAGCGCGTTTATAGTTGCTCAAGGCACTGGCCGATGCAGATCTAACTAGCTGACCTAGGCGCCTCTTTAGAGAGTTCATTAGTTATTCATTGCTTACAGAGTCCAGAGGACTGCAAAGAGCCGAATCAGGACCACAAAATAGGACCACAACTTGGTTGAAAGAGGCCTCAACCCCGATCCGTATAAAAGATCTGCTGAAAGAACCCTAGTGGTTAAACTGAAGGCATTCCACCAGCCGATCACTTTACAATAAAGGCATCGCATGCAGGGGATGCTGACTCTGTACTCTAATTTATGGAACCCCCGTTTACAAAAACAAAATAGAATATAAACATCATTATAAAATATCAACAAAACACATACATATAAAATACCTACATTGGTAAATAATAATATTGGAAGCCCCAGTGACCATTTGGTGGAAAGTGTCCAATATTCCCAAGCTAACCCAACAGACCCAATACACAAATGAAGAGTTTTGGAAGAGTTTTCAAGAAAAAGGTAGGTGACTGGTCTACCGAAGAAGACAGCATAGTAGATTGATAGAACAGAGTAGGAATGAAAAAGAGAAAAACAGCGACAGTGGGAATTTAAAGCACTAAATAACGTCCACGGGAAGAGAAAGTTAATTGTTTCTCTGTCACACAATTATAGACGGACTGATCGCTCAGCATAATACGAGATGGACTGAACGCTCTGTGTGCAGAAAACGGCCCAGACTTTGACGCTGGACGTGGGTGAAGACCGCATTGTGCTGGAGACAAGGTCCAACGTTTATTACCTGGACATCTACATCCCGTTCAACATTGTACAGGAAGATGCGGGTGCTCAGTTCGATCGCTGTACTAAGGTCGGTGCTGAACATGACTTCTTTCTGATGGAGGGTCGCCTCTTTAATGACCTGCCGATGAAGCATTTAACTAAACACATGTATTGAAAACCTTCTTCGGCTGCTGCGTTTTATCCGTTTTATTTCCTCTTCATTCTGGTCTAGTGTTATAGCATTTAGTATAGATGGCATTACAGACTGTTCAACCTCTGGTTCAAGTGTACATCCACTTGGCTAAAGCTTTGGACTTTGACAATCTAAGAAATTCTTTAATGATATTGATGGTATTAAAAGCAGTGAATCTGTATATTTTAAAAAAAAATCAGAAATAAAAATGTGATTTCCTTTCCTTTGGAAAGCTGACTTGCCTTTGCACCAGTTATGTTTGAGTGATGAATGTCTACGCATTTGTTGAGTATGTAGGAATATGCGTAACGTGTGAACCTGTACATTAGAGATTGTCGAACTTTGAGTCTGATTTAGAAATAAAGTGCGTTTTGCATCCAGGATTGTTACTATTATTATTATTATTATTTATTATTATTAATCAAGTCGACTATTCAAGTTTAACATGATGAATCATTGGAGTACATTTTAATACAGGGTGAAAATGCGTCGAAGTGATTTTTAAAGGCATTCATATCATCCAATCAGCTCCATTTAGTACTGTTCAGCAGATTAAGAAATGCTGATAGGAGTTCATGTTAGACGTTTTTCTAATTTGAAGATGTTTTTTTCTTCAGATTTTGACGTTGACGATGCCAGTGCAGCCATTATCCGAGTCCTGACCAAGGTGCATGCTGGGAATAAGAGACAGTGAGAGAATGTCGAACGTTTATTTTTTTTAATGGCAAAAGAACATTGTTAAAAAGTTTAAATGTATTAATAAAATTGTTGAAATTTTATACAGTCGTGCTCTGTTTATTGATGTTGACAAATGTGTTTTGTTTGTAAATGTAATGTATTTATTGTTGCAATATATTAATAAAATTGTTGAAATTTTATACAGTCGTGCTCCGTTTATTGATGTCGACAAATGTGTTTTGTTTGTAAATATAATGTATTTATTGTTGCATGTGTATACGTACATGTCATCTACTAACGGTGAGAGATACAGGAAGAAATGGAGAGAAAAAACAAAAGCTCAGACTATAAGAAACAAGTTTTGCCATTTATTTTCATTCTCACTTTGAACAAAAATTCATTTACAACAAAATTTCACTTCATATAGTCCTAAAATCACCCATCTTTACAAAAATTTCACACATCATTCCAACAATATTTATAAATTATTCAAACATAATTACAATATAATTCAGTCATTTTAACATCTCAAATAGCAAAAATAACAATTCAAAAACTTCCAACAATAAAATGATGTAATCAAATGCACTAACACTCACTACACCAATAAACAATTCAACATTATAAACGTATATACATTTCACTCCTACTATTTATCAGTCATGTTAACCGTAAGTTCTTTCAAGACACATCACATTTCTTTTTAGACGAATATTTATCTCCCGCCCATCACACACATACATGTATTATTCTTGACATAAGCATGTAAATACATTTAATAGACAAATAAATAAAACAAAAGTATTAAGAAGAAACGAATCAAAATCGATCTCTCGGGAGTGGAGTAATCAACAGTGGATGATGACCGAGGCGGAAAAAAGATGAGTTCTGAGAGCCGATTATAAGGCAGAAGATTCCATATGTTTCAACAACAAAATTTGTGCTTGGAAATAGAACAATATTTACTTTCTTTTTTCTTTTTAAGTAAAAGATCAAAGACTAAAGTAAAATTACCTACAACTATATGAAAAAAAAAAATTGTACAAAATGCATACTGATGAGCAAACCATGTAATTCATAACAAATATCACACCATCAATCACACCCAGTTCAAAAACAAATTTGGTCTACTTTTGAGCATTTCAAAAGAAAGGAAAAAAGTAAGATTTTTAAAAACTTGCTTCAATATTTGGTAATCTGAAACCTCAAATTTTATTACAGTCTAATATTGTTATTTTGTAAAATCCAATGTTCATAATATTGATAAACAATGACTGATAACCAAGCTCCACAGACACACTGGCATGTGAATATGGGAGCGTCTTTTTTTTTTTTAAGAGAGCGTCTTAATCTCTGTACCATTATAATTTGTATATAGAAACACCATTAGTCTTCAGCATCTCTCACAATCGGGCCAGGCGCCTGTGCCATGCTGGTCCAGCACTTCATCGTCATTCATGCTCCACTTCAACAGGCACCTGACACATGTCTTCTTCTTCTTTGGGCATAGCAGTAATGACTAGGTACCCGTCCTGGAACTGACAACGCACGGTGTTGGTGTCCAGATGGGCAGGGAGCTCCAGCTGCCTCTCCAGACCTTCAGTGAACGGTGCATCACTGAGCAACCCCTGGCGGTGAGCTTGGACGGTGAGCGTGCGCTCTCGGAGTTTGACATGCATGTCCTGAGGGCCGAACCCCATGACGGGCAGAGCGACGCGGAACGGCCCTCGCTGCTGGGTGCTGGGATAGTGCAGGCAGTGATGGTTTGACTGACCTCCGTCCTCCTCTGTAGAAGCGCTGTCAGGATCAGCGGGAGTGTTGGTTCCAGGGTTCATGGGTTCTTCAGCATCGTCGCGACGTTTGATGGGTGGAGTGGCATCGCAGTCGTGAGGATTTTCACCAGCTTGGCTCAAGATGCGCTCAACTTCATTTTCCACTGCAGCATCGTCCTCCCCTTCTTCTTCTTTTCTTCTTTCCTCCATTATTCCTGCTTCGTGGTTATGTGCTCCTTCCACACTGCCACCAAACAGTTCGGTGATCACTTCAAAATCACTGTAGGCAGAGGACTGGGAAATGGGAGATTTTTCCACGTCGTTGCCTTCTTCTGCAGAGAGGTCATCGTCGGGCATCTGAACAATCGGACCCTGGACCACTTCCTCCATTTCTTTAAAAATCTCTTCAATGTAATCATCCAGTGATGTGTTTTCAGTCTGGTCTTCCTTCATGTCAGTGCTATCGTCAGGAGATTCCTTTACAATACATTCTTGCAGAGATGTAATCTTTTCACTGTGGTCTTCGAGGGCTTCCTTCTTTTCAGTGTGGTCTTCCAGGGTTTCTTTCTTTTCAGTGTGGTCTTCGAGAGCTTCCTTCTTTTCGGTGTGGTCTTCGAGAGCTTCCTTCTGTTCAGTGTGGTCTTCAAGAGCTTCCTTCTTTTCGGTGTGGTCTTCGAGAGCTTCCTTCTTTTCGGTGTGGTCTTCGAGAGCTTCCTTCTTTTCGGCGTGGTCTTTGAGAGCTTCCTTCTTTTCGGTGTGGTCTTCAAGAGCTTCCTTCTTTTCAGCGCGGTCTTCCAGGGTCTTTTCAACAATGTAATCTTGCAGACCGAACTTCACTTTCTTCTCTACAATGTGGTCTTGCCGGGACTTCTCTTTCTTCTCTACAACGTGATCTTGCAGACTTCCCTGCTTTTCACTCTGGTCGGCTTGTTTCTCAATCCTGGTCTTTTCTTGGGATTCAGCATGGACTTGCGGCTTGCTCTGTACTGCATCAGGCTGGCGGCATTGTCCACACAGTAGAAGTGTGCCGTCGGACTTCATGACGCACTTCAGACTCTCGACCTCCACGGTCTCGGGCAAAGGGATGGACTGCAGTGCCTCAAAGCGGCTGATGCAAGGACCAGGGCCCTGCGCCTTCTCGCGTCTGCCGCGCACCACCACCTTCCCATCCTTGACCTTTACGCTGACCTCATTGGGGGCAAAGACGCCAAGGCCGCGAAGGGAGTGAACCCACATGGGCCGGTCCTCTTGCTGGTGGTTGCTGGCATGAGGCTGGGGTTCTCCGTGGATGGTGGAGGTCTTGCTCTCGCCTCTTGGGGATGGCTTGGGTTTCTCCTCCTTGGTCTTGTTCTTCCCCTCGGTAGCTGACTTTTTTCCGGAACCTTCCTTCCGACATCCCTTGCCACCTGCAGACGAGCACTTGCAGTCAGTCTTCCTGCTTGCCTCTGCCTTTCTCTGGCTGCTGCACTGCCCCTGTCCACAGCAAGGTCCAGTCCTGGCTTGACCCTGGCCCTTTCCTTTGAATAGCTCATCCAGTAGTCCAGTGGCCAGGCTCAAGCCGTCATCAATGACTGACTGAGGGACATGGCAGAACGGTGGAACCTGCACACACACAAAAAAAGAAAGAAAACAAACGTTATGGTGAGTGTGAATGCTTTCAGTACAAAATTTCAGAAACTATAATATACACACAGTTGTGTATTATGGATATTATAGGAGTCCTGCCCACCCTCCATATTTTTGTAAAATATTTGAGATTTGAGATTTTTGTCCCCCAGATAATGCTTTTGTAGGGTGTGTCAGTGATGTTGTACTGGTACTATATCAGACCTGTGCACATCTACGGATTTTCCGTATTTTCTCTGATTTTCATGAGCAGAATACAGATTACTTATTAAAATTCCGAAATTCAGATTTTTTTACTTGAACTGTCGTTACAGCTTGCTACTGAAAATTTTAAAAAACTACTGAAATTTGGTTTGTTTGCTACTGATGAGCATTTTGAGTGTGCACAGGTCTGGTATATTCAAGATTCAAGAAATTAGATATATGTTTTGCATGTTGTAATTTGTAGGCTGTGAAACTCAATTACATAGTGTGGTACAACTATGACGTTGACACGTTTTTTTTTAAACTGAGATTTTACACTAATCATAAAGTCTGATCTTTCAAACTGTTCCTTAACAAATTAACATAATAAAGAACCTCTGATCTTCCAATCTGTTCCTTAACAAATAAACATAATAAAGAACCTTTAACAATAACTTTAAAATCATATCACTGAGCACATGCACTCACGCATATGCACACTTGATCACACCATCATCTTCGTCATTATCTTTAGACTGTGTGTGGATGAGCCTGTATGTGAGGGTGAAGGGGGGAGGGGGGGAATTAAACTATATAAGTACTATTTACTATTATTATTTTTATTATTACTATTATTATTATCTCTTATTATTATTATTATTATTATTATTATTATTATTATGACTATTATTATTATTATTATTATTATTATTGTTATTATTATTATCATTCCAAACTAAGTTAATTGAAACTAGAACAAATAATGATAAATATTTAAACAGACCTAAAAAAACAAATGTAATGATAATGTACTAATAACTATAATGCAATCATGCTGTAAACCAATCTAAACTTTATATAAGAGAAAACAGTAATCAATTAAAACACAATACAAGACAAATGGAATAATAACAAACATTTCATTTCTGCAAATGATGCCCTTACTAATGCAGCGAGAAGGAAAGGAGGAGTAAATATTTTTTTTAAACAATATTTACAAAAAAAAACTGATGTCCTGGCCTTATGGATAGATATCTATAAGTAACACAACTTCAATAAAGTTTAGGGGAATAAATTAAACTAAAAGAAGAAAGAGATACATTTAACACTAAAATAAATTAAAATAAAATAAAAAACAGTAGAAAAATAGAACAAAAACGGAAAAGGCTTTTATTTTTTGTTAACCAGTTTACTTTGAGCTTCGCTTATAGGCTCGGCTATTAATTATTAGAACTTAGTTAAAATTAAAATAACATGCAGTTTACTTATTTTTTACTTCGCTTCTAGGCTAGGCTTTCTTAAAACTGTATTCTTAAAATTGAAATTTGCCACTGGTTTTACTTCGATTCAATATCAAATTTATGGTGTGTTATGATGATATATGGTTGCCAGATTCGACTAATTCTTATGCAGTCTACGTTTTTGTAATTTGAAAAAAAAATTATATACATATATTTAATAAAAACTGTACAACTTTACAAACAAGCAAATAAACTTAATTAAATCGTTGAGCATACCTGTTCAGGCTGTTGGAATTTGTGGCCGTTGCATTGCGGATTATGAGGGGCACCATTCCCTCCCCTGTTCCCGCAATGAGAAGACGAACGTCCGTTCCCTCTGGCTCCCAGGAAGATGGGGATAAATTCAGCTGCAGCTGTCACAGGTGTATGCGGGAATGAGAATATGGCGGGTCCTCTACTTCGACTATCACCCGCATTGGTTGCTGTAGATGTCGGTTGATTGAAGTGACACCAGAAAGGCTGGGTACCAGTCGAAAATGCACCATGAAAACTCATCTTGAAGAATCTGATTGATCCGAAATGTTCTCAAAAATGAAGTCACAGTCTGTGGAATACCTTCTTCTTACTGTACTCCAACTATGTTCTAGCAATTCCAACACTTAAAACTTTTGTATAGCGCTTCGATCGCGATGAAAGTGTCAACTGTTAAGACTCAATGAGGAAATATCGTCTGCTGCAAAATCGCTTTCACGAATGTGCAATGCCGTGTAAATGACTTGATAGATATCGTCGGTATTCGCTTTCGCTGTCGTAATTGCGAGTGAACTGACGGCTCTGTCGCTGCCGGTTTATATTAGCAGTTGTGTCATCAGCATATGAAATGCCGCATCTTCGCGAATTTTCTGGAGGCCATGAGCATGCGTTTTTAGTTTACAAATACGTAGTAACGACGTTGTGCGCATGCGCAATGCTATTTACGTCAGCCAATGAGCGACGCAGTTACTGACTACACCATTATTCTAGCACTTTCGCGAAAGTTGTAAACTTTTGTGGCCGCGCAATATCATTGTAAAGTTTAAACTTCCGCTACATAATCTTACATTAAAATTATGCAGTGTCACGCTTTATCGTGAGATTATCTAGACATAATCTTTATTTTTGTTGCGCAATCTCAACGCAGGTATATAGGCCTAATCTGTCGTCTACATGATGTATTTAGACTAGAGACAGCACATAAGCGGTATTAATTTTTAATTCATACTCTTTCAATATAATGGATTTTACGTTCTACATAGCTAAATATAATCCAGTCTGTTCAGCTTATGAATTTCAACATAAACCACAAGCTGTAAAGTCTCGTCTTTTGAGGGGTATGGCCTTATAATTACTTATGTTCTGCGCTTTTTTGGAATCTAGCAATTCTAGAATTGGCCTGCCCATTTTTGGAATTCCAACATTGGTTAGAGTTCGGGTTAGGGTTACGGAAAGGTTAGGGGTTAGTTAGGTCCTAACCCTAACCCTGGCGGCCAATGTTGGAATTAAAAACAATGTACAGCCCCTTCTATAATATACTACTTATTCCAAAAAAGCGCAGATTCCAAAAAAGCGCAGAACATATAGGTAGGTATATGTAGGAGGCCCACGAGTTTACAAAGACGAAAGAAAAGACTTTTAGAGCTTGTGCATAAACTGCCTTGAGTGAGTGTGAATTTTTGCCAAAGCACTGTAATTAATGTTAGCATATAAAACAGGAGTGTGAAAATTACCGCATATCCCTGCAAGGTCCTCCTGAAAAGAATTAATACTCAACAGGTTTTAATTAATATTTTAATACTACTAAATGTAAGGTCCTTCACATAGGCAAAAACAACCCCCAAAATGATTATTACATGACTGTGAACAATGTACAGGTATTAGTGACTAAATGTGATAGCGAAAAAGATTTAGGAATAATATTTGACTCCAGATGTTAACTTTTGACTGTCACATTAGTGAAGTAATTAATAAGGCAAATAAAACTCCCGGAATTATATGACGATGTTTCTTGTATCTAGATAGATCATCATTTGTACAACTTTACAAGTCCTTGGTTAGACCTCTTCTCGAATATGGCAATATTATTTGGTACCCTTTATTAAAGAGACAGTCCGCTGCTATTGAGCGTGTACAAAGACGAGCAACTAAAATGGTTCCAGGACTGAAAGACATTTCTTACAGAGACAGACTGGAATCATTATGTCTGCCAAGCCTAAAAGCCAGAAGAGTGAGAGGAGACCTAATACAAGCTTATAAAATTTTAAATAACATTGATGAATTAGATACTAACAAATTTTTTGAACTAAACAAATTTGATATAACAAGAAATTCTGTTAACAAATTATTTATTAAGCATAGCCGTACTAATTTTCTAAAACATACTTTTAGTAATAGAGTTGCACCTCTATGGAACAAACTTCTACAAAATATTAAACAGGCAAAAACTTAAACAGTTTCAAAAATCTTATTGATGAACAAGAAATTTTAAAATATATAAAATACGATTTTGAAAGTTGAGCGTCTTGAGCCGGCTTAAATCAGACCTGAAATATGTGTGCTAAAGAGGGGACATTAAACAAGCCGTGAGGCTTAATGATCACCATGATCTAGTCCCTATTTACTACTACTACTACTACTACTATACTAGGTTGAAACCCCAAGCTGAACAAATCATAGCTGAAGAACAAGCAGGAATCAGGGCATGGCGAAGTACCACCATTAAGCTCTTTGGTACCACTGAACTGATTTTCAAACCTCGGAATAATCTGCGAGAAATACCTACAACACCAATATATCATGTGTTTGCATATATATAGACTTCAAGAAAGCGTTTGACCCAGTCTGGCATGCAGCTCTGTGGGCAACCATGAGAGTGTACAACATCGGTCCTAACATTATTGAAGTCATCAAAAGCCTGTATGACAAGGCTACCAGTGCAGTCCTCGACAACAGCGCCATCGTGAACTGGTTCAGAACAACTGGCGTGCGCCAAGGATGCCTACTCTCTCCCCTTGCAGGGGACGCTGAGGCTATACTCTAATTTATCAAACCCCCGTTTACAAAAACAAAATGAAATACAAACATCATTATAAAATATTAACAAAACACATACATATAAAATGCCTACATTGCTAAATAATAACATCATAGGAAGCCCTAGTGACCACCTGGCAGAAAGCGTCCAATATTCCCAAGCTGATCCAACAGACCTCACACACAAATAAGGAGTCTTGTCCCGAAGAGTTTTCAAGAAAAAAGGTAGGTGACTAGTCTAGCGAAGAAGAAGATGTGTAGCAGATTGATAGAACAGTAAGAATGAGAAAGAACAAAGGAGAAAGACAGCGACAGTGGGAATTTAAAGCACTTAAATTTCCAGAAATGGGGAATACTATTTATACTGAAACCCCTGGCACCCCCATTTACCAGTCGTGGAAGGTAGCAGAGGTTAGGCCAATTTTTAAGAAAGGCGGACAAAGAATAATTATTGAATAACAAACACGAGAAATGTAAGTTTGAAATATTTTATTTGTTTTGGTTTGAATTGCACTACAGCGGTGACAATGTGAAAAAAAAAAATCTGATTCATTTTACATCGAGCACACACCAGGCACAGAAAGAATTCAAATTTAAATCAGTAATCATAACGATTAAAACAAATATACAAGAAATAAGAAATATAAAATAATAATAATAATAATGCAAGGATTTATATAGCAAATATAATAACATTTTACATTTTGCCAATGCCTGCTCAAGATAATTTGAAGGTAAAAAATTGATACAAATGTGTCCAAAAATAAATAACTATAAATAAAAATCAAATAAAATATTAATAGGTGTCTAGCTGTATGTAAATGAAACAGAGTATTCCTATATTTACAGAGAGATCAATAATGCTGAAAATATCACAGTTACATCATTAATATATTTTACACGTAAGTGACGTCTCTAATGCAGGCATCAAAAGGCATGAAAATCAAAATGGCCAAAAACATTACGCATATGTTAACAGTTAATGCTGTCAAAAACAAAGAAATCTGAAAATATCACAGTCTTTGTCACATTCCGAACCAAGGTAAGAGTTTGCAAATAATACAAGTTTTTTTTTAAAACAAGAACTATTTATGTAATGATTATACATTTTTATGTACACCTTTTTAAAGTTCGTATTTCATGTTTGACTCACCTGTGCAGCACAATGTGAGTCTCTCTCTATTTATTCGCGGCCCCAAATAAAAATATTCCAGATGTTTATTTTTAATGCGATAGTTAGTTAGTTATTCATTGCTTACAGGGTCCAGCGGACTTCGCTAAAAGAGGACTCGCCCCTGATCCACATAAAAGATCTGCCGAAACAACCCTAGTGGTAACACTGAAGGCACTCGACCAGCCGGTCACTTTACACTAAAGACATCCAACGCAGGGAACGCTGAGGCTATACTCTAATTTATCGAACCCCCGTTTACAAAAACAAAATAGAATATAAACTTCATTATAAAATATCAACAAAACGCATGCATATAAAATGCCTACATTGCCAAAAAATAACAAAGTTTTTAATTCATTGACAATCAATGTACATGTACCATTTGTGATTTAGCAGTTTTCATAACACTTCCAAAACATAAAAAGGTGGGAAGTGGGGAGGGAGGGGGAGTTAGGAAATATGGATCTTACAATAATAGAGATGGATGAGAAAAGCATTCCTTCCCAAAATCTTACTACACATGCAAAAAGATTATAATGGCTGATCAACATGGGAAAAAAATGGACTTCATACACGATATCAAATTGAAACAATTGTGGATGTGAGTGCGATGCTGCAGAAAATTGCTAGGTTCTATGCAACGTGCACATAATATCCTCCACTGTTCTTATAATAGCAGTTTTTCCAGCTTAAGAGCTGCTTGATTGAGGCGTTGGACTCTCCGACAGAGCTTATTCTAGGATTTTGAAGAAGTGGGGGCAGGCCCCCCTTCCTTGAAAAAAAGGGGGGGATTAGGCCCCCCTCTGACCAAAACAGTGGGGTCGTCTTCTCGGCATATATAGGGTGTACACACAAACAAATATCCATCCTTGTTTTCTCCCGTGATGTTCCCGGATAAACTGTGAAACAGTCAAGTGTCGCATTCTCTCCAAACAGTAAGTACACACAAATCGCAGACAAAATATATCACCAACTGGTATCTGTAACCTTGCTTTCACAACTGTTGCATAAAAGCTCTGCTATTTTAGAAGATAAGTCATGGGAAAACAGTGTGACTGTTTTCTTCACAGTTCCTCCACTGAATTCGAAGTCGAAAAGTGTGCGCTTTTTCGAAGCCATTCTGATTGTAAACCAGTTCCAACCGGTCAGGTTCATAGATGCCACACTCAGAAGGTGATTGGTCAAAAAGAATAGCATCGGCCAATGAAAATTTGGGACACATCGCATATACAAGAGAGCAACTTCCGCTTAACTCTAGTTTCCGCTACGCCCTAGCAGACGATAAAAACGTCATAGTAAAGCCCGCTTTGATCAAGACATATAGCGGGATATTTCCAATCTCCGCGGGATCGCGAACGCGCTCATCGAATTTCTTTGCGGGAAAAAAACTTTTTGTGCGTGATCCCGCTCATCCCGCGCCCTAGAATAAGCTCTGCTCTCCGATAAAGGATCTGACTCGAGCCATCAATGAGGCGTGCGCGAGCTTCTCCTATAGTTATTAGGTTACTGGATACAACCGACTGCCACAAATTACAAGTTTTCAGTCTCTTAATTCTGCCGTTTTAAATAAATCATCAAAATGCAAAAGAAAAAGACTTAAGGAAGTGCACGTGCTATTAAAATATACTTCCATGATTTCTTCAGCCATTTGAGAAACCAATGCGGTACAGCTACATATGTTGTTGCGAACAAGTTACATTACATTACATAATTGTTGCTTTAGGTCCAGCGGACTCTTCCGAGCCAAATCAGGACCGGACAACCCCCAATCCGCATAAAAAATCTGCTGAAACAACCCTAGTGGGAAAACTGAATGCCCTCCACCAGCCAGTCACTTTACAATAAAGACATCCCACGCAGGGGACGGCTGAGGCTTTACCCCAACTTATCAAACCCCCGCTTACAAAAACAAAAATAGAATACAAACATCATTATAAATTATCAACAAAACACATACATATAAAATGCCTACATTGCTAAATAATAACATCATTGGAAGCCCTAATGACCACCTGGCAGAAAGCGTCCAATATTCCCAAGCTGATCCAACAGACCTCATACACAAACAAGGAATCTTGTCCCGGAAGAGTTTTCAAGAAAAAAGGTAGGAGACTGGTCTAGCGAAGAAGACGATAGTATAGCAGATTGATAGAAAAGAGCAGGAATGAGAAAGAGCAAATGAGAAAGACAGCGACAGTGGGAATTTAAAGCACTAAATTTCCAGAAAGTGGGGATACTATTTATACTGAAACCCCCGGCACCCCAACGGGGGTTGCGAACAAGTTAGAAAATGCAAACTCCATGTAGACAATAGAAATAACCATATGTAGAAAATGCATGAAAACTGAAAACATGATATATAAACAAGGAATGAACCACTTCCACAGCCCTATTGCTCTCATCGTGTACGCATTAAAAAATGCTGTCAAAAAGAAAAGAATGTTGTCACAAAGAACAAGAACATGCGTACATATAATTACGTTCAAAGAATGTTGCTTGCTATAGGCTAGATAGAAATTAAGCATACAATGATCACGGCATGTACATTGTGCGGATCTCATTGCCTTGATGTTCTGGTTGTGCTAATGACGGGGCAATGATTTCTCCTCAAACAAATGTGTCTAAACCATTTAAAACGAAATAAAAGATGTAAAGAAGGCAGCTTATAAATGTACAGACTTAAAGCACATTATTTTAAAATAAACTGCATTGCCTTTTCATATGCATCTTTCCAGCATTGCCAAAACCTATGTATTGCCTGAGGCTATGTACATGTATATTACACTGCTTTTTTGAAAACAAGACAAAGCAACAACATTTGAGCCATCAGGGGGGGAAAACCCCAGCAAAGTTCTACTCCTTATATTTTACATTTAAATTCAACAAGAAATACATTCAAATTTATTTTGTACCATTAAGTAAAGGTCTGAACAAACTGTGGGACACACACAACAGATCTTTCATCTGAGTTTTCAAACGTTTGAACACGACACACATGCGGTTGCCTTTTTCAATGAACAAAAGGGTTCAAAAGCAAGCGAAAAGTTGAAAAAGGCCAATATAGCCTCTGACCCTTCTGTGGTGGTAAAACAGACCGGTTGTTTCAGATCATGTGACCATGTGACAAGGTAAATATAAACACAACGCATGGAATCAGTGGATCCACGATAGCGCACAGCGTCATGTCGCGTATTTGAGACTATATAATTGAGGCCTTCTCCCTAGCCTCTCATGATGAGAGATGTGCCACTGCTGCCGCAATATAATACACACCAAACATGGACTACACATAAACACTTCCCTCATGCAAGAAACAAGTAAACATTAATAATTAAATACTATTTATAACAATTAATATCGGCGCATACCCATAATTAAATAATATTTATGTAAAGGAATATTGGTTATGTATTTTTAAAAAATTCCCCCCCCCCACCCCCACCCAAAAAAAAATGTTTTCAGTGTAAAGGGCAACAGTCACAAGTTGATAAATCAGTCAATTCATTTTCATAAAATGATCACAGATTGCTATATTTATAAAACAATTTTTTGTAAAATACTGTCAAATTTAAAGAAATTGGTATAAAACAATTTTTAAAACTACGGTCAAACTTAAAGGAAATGTACATGCATGGACAGTTTATTATAAAACTAAACATAAAGTTACATCAGAAACAAATGTAATGCGACCAAGAGCATCGTAAGCATAACTGGATACAAAGCTATATCTACCTAATTAATGCGTTAAAATAAATAAATAAATAACATTTGTTCTTTTATTCTCACAAAAGTGTCAACAATTATGTTCTTTCAAACTTACAGAAGTGTAACGTTCTTCCTTTGAATTCTTCAGAAATATAAAATAAATTCTTTCTTCCCATCTTACAGAAATGTAAAACTCTTTCTTTCAATCTTACAGAAATGACAAATTCTGTCAATCTTGAAAAAATGTAAAAATGTGTCTTTCAATCGTAAAGAAGTGTAACATTCTTTCTTTCAATCCTACAGATATTTTAACAATTCTTCTATCAATCTAACAGAAATATATTTTTCTGTCAAGCTGTCCAAATGCGTCGGGACAGGAACACGCTGTTTATCTCATAATACTTGATATAAAACCAGGCCTCAGGTTGCCGATACGTGATGCAGATGTTCACGGTCATGCTAGCGTTCTACATTCACCATCATGCCAGTGTTCTATTACTTTGCTTTGGGTTTCCCCTTGCCTTTGCCCTTTTTAAGCTCTTCAATTGGCTGACCCATGGGCCTGAAACAGAAATGAAAATGAGAATTTAAACTACAGACTTTTGAATGATGACGAAAAGAAAATACCTTGACGTGATACCAAGTAACACACACATGGTGACGTCACAGCATCAAACCTTGTCAACACTGTGGCATGGCATGGTAACACATCTTGCACAGCTAAACACATCTTAATTCTTTTTCTTTTTTTAAAACTTTGTTACTCTGTAAGCCAATTTGGAAAGACAGGACCATCAGTCTACATTCCAAGGTAAGGCTGTTGCGCTCCCTTGTCATCTCCATCTTCCTATATGCTTGCGAAACATGGACCCTCACAGCAGATCTCCAACGAAGAATACAAAGCATGGAGATCATATGAAATGTTACAGAAGACTTCTGGGCATTTGCTAAACCCAGCACATCACCAACGACGAAGTCCGACAGACCATCACACAAGCCATTGGACAACACGGTGACCTGCTCACAGTGGTGAAAAAATGGAAACTCAGATAGTATGGCCACGTCACCAGATCATCAGGCCTTGCAAAGACCATCCTGCAAGGCGCAGTGCAAGGAGGTAGAAGAAGAGAGAGACCAAAAAAGAGGTGGGAGGACAACATTCAAGAATGGACTGGTTTGACACTGAGCGAAACAATCAGGGTTGCTGAGGACAGAAAAAGATGGAGTACGCTGGTTAAACGATCATCTGTGGTGCCCCTATGACCTCTGAGTTACGGGATAGGATAGGATAGGAAACCATATCATTGCAAGCATCCCAATCAAAGAATAAGAAATAAATTATAGATATATTCTAATGAATAATAATAATTTATTTGAACTAATCTGTCATTAGGAAAAAGAGTTATATATTTTATATATATTACCCTTATATATGTTACCCTTATTAATTTTTACTATTATTATTGTTATTATTATTATTATTATTATTATTATTATTATTAAAGCTGCATACCAAACACATGAAATCTGCTCAAAGCGCAACATTCATTCATTTTTTCCCATTGTACAATGATAAACATTTCAGTAAGTCTGAAATTAAATGAGCACACATAACACAATAACATATTTATTATACAAGGACCTACTTACACATTTCAACAAACAATAGCTGACCAAGCTTTTTTCAATGAAACAACACCACCACCACCACCACCACACATACTGTTTTAAAATTATTAAGTCCTTCGACCTTCATTCCTGCATTATTACCACTGACTTGGAAAAGAACAGTAGATTAATCAAAGTACCATGTAGAATGGAAGCCATAAACCAATCTCTTACATAGCATCGAAAATATGGACAAAGATATCTTACCTTATATATTTATTTTAGAACTGTTTTTATTTAACGCTTTTCCAGCTGAAGATCTGCTTAAGGCACTGTCCAATACAGGAGCTAACTCAAACCACTCACTTGCTGCCTCAGGCCAATTGTCTGACACCCACAATACTGGGGAAGAGGGACGAATTAGGGGGGGGGGGGGGGGTGTAGAACTTGCTTGGTGTATATGGGTAGCTGGTAGGCGCCTGTCGAGCATCATGATCTGTGCGATGAAATGCATACATGCAAAGACTTAGACTTAATTGGGTTTATACTCTCATCTGAAAGAGAGTTAAGCTGGGTTTTTTCGTCTACATTGTACATTGTGTTTTCTCTGTGGGGCGGGAAGGGAAGGGTAGGTGGGAGGAAAGGGGAGGATGGAGGGGAGAGGGGGGGGGGGGTAAGATTCAAAACTGAACAGAAAATCTTCAATGGATGTTGTCAAACTTGTTCTCACCTGCTGTAGTTTTCTCTAGGCCAGTGTATGAAATAGGTGAAGGTCCAAGGGTGACTGACACCCTGCGACTGGCACAGACCATCAAAATTGCGCCGGCGGTCTACATTCACTTCCCGCCGTTTCAGCGCCAATTCCCTTCGCTGCTCAATCTCAGCTCGCATTTTTTCCCTTGCCTCGTTGTCCATGCGTTGCAGCTGGAAATAAATGATGCCACAACACTGTATCGTTATCATTCCATCGTAGTTCACAGAAATGTTCAAGTTGTAATGTCACGTCACTCTAAGAATTTAACCATCACCAAATTCAGGTTTTGGGCTATACACAAATGATGATGTCGGTCCCACATGACCCATACTTGGGCAAAAAGGGGTTTTAGTGGTTAGTGCAGTCTGGATGTTGTGGACCCCTAATGTTCACATTACAACACTTGTGGGTGGAAGATGGTGGAGAGAAAAGAGATCTGGGACTCATGGTTGGCCATCAAAGGACGTGAAATTGCCATATTTAGGTATACATATGTTCGTTGCAATGTTTTAAAGAAAACCAGGATTACTTTTAGGTTTTCTGGAAAGTTAGGGTGAAATGTCACCGTTTCCCCCAAAACGCCGGAAAGAGGCTGACCTGCAAGGACTCCGATATCATCTCAAGTGAAGAAAGAAAGCAGACGTGCAAATACACAATAAAGGAGATATTTAGGGTTAGATGCAATTCTCTCATTCTTTATTCTTCACAAAAAAAATATGGATCTTGGAGGACCCACATCATCCTCTGCTTGTAGTCAAAATGCAGACTGTTGTTATTAGTTGATTTTGTTCTCTCTAAATAATATGTACAACACGGACATTAAAGTCCAAAGCCAATCCCTCAACACAGTGCATAGCTTCAAATATTTAGGGGCCATTGTATCAGACAATGGGTCCAGACAGGAAGTCCTCTCCAGGATCGCACAAACAACTGCTGCCCTGACAAGGTTGAAGCCCATTCGGAAAGACAGGCATCAGTCTACATCCCAAGGTAAGATGGCTGCGCTCCCTTGTCATCTATGCTTGATATGGACCCTCACAGCAGATCTACAACGAAGAATAAAGCTTGGAGATGAGGTGCTACAGAAGACTTTTGGGCATTTCTTATACCCAGCACATCACCAACAACGAAATCCGACAGACCATCACACAAGCCATTGGACAACACGATGATATGCTCACAGTGGTGAAGAAATAGAAACTCCGATGGTATGACCACGTCACCAGAGCATCAGGCCTTGCAAAGACCATCTGCAAGGCATGGTGCAAGGAGGCAGAAGAAGAGGGAGACCGAAAAAGAGGTGGGAGGATAACATTCGAGAATGGACTGGCTTGACACTGAGCAAAGCCATGGGGGTTGCTGAGGACAGAGAAAGGTGGAGTACGCTGGTTAAACGATCATCTGTGGTGTCCCAACGATCTTCGAGTAACGGGATAGGATAGGATAGTTGAGTTTTTAAATATCTAAATAATATGTACAATATTCTGGCCACATTTAGTCTTTTTAAGAGTTTGGAGAACTTCCCAAAAATGTCACGGAAAAATTCTCAGTAGGTTGATCATAGATAGATATTCAGTAATTATAGGGCCCAGCGGACTGCCAAGAGCCGAATCAGGACCACAATTCGATCATGAGATGTTTGCAAATTAAACACCGCCTTGGATCCTCCTCAACAACCCAGATATTCTGGTGAAAGTTAATCTGTTTGGCATTGCCATGCAGAGAGTGGATCGATACCCTGAAAATAAAGTTTGTACCTACCTCCTTGAGACGGGCTCTCTCCTCTTCCACTCTTTTGTGCTCCTCTGCTTCATGTCGCTTGCGTTCTTCCTCCAGCCTCTTCTCTTCCTCCAGAATCAATTGCCTGAATAACAAGGAGGTGTGTGCGGTAAGGTGAAGTCACACGCTCGTCACAGAGCCCAAATAATAATAATAATAATAATAATAGTTAAAATAATAGCTCGATCTTCTTCCAGCATCTTTTGCCTGAATAACAATTTTAAGGTGTGAAACATCAATATTTTCATGTTTCACTATGTTTCACCTGTGATTGTCCGATACATCTGTTGTGCAAATGTTAAATTTTTTTTCCTGATTTAGAGGACCAGCTCTAACATTTTTGTGGCACCGCACAGTGGATAACCAATGGGTGTGTGATCAGCTTGTCTCAACTTCCAGCTCATGCCCAAATCAAGTTGTCCAAGGGCCAAAAATAGCCCTGATAATATCCCGCTCGATTCGAATCTGACAAGGCCAAAAAGTCCACTTGTACATACAATCTGCTTCACTCCGATGATGCAAGTTTGGCAGTCACTATATATTATTACGGCTTTGCCTCATGGCTGTCGCATCAGCAAGCCTAGAACACGGCCCTTAATTGTAACTGACTGCTAGACATCAAGGGACGTAATTCCTTTCTGAATTGTGCTTTCATGCAAATGCAAGTATTTTACAAGTGATCATGCCCCTGGTGCAAAACAATGTATTTGGAGGTTGTTCTTGAAACATTGTTGCAGAAAGGTGGCTCGTTTGTATTCCCCGTTAGATTAGCATTATGACAGGGAATTGACAATTATGATGCTGCTGAACATGATGCGTTGTCAATGATCAGAAACAAAAAGCTTACAATGGCAAAAACTGTAATTGTTATAGTACGCATATCTACCTGTGCATTTCTTCTTCTTCCGCCATCTTGCGTGCTTGGTACTCGAGTTCGATCCTCTGTCTCTCCGCTTCTTCTCGCTCTCGGACGATCCTTTGGAAGGCCTCCTCTTCTGCCTAAAGACCAAAGAATGAACAAGGAATTTAAAACCAACAATGACGATTTCAGCATCGTTGGCATAGCATTTGTGCTAATGAACCACTCTCTAAAATAATGACAAATCCTATAATAATAATAATAATAATAATAATAAAGAATTTCATATTCAGATATTTTTTATTTCAAGTCTGTTCATTGATAAAATGATTTAAAACTTTTACAAACATAAGTACAATACACAGGTTTGTATTCAGCTCGATTCCCTATATAAAGGCTCCATGCGCTTAATGTTAGTCATGCGCGCGCTCAATGTTAGTCATGCGCTCAATGTTAGTCATGAGCTCAATGTTAGTCATGAGCTCAATGTTAGTTGTGTGCTTAATGTTAGTCGTGTGCTCGCTCAATGTTAGCCATGTGCTCAATGTTAGTCACTCAGTTTATTGTAGCATTGTTTCATCAGCGTTTTGACAAAATCAACATAGGAAAATGTTATTCAATTGATCCTTCAGTTGTATAAAACATGTGTAGCCACGTCGGATTTGTCATAATCTGAACCAATGACAGAAAGAGTTATTATATTCGTTTTTGTTCAAAGCCTAAACAGAATGGAATTTGTCCTTATATAGTAACTATACCTGTCGCTCAAGTTCTTGAAGTCGAGCCTCTTCTTCTTCTGCTAACCTCTGTGCCTCCTGTAATTCCTCCTAAAAAATGCAAGCAAGAAGGCATTAGAAAAAGAAAAAAAACGTTTTAAAATAAATTTTTCAACAAAAAACATCTGTTAAACAGATCGACCCACCACTAAAATCCATAATGGCGAAAGCCATGCAAAGTTATCGTGATGTAATTATGTAACTGCAGATGACTTTCAGAAGAAGAAAAAAAATCAATGCCTAAAGCATACGATATAGCTACAAGTTTTTGTTTTATAAGCACAATGCACCATTGATGTTTATTTAGAGGTACAATTAAAGCTTAGGCGATACAATTTGAAAACGGAGGAATGAGTACGTCAGTGCTATACATACTAATTCTGTACCATCAAATATAATTCCTATTATAAAGATAAGTTACATGAAGAGACAGTCGGGCAATTAAGTATCGTGATTCAAATCTTATGGAAGCATAGATCAATCTCAGTCATATGGATACACTTTCTCTTCTTTGTCTCTATTATAGGCCTACATATAAAAAAACAAATGCACAAAACACACTCATACACACACATTCATATGTGCTATACACTCTACTCATCTCAAACGCATACCAACTCTACAAGAAAAAGTAAATAGCAGGGCAAAGCCCATATGGTCGACTCACATGCTTCTTATGGAACTTGCAATATTTAACACGAAAATGAGTGCCCAGAAAAAATATAAGAAAACAGTGGCATTACAATACAAAATAATACCGACTTTGATCTTTCTATGCTCTTGACCTTGACCTCTGGGCTCCAAATACACTCATGTACTATCAAATAAACGACAGTAAAGGTTGTATTATGCCAAAAAATGTGATCTTGGGATACTACACACAGTCACCCCTTGAAGTCTTCATTTTTTTTTTAAAAAGTAGTAAAGATAAATTAACAAGTGATTTTATTTTAATATTGTATTTTCAAAGCTAAACATGCAGCAACCTAAAAACCATCTAACGTGAATTTTGTCTGTAACTAATGTGATTCCATCTTATGTCTGTAACTAACATGATTCTATCTTATGTGATTCTATCTTATGTCTGTAACTAATGTGATTCTATCTTATATCTGTATATAATGTGATTCTATCTTATATCTGTAACTAATGTGATTCTATCTTATATCTGTAACTAATGTGATTCTATTTTATATCTGTAACTAATGTGAATCTATCTTATACAGTAAAACCTACGTTTTGAGAGCCTCTCTTAAACGACTTCCTCCAACATACGACAGGAAAAAAATTCACCGATGGTTTGTACTATATAAACGATCTCTCTTAAATGACTATTTCTAAAACGCGACTTGCGACCTTCAAATAATTAAATTTTACGACCTAGCATCTGAAAAATTCAGATTCCAAAGCAATACTATATTTGTGCGTTTGAAGAAAACAGTTTCGTTTACAACTTTTAACAGCAGACGATGCATTAAAACAGCTTGAAATACTCTAAGGAGCTGACCAGATTTGCCCTGAGCAGGGGCCTGTCAGATCTTGCCAACACCATGTCTGGTGTTCAAAGTGACATACTAAAGGAACATGCACGAGTGGGGGGATCATGCAAACAAACAGAAATAACAGCTTTCTTTCAAAAAATACAAACTATTCAATGATTGAATAAAAATAATTACAACAATATTAATGGGGTTATCTTATAAATAGTTATAACTCCAAACATGCATTCAGCACTTACATACACTTTTAAACAACTATCATACTAACATTGATTTTTTTATTTTGTAAATGATGAGGAACAGGAAGATATTGACTGTAATGGTTTGTCACGTCCCAACTGCCTCAACAGTGGTTCGACATGTGTGCTCTTTCACACGAGAAAAAAAACCCAACACCTAAATAAACTCTAAAAGACAAAACCAGAAGTAACAAGACAATTTCTTTATTTCACACACTCATTCATACTCAAAATTAACTCCCTTTATCCCACTTCCCAACCTACCAACCCTCAATCCCACTAATAAAACCCCAAACTAATACATAAACAATTCGCTCAAAATAATAATGATAATTAAATCAAAATGGAAAATGACTAACTACAAATGTACAAGAGATTTATAATAATTATGTCTGAAACAGCTTACTGACAACGAAATAAATACAGTAAGCAACTGCTTTAAATCTTTATAAATATTCAAACTTTGTTCCACTTAAATTCCAAATAGATACAACAAGTCTTTTATATTATATAAAATGAATAAGAAAATTTATCTTTTAAGCAAAATAGAAGTTGTAAGAAATTAATCTAAATCATTAATTAACTAATATCTGGCGAAATAATTCCCCCAGACAAAACTATACAATCACAGGGTTACTTAATCCAGTAGATAATAGTACTCAACGACGTTTATCAATCAATTCAAATTAAATATATCTCAATGTGCTGTAATTTATAATTTATCACATGTAAAACAATTATCGTTCCTCACAACAGATTATCATTGGTTATAGTTATTTGTTGTGTGTGGTGGAGTGTGTGTGCGTGTGCTTTATAAACGAAATAAAGTTCCCTGGGCGAATACCAGAACCTTCGCAACCGAGGTTGACACACGGAAAACACGGCGTAATAGGCCGAGGCACACAAGCTTCACACCAGCAAGGTTTCAGCACACCATCAATGGTCTGCTCTAGGGTTTTGGTGTTGTATTTGTTGGTACATCTACAACAATACATACAAGAATACGCAACCATTAATAATTATATTACAATATACTGCACAAGCACCCCGCTATCGGAATGGTTGTCTCCCTTTCCACATCCTTACTCATCCTCCCTGTCATCGCGCATATACATTCACAATCACCTCCTTTCTGTCATCTCTTCGCTACATAACAGCGAATTCTTTTATATCAATTTATAATTATTTAATTTATAATACATTTTAGAAAATTCTCTCTCTCTCTCTATATTGCTCGGTATTTATGCAGCAACCAATATGAAACAATAGAATTAAGAAAACATAATTAACTAACCATTCACACCGCATGCATAACCCAAACCCCCGAACGCTATGGCCAACTGAGAGATTGAGGTAAAAAACTTACGGCTACCAGTGGATTCTCCGGCCTGTAGACAAAGACACACGAACGACGGGACAAACACACAGGCACAGATGGTTAGGCAAGGTGATTACACAGGCATAAGAGGTCCTAGACGGAGTCACAGGTCACCCGACGTTATACGTAGATAACTCAGATTTCACCGAGAATACACAGTAGGTATTCTAAACAGCTTAGAAAAGTTTTAGTTAAACAAACACTTCCAAAGTGTTCCCAAAACAATCCTCCTCTTCCGTTAATAGGCTCTTTTTCGTTGACGGTCTGATCTGTACGACCCACAGACAAAGTCACTAACTGGCACCTTGACCCAACTTGGATCCGTTGATTCTGGCTACAAAAGCGATATGCAACTGTTGCTGCTCCCTACCAAAATACACAGTGCAAGGGGTTTTATACGACTAGCTAAGAATCTTCTAGAATCTACTTGTTTTAATCATAATTCATTCCCTGCACCGTTCGCGATTAGAGCACGCATTTCACACATAGAATATCGCATGGCAGCAATTAATCTTCTCAATAACAAAATAGCCAACTATGCTGTTTTTCTAACATAGTACGTTCTGCACGGGCGCAATACATTCGCTACTTTTATTAATTATAAACTAAATTAATTTATTCTGATTCTCTCCCCTTGACTACCGTAACTTTTAACCTCTATGTACAGGCTGATGATTAAACTATATACACATAGGCGCGCGACTGCAAACTGCGTAGCGTGACACAGCACCCCACCAAGACGAAAACTAACAGTTTTAGTTCTTAACAACCACGCTACTCAGTTCTGCTCAAGAAATCAGCTGGTACATTTTCCTTCCCTGGAATACTCTCCACTATCAAATCGAAAGGTTGGAGTTGAAGTGCCCACCTCATGAGTCTACAATTTGTAGTCTTTGCTTGCTGCAGGTATTGCAATGGTCTGTGGTCGGTCTGCACAATGACTGTCCGATCGTACAGGTACTGCTTGAACTTTTGTACGCCCCAAACCAATGCTAAACATTCCTTCTCTATGGTGGAATAGTTCCTCTCTGCTTGGTTTAGCTTCTTGCTGGCACATGTGATTGGCTGTAAACCCAAACCTTGGTCCTGGCACAGAATCGCCCCTATTCCAATCTCTGATGCGTCAGTCTGTAGCACTAATGGTTTTTCCATGTCTGGCATACAGCATACAGGTTTGGAGCATATGCGGTTTTTGAGCGTCTGGAACGCTACTTCACAAGCGTCGGACCACTGTATGGGACCTGATTTGCCTCCCTTGGTTAAGTCGGTCAGCGGCACCGCTATCGCAGCAAAATTCGGCACAAACTTCCGATAATATCCTGCTAATCCAAGGAATGACCTGACCTGTTTCTTGGTAGTAGGACGTGGTGCATTCTGGATCTTGTCCATCTTTCCTTGTTCTGGTTGCACTTTGCCCTCTCCCACAATGTGCCCCAAATACTCCAGCGTGCGCCTGAAACGCTTCCTACCACCAAATCGAAATCTGACTGCTTCGTCTTTCTTCCTTACTGACACAATCGGCGAACTGACTGGTGGAACTGCCCGCTCGATCGCTCCCATGATCAACATCATCCCAATCTCTGCTCTGATAGTTTCCACCTTCGAATGAGGCAAAGGTTTTATAGGCCCCACAATATCGGCTGCAACTCTCTGAAACGGTTCATCAACTAGAGGTAGTTTCTGCAGCGGAACTTTTGCTACCCTACCCCTGGGAACTGTTTTCTGGCATTCGGGGCATGATTCGCAGAATCGCCTAACATCCCCGCACATTCCTGGCCAATAGAACACTCCCCATATCCTCTCACGTGTCCTCTTTCCACCCAAATGTCCGGCCATCGGAGGGTCGTGCGCCAGGCGCATCACCTCTCCTCTGAGCTTGCCCGGCACGACTAGCTGTGTTAGCTCTTCTTCTCCCTGATGGTGCACTCTATACAAAATGCCCTTCTTTTTGGTGAAGCTAACCATCGCTTTGCCTGACTTGAGTTTCGTCCCTTGCTTCTCGCACTCTCTAGCTCTAGCTAAAGTGGGATCCTCTTCCTGCAACTTGGCCAACTGATCGGGCGTCACATCGAGTTGGAATGGCTTCGGAATCGGCAGTGCTTTCTCCTGCTTCCCTTCTGCCTTGGCCTGTGCCCTGGTCTGAACGGCGGCTATCGCACACTCTAACCCATCTACAGCTACGGGACTTCGATAGCCTCCCTTGAAGGTAACCCAGTTGCCTAGAATCACATCAGGTACAACTTGCTCGATGACGATCAATTCTACTGTACCCTTCACGAAAGCTGAGTCTACTTCTACGTACGCTGTAGGATACTTCCCTGACTTGACCTGATCAGCGAACATGACCTCGATCTCTCTACCGGTCATATCCTCAGGACGCACCCACTTGGCTGCTACTGCCCCCACCTCGGCACCAGTATCTCTCAGAATCTTCACAGGCTGACCCCTGACTGTTCCCATGCTCCACGGGTTGTACGGCTGAATGGTACTAAAACTAGTCTTGGTCATTTCCGAGTGAATCGGTCCTGAATCCGGACTGACAGTGATACGTAGCAACTGTTTTGGACTACGGCACTCCTTCGCTACGTGACCTAGCTTCCCGCACCTGAAACACTTCCAAGGACGTTTCTCCCCACTAGGTTCCCTCCTCTTATCCTCTTCACCCTTGCTGCCACTGGGACCACTCCTCGCTGCCCCTACAGGTTGACTGATAGCACGGTTACCCCCCTTGTATGGCACGCTACCGAACACTGGCCTGTTACTCACTGTCCGTTTCGCATCTACATGTAACTGGGCAATCTCAGCTGCTTGCTCGCCGTTCTCAGGCTGCCTCTCCCTCACAAACAGCTCTAACTCAGGGTTCATCACTGACAACAACTGTTCAGTCAGAAAGACATCAAGCACTACGCCCGCATCATCTATATCCTTCTTAGCCAAAGAAAACCACCTCTTCACTAAGACCTGTACTCTACTCAAGTACTGCGGAAAAGTCTCTGTGCCTTCTTTCCTACTCCCCCTGAACTGCTTGCGGTAGTAGTCAGCATCTCTCCTAAATCGTTTCAGAAGAGCCCCCCTGACCACTTCGAAATCAACTATCTGCTCTGGGGTTAACTTCAGATAAGTCTCTCTTGCCTCCCCTGACAACAACGGTGACAACCTAGCCGACCACGTCTCTTCCCTCCATTTCTGAGTTCTAGCTATTTGCTCAAAGTGCTGAAGGTAGCTCTCAATATCCTCTTTACCATCAAATGGTTGGACCTTGATCTTATAGCTATCAGGCTGAACTCTATCCCTCCTACGTTGGGCTTCTAGTTCTTTCTCTTGTTCTAACTGTTGCCTAAGCCTTTCTCTGTCATCCTCCCGAGCCTGCTCTCTAGCTGCGCGCTCTTCTTGCAGTCGCAACTCGACATTACCCCGTTCAGATTCGATCTTCTTTTCTAAGAGCTTCAGTTCCCTAGCTTTATCTTTGCGCTCTTGCTCTAGCCTCCTTTCCATCAGGGCTAACTCCTCTGCTCTTCTCTTCTCTGCTAGGGCCAACTCTTCTGCTCTTTCTTTACGCTCCAGTTCTAGCCTTCTTTCCATCTTCCTCTCGAGCCTAGCTGTCTCCTTTGCTAATCTAGCAGTCTCTTCCGCCAATCTAGCAGCCTCCTGCTCCCTCTTCGCCCCATCTACTACAAAACTGGCTAGACCTGCTCCCTTCAGCCCCATGCTAGCGCCTAGCTCCTTGTATCTAAGATATACTTCCATGCCAACGCTACTTGTTCCTGCGCCGGTCTTAACTGAAGTAGGAGTAAGATCAGCTGCCACGCGAGTACTATGAGCGAAAGGCGTACTCACTGTGGTTTCCTCGTCCATCGGTGCCTGACGCGAAGCGGCTGCGTCGGCCTCCGTGTACTGGTCCATCGCTCGCGCCTGCTCAGCTGCTCTCCGAGTCGCAGCTCTCGTCAGTATACAGTCGCGGACTAAGAAAAATGGGAAAAAAAAAATGGGTGAATAACAATGAAACAAATAACGATTAACACATATACAAACAGTCGAACAAATGACAAGTAAACAGTAACAGGAGCCGGAGAAGTCCCTTATCGTCTAGGCCTCGACGACAAAGTTGTTTACCTCAACCCCCCGTTTGTGCACACACGCTCGGGGTGTGAACCCTTTTGCGCAGCGCAACCTCACTCCCGACCAACCACCCACTAGTCACTCATCCGACACACAAGACGACAAAGAAACAAACACTGACTTCTGGTATCTAAACAAATAACAATAAATCTACCCAACTATTCCCCCCTAACCTATCCTAGATCTATCCCACCGCTGCCACCAAAATGTCACGTCCCAACTGCCTCAACAGTGGTTCGACATGTGTGCTCTTTCACACGAGAAAAAAAACCCAACACCTAAATAAACTCTAAAAGACAAAACCAGAAGTAACAAGACAATTTCTTTATTTCACACACTCATTCATACTCAAAATTAACTCCCTTTATCCCACTTCCCAACCTACCAACCCTCAATCCCACTAATAAAACCCCAAACTAATACATAAACAATTCGCTCAAAATAATAATGATAATTAAATCAAAATGGAAAATGACTAACTACAAATGTACAAGAGATTTATAATAATTATGTCTGAAACAGCTTACTGACAACGAAATAAATACAGTAAGCAACTGCTTTAAATCTTTATAAATATTCAAACTTTGTTCCACTTAAATTCCAAATAGATACAACAAGTCTTTTATATTATATAAAATGAATAAGAAAATTTATCTTTTAAGCAAAATAGAAGTTGTAAGAAATTAATCTAAATCATTAATTAACTAATATCTGGCGAAATAATTCCCCCAGACAAAACTATACAATCACAGGGTTACTTAATCCAGTAGATAATAGTACTCAACGACGTTTATCAATCAATTCAAATTAAATATATCTCAATGTGCTGTAATTTATAATTTATCACATGTAAAACAATTATCGTTCCTCACAACAGATTATCATTGGTTATAGTTATTTGTTGTGTGTGGTGGAGTGTGTGTGCGTGTGCTTTATAAACGAAATAAAGTTCCCTGGGCGAATACCAGAACCTTCGCAACCGAGGTTGACACACGGAAAACACGGCGTAATAGGCCGAGGCACACAAGCTTCACACCAGCAAGGTTTCAGCACACCATCAATGGTCTGCTCTAGGGTTTTGGTGTTGTATTTGTTGGTACATCTACAACAATACATACAAGAATACGCAACCATTAATAATTATATTACAATATACTGCACAAGCACCCCGCTATCGGAATGGTTGTCTCCCTTTCCACATCCTTACTCATCCTCCCTGTCATCGCGCATATACATTCACAATCACCTCCTTTCTGTCATCTCTTCGCTACATAACAGCGAATTCTTTTATATCAATTTATAATTATTTAATTTATAATACATTTTAGAAAATTCTCTCTCTCTCTCTATATTGCTCGGTATTTATGCAGCAACCAATATGAAACAATAGAATTAAGAAAACATAATTAACTAACCATTCACACCGCATGCATAACCCAAACCCCCGAACGCTATGGCCAACTGAGAGATTGAGGTAAAAAACTTACGGCTACCAGTGGATTCTCCGGCCTGTAGACAAAGACACACGAACGACGGGACAAACACACAGGCACAGATGGTTAGGCAAGGTGATTACACAGGCATAAGAGGTCCTAGACGGAGTCACAGGTCACCCGACGTTATACGTAGATAACTCAGATTTCACCGAGAATACACAGTAGGTATTCTAAACAGCTTAGAAAAGTTTTAGTTAAACAAACACTTCCAAAGTGTTCCCAAAACAATCCTCCTCTTCCGTTAATAGGCTCTTTTTCGTTGACGGTCTGATCTGTACGACCCACAGACAAAGTCACTAACTGGCACCTTGACCCAACTTGGATCCGTTGATTCTGGCTACAAAAGCGATATGCAACTGTTGCTGCTCCCTACCAAAATACACAGTGCAAGGGGTTTTATACGACTAGCTAAGAATCTTCTAGAATCTACTTGTTTTAATCATAATTCATTCCCTGCACCGTTCGCGATTAGAGCACGCATTTCACACATAGAATATCGCATGGCAGCAATTAATCTTCTCAATAACAAAATAGCCAACTATGCTGTTTTTCTAACATAGTACGTTCTGCACGGGCGCAATACATTCGCTACTTTTATTAATTATAAACTAAATTAATTTATTCTGATTCTCTCCCCTTGACTACCGTAACTTTTAACCTCTATGTACAGGCTGATGATTAAACTATATACACATAGGCGCGCGACTGCAAACTGCGTAGCGTGACATGGTTGTGAGACAGAGTTTAATCTATATTTCTGAAAGATGGTAGATGTTCCCTATACTTAATGGTATGTGTACTTTTTGTACATGTATTTATTTTACTTAATTAATTTTCTAAATGTCTTTTTCGAAAATGTCCTACCTCCTTTTCAAGACCCCTCCAATTTAAGACCTAGTTTTAATGGCAATTTAAAGGTCATAAAACTGAGGTTTTACTGTACCTGTAACTTATGTGATTCTATTTTATATATTTGTAACTAATGTGATGCTGTGATATGATCTGAGGTGTTGAGTGTGATTGTGCCACTACAGTGTGGCCTAGTGTTACTGCTTTACTTTTACAACTGTACTGTTACTGTTTTGCTTGTAGTGTTGTGAAATGCATTTGTGTGCCTATTACATTTTATGTGCTGCTGCCATTACAATTGCTCCGTTTGGAATAAATAAAGTCATATTGTATTGTATCATGATACATTTTACACTGTCACATCAAAGAACACCACCACTCCACAAATAAATTATAACATCACCACAACAACATGTAAATGTAATTTCCAAACATCTTATTCATGTGCCAAAATGGAATGTGCAGTGAAACGCGACCACATGCAATGTAATCACTGCAAATTGTATTTCTACTTTACAGTCGCAAAGCATACATGAGGCTCGCCAAAGACCCGTGAGATATAAGCCTCAGCCTCAGTGAGCCAGCTACTCTGCCTACTATAAAGTACGATTTTTCTAATGTTCAAGCACAAACAGTGATATGTTTTAATATACCTTTTCCACATAAAGAAATAAACTGTGACCATGAAAGCATACATTGCCTTTCTTTTCCATGTAAAATCATAAAGTGTGACCATAAAAACAGTACTGTACCATGCAGCATGCACTAGCCAGAGCATGGAATTCTCCGCGTTTCCGCGATTTTCCGCGGTACAGGCCCTTGCTTTTCGCGGAAATCTTTTAAGTTTCCGCGGGAAAAAAATCTGTATGGAGGTGTGACAGCTAACCGATTTTTTTCTTGTTCTGATCCAGTGAATCTCTAAACGGGTTGCCGATCTCAAAAAGCGCGATTCACACTGGTGTAGCTGGGTAGCTTTAGTTGTCAAAGATGGCGGAGAGGCGAATTGTGAATCGTGGTGAGGTTTTCGTGGATGACACTGCTAGAAATGGGTGGAGGTGGGCTTGGTTAGAAGTAAAAGTCGGAGAAGAACTGCTTCCATTTCACATTAGAAAGCTACAGCAATGCAGCCTGGAGAGTGAATGAGGAGAGAAAGGAGAAAAACCGGGAGACAAAGAGCAAGAAAGCAGGAGAACTCAACGTTACACTTAAAAAACTACCATCCAAAAGAAAGGCAACAGAAACTATTGAGTCTGCAAATGAGAGAGCAAGCCAAAAGTATCAGAAATCTCTTGCAGTGTCATCTTCCTGCTTTGTCCCTGTAGAATCAACAAATCTAGAGCTTGAACCATCAACCAGCCAGATCCAATCATCTTTCGTGGAAACAGATTGTGCTCATGCTGCCAGCCAGTCACCAGTCCCCACAAAAAAGAAGTAGAGTTCATTGCTCAATTTTCAAATAAACTGGAATTCACACACATAAACTGTGTATACAGATATATTGTTAAAATGCTCTTTATTTTATTTATGAATAAATTCATTAAAATGTATTTCCAGTCAAGTGTAATCAAATTATTTTGAACTCTATACAACCTTTTTTTATAATTCGGTGACCAGAGAAAGAAAAATCCTTGTTTTCACCTGTATAATCAGATCTTATTGAAGAAAACGTTAATAAATAATAATAATAAAAAAAAATTAAAGGAAAAAAGGGCAACATTTTTATGGGGTTAAACTGATAAGTTTCTCTCTAAAATGCACCAGATTGCACAGAATTTAATATATATTTTAAAAATTTTCCGGGGGGGCATGCCCCCGGACCCCCCAAGAAGGGATGGTACGTATTTCCTCTTTTTTTAACAGGGGTAATTCCATGCTCTGACTAGCTCAGGTTCCTGCTTTCTTTTTTTTTAATTTAATGATCGCTTTTTTAAATATTTTTTTACCTCTTTCCTTCTCAGTTGTGCTTTCCTGTCAGCCTACATTGGAGCAGCGGGGAAAATTGAAAGATTATGCCACTAAGAATTGAGTAAAAGAATGTTTAAACTGAACATGTACGAAAGAACTGTGAAGCAACATACTAAAAGTGCTTTCTGGCAGCCATAATTATTGTCATAAAAAAGGCAGATCCACACTTGGCATGGATCAGAAACAAATTGCTGCTTAATTCTGTCAATCCCCCCATGGTTGATTTCAGTATTCAATAAATCGAACCTTGAAGACAGTATTCAAACTTGTAAAAAAATAATTGTGCCAAAGAATAGCCTAAAACGGCACAGAAGAGGTAGCAAAAACAAAACACTTCAAATTCAGGTAGCCATTGTTGATGATGTCACAAAAGATGTGATGTCACTTTTGTGTGTGTGTGTGTGTGTGTGTGTGTGTGTGTGATGACATCACACAGCAGTCTGGGCCCATAATCCCATGAACATTCTCAGCGAAAGAACTTTATTATTTTCAAACATTTGACCACGGTTTGACCAAACATGAAGGGTTGCACCAAAATTAGTGACTAAAACTATCTTTGGGTCAACAATTCAAAGCTAGACTAGCCAACAAGTTTGTGTCAAACACAGCTAGCAGTAACCTCCCCGAAAGAAATGGGAAAGGAGTTAAATCAATATCATATGATTGTAACTTTGTAAATAGATAATAAGCAAATGATAGAAAAGATCGGTATCCACAAATTATATGTGCTGCCAGAGATTAGAATGTGTAGAATTGTGCCATGGATTCACAATGTGTTCTCAGCAGATGGCGATTATTTTGGCTGTGTTCTCAGAATATGGTCATGCATTTTGTTGCGTCCTCAGAAGATGGCCGTGCATTCAGCTGTGTTCTCAGCAGATGGCCATGCATTTGACTGTGTTCTCAGCAGATGGCCATGCATTTGACTGTGTTCTCACCAGCTGGCCATGCATTTGACTGTGTTCTCAGCAGATGGCCATGCATTTGACTGTGTTCTCAGCAGATGGCCATGCATTTGACTGTGTTCTCAGCAGATGGCCATGCATTTGACTGTGTTTTCAGCAGATGGCCGTGCATTTGACTGTGTTCTCAGCAGATGGCATATTGCTGTGTTCTTAGAAGGTGGCCATGCATTTTGTTATATATATATATATAGCGGTCCGTCTACAAGTGATTAAATTACATAGCGTTATATAGGAGGTTCCAGGAAACAAGGGGGTTTCTCTCTCTCTCTCTCTCTCTCTCTCTCTCTCTCTCTCTCTCTCTCTCTCTCTCTCTCTTTTCTCTCTCTCTCTCTATATATATAGGCTATATATACATACATGTTGAAACTGGCTGAATGTAACCTTGCAACACCAGCATAGCATGAAACTGACCGTCCACTGACCTCATATCGCTCTTGCGCTAGCCGTTCTTCCTCGTCCCTCTTTCTCTCTTCCTCCTCGCGGATGGATCGACGCATTTCAGCATCTGCGATTCTCTCCAGCATCTCCTGTTCCTTTAGGCGTGCTGCTTCCATCATCGCCTTCTCCTTGTCCCTTCTCGCCAATGCATCCTGTAGTTTTAAACAAATAAATAAATACAATAAAATCACCCACCTCAGCAACTGTACAGATTTCTCTACGGGGTGGTTGAATAGTAACTCCTCATTGAACATTTAAATTGTTGTGCACTGGCTTGAAATGCACTGTACAGTACTCCTCTTTTAACGTCACTACCGTTTAAGGTCACAACGCGGATAAGATCAATCAGGTTGTTGGTCACGGCCAAACACCTTCTTTGTACCATTTAGAATTCCTCGCCTAGCGTCACCTCGCATAAGGAAAAACCTCGGATAACGTGAACCCCGTTTTGGTTCCCAAATGGAGGATACTACTGCTTAAGAGAAATTGATGTCACAGATGACGTCATTTATGAGGTCACTTCCTGTTTTGAAATGGAATTCCATCCCAGAACACCTGTCACGTCCAGCCAGCATCCGCTTTATGCGACACTCTGCAATATACACGGGAGCCACTTTGACAGAGTGCGACCCATAGGCGGTGTAGACAGGTGTAACTGTGATCTGCCGTGTCCCCTCCTAGCGGGACGTATTGCCACAGTGGACCTTACCCTGAATTGACTTCATTGACTAGCGATAAAACATGTGCCGTGACGTAAACAAAGTGAACAATTCGTTAAACTTGTGTAAGGTTTTCTGCAAATACACCCAGTAACTGTCTTGGTGCATACTTGTTATTTTTTATTCTCATTTGCGTGCGTGCACGTCAATGTGTTTGTGTGTGTGTGTGTGTGTGTGAGTGTGTGTATGTGTATGCGTGCTTGCATCCGTTTGTTTGAGTGTTTGAGTGTGTGCTTATGCATCATACACACGCACAAAAAATACATATACAGTAATGCATACATGCATACGCGCGCACCAACGTGCACACATGTACACACACACACGCACACACACACACAACTGTCACACGACACAAAAATTTAGCACCTCGTATAAGATCAATTTTTTTACTGGTAGTTGATCTTATCAGAGGACTGTTTAGGGTGCCACTCGGATAAGATCAAACAAAAATTTGGTCCCGTGGGGGGTCACCTTAAGAGAGGAGTACTGTATTGTGATCCATAGAGTGGCAGACTTTCATGGCTACCTCTGATTTCATATCACAATGGTAGGAGCAGTCACAATCCTTACATGCACTTGGTCTCAGGTCAGCTGAGCTCGCTCATGCAGTCAAATTATAATGAACAGTCAAATTATACCTATTAAAATTAAAATAATAGATGATCAAAACCTTTTGTTGTTGTTGTTGTACTATGTAAACACAAACCTGTTTCTTCTTCTCCAGGTCGGTTTTGCGCCTAGCGTCCCTCTCTTCACGCTGGATCTTGCGCAGGGCAGCCATCTGCAGTCGGGCGTCCTCTTCGGCCATTGCTATGGACTCCTCTTCCTGCCTCATCATCTCCATCTGCTCCTCCAGCTCCTATAAGCACATGAAGAATGGCATGTGATGGATTGTGTACAGTTCCCTCCCCTTACCCAGCCCCCACTCAACCCTAGCAACAGTTTGAAAGTCAGCTCTGTTTGTACACTGACCACTTCAAAGTCAGCTCTGTTTGTACACTGACCACTTCAAAGTCAGCTCTGTTTGTACACTGACCACTTCAAAGTCAGCTCTGTTTGTACACTGACCACTTCAAAGTCAGCTCTGTTTGTACACTGACCACTTGATAGTCAGCTCTGTTTGTACACTGACCACTTGATAGTCAGCTCTGTTTGTACACTGACCACTTGAAAGTCAGCTCTGTTTGTACACTGACCACTTCAAAGTCAGCTCTGTTTGTACACTGACCATTCCAAAGTCAGCTCTGTTTGTACACTGACCACTTCAAAGTCAGCTCTGTTTGTACACTGACCACTTGATAGTCAGCTCTGTTTGTACACTGACCACTTCAAAGTCAGCTCTGTTTGTACACTGACCACTTGATAGTCAGCTCTGTTTGTACACTGACCACTTCAAAGTCAGCTCTGTTTGTACACTGACCACTTCAAAGTCAGCTCTGTTTGTACACTGACCACTTCAAAGTCAGCTCTGTTTGTACACTGACCACTTCAAAGTCGGCTCTGTTTGTACACTGACCACTTCAAAGTCAGCTCTGTTTGTACACTGACCACTTCAAAGTCAACTCTGTTTGTACACTGACCACTTCAAAGTCAGCTCTGTCCATACACTGACCACTTCAAAGTCAGCTCTGTCTATACACTGACCACTTGATAGTCAGCTCTGTTTGTACACTGACCACTTCAAAGTCAGCTCTGTTTGTACACTGACCACTTCAAAGTCAGCTCTGTTTGTACACTGACCACTTCAAAGTCAGCTCTGTTTGTACACTGACCACTTCAAAGTCAGCTCTGTTTGTACACTGACCACTTCAAAGTCAGCTCAGTTTGTACACTGACCACTTTTTTTTTTCTTCTAAAATCTTCTTTTATAACACTTTGTCAGCTCAAGGGCTGCTCAAGGCGCTGGCTGATACAGGATCTAGCCCAAATTGCCCAAAGCGCTATCTTGCCTGATGCCCAGACAACGAACTGAGGCACAATGCTGGGCAACTCGTCTGATGCTCCGACCACTGAGCACAATGCTTGGCCACCAAGTATGGGGCAGAAGAGAGCTATAGTCAGTGATCGTCCTAGGGATTGGCAAAACCGGTACGAAGTCACAGTAAACAAACCCACTCGAACGCAAACCGGTAGGCCAGTCACGGAAACCAGTATGACCCATAGCAAAGCTTAATAATGCGTCACTATTTTATATAAGTAGATGGCGACTCTGTTAATGCACTTTCTGTTTCATTAGAAACATCTTCGTCTTCTCATAAACTTCTTTTATCGCCCCCTAGCAAAAAATGAAAAAAGAGATTTTTGCTTCTTCATTATTACTAGCCTATCTGCCACTGTCGCAATACATACTGACGAGCACGAGGGAAGAAAAAATCAAAAAGTGCGCGAGTTTAATTTATCCGTACTCACATAGCCTTGTGCCAGCCAATGTTATATCATTCTGTATTAAATTACCTCAAAGAATATGGCAAGGCTACTGAACGCATTCGCACACGGAATTAGATCTAATTCCGTGCATTCGCAGGCCTCTCGTCTACACTCCTTAAACACATGATCAGCATGGCTGGCTGGCTCTCTCTCTCTCTCTTCATTTCTCTTGTTTTTCCTTCTCCTTTTCTTTATTTTTGAAATCAGTCAAACAAAATAAGAACCGGTAGGCTCTACCGGCTACTGATTTTTCAACCGGTATTTTTATTCTCAAACCGGTAAAATACCGGTAATTTCCGGTTAAATCCATCCCTGCTATAGTGTTTGCTGGATGTATTTGTGTAGCTGGCACTCACACATCAATAGGACATGGGCATCAGGATCTTTAACATCAGTATGATGGAATGTGTGAATGCACAGGCTAGACCTCAGTTTATACTCTCATCTGAAGGAGTAACTCTGACCACTGAGCACTATGATGAAGTCAACAATAACTTCATGATAATGACACAATAATAACTCCACATGATAATGACCCAATCATAACTTAACTCCATGATAATGATGACATGGTCACTTAACTTCATGATAATGACCCAATGATAACTGTTTAGGAATGACAATGTTGACAACATTCACAACAAACATTTCACATCGGTGTCTGTGCAATACTCACTGCAACTTTGACAGCAGTCTGTGCTTCCATGCTTTTTCTCTCTCCCTGCTTTGCCTTGATCATGTCTTGCAACTTCTGGGCATCCTGCAGTCGCTTCTGCATCATCGATCAAAACATTTAACAAGAGTTCATTCTTTTTTCTTTTTGAAAAAAAAAATATCACTAAAGAAATGAACGAACATGAAGGTTTAACATCTACACCCATCATTAGGGATATGGCAGACAGGTATAGCCAACACATGCGAGTAGTGTTGAGTCATGTACTTGTAACTCCATATATAACTCATTGTTTAAAGGAATTCTTAAGGGAGATAATTTATTAATTTTGAAATGGTTACACACAAAGTTTAGATTCAATGTTCAAAAATGTTATAGTTACACACATTCACACACAAACACACAGAATGTATCAATATATAAGCAAGTATTCATCTCGGAGACATTTTATTATTTAAAGAGTTTATGCAAATTTGCTCTTTTTTTTAGTAAAATTTACCTCCCCGGACACATTAAGCGTATAGGGGACGATTAAATTTGCTCTTGCCCTGAAGACACTCTTTAAATGGTTAGTGTCAGCACTGCACAGGTCAAGTCAACAAATCTTTATATTCCCCCTTCCTTCCCTCCTCCCCCTCCCCCACTCTCTACCTCCCCCTCCCCCATTGTAGAATTTGCAGCACATTGTAGGTTAATTTTTCCTGCAAAAAAAAACAAACAAACAAAAAACAAAAAACACACACACAAAATAATCACTGGTTGTTGACCTGTTTTTCCAGCTCTCGCTGCTGCCTGGAGGCCTCTTTGCGAGCAGCAGCCTCCTCAGCCTTGGGATCTACCGCCTTGACCTTCTTCCCCTTCTTGACCTTGCCCTTGCCGTCTGGTTTCCGTGGTGATGTTGCGGGTGAAGCTTTGCTCTTCTCCACTCCTGGCGTCACAGCTTCCTGCATTCTCCGGTGGGCCTCCTCTATACGTTCCTGTGAGAAACAGAAAAGTGGAGACGATGGCAACAGAAATGTGGAAACGATGACGAACAGAAAAGTGGAAACGATGACAACAGAAATGTGGAAACGATGGCGAACAGAAAAGTGGAAACGATGACAACAGAAAAATCACAATAGGATACATGCTGCTAAAAAGTACTTTTTATAGCGCTTTTCCAGCTCAAGAGCTGCTCAAGGTGCTGGCTGATTCAGGATCTAACTCAAGTCGCCTGAGACGCCCACTTGCAGCCTTTGAGCGCATAGTCTGTCGCCCAGACAATTGAGCACAATCCTGGACAACCGGGAGTAGGAAGAAGGGACCTAGTGCGTGCTGGGTGTATTTGTGTAGCGGGCACTCAGCCATCTAGGACATGAGCGTCAGGATCTCTAAAATCCATGCGATGGATTGCGTGCATTCACAGACTAGACCTCGGTTTATACTCTCATCCGAAGGAGTAGGAGTATTTATTTATTCTTTTTTTTTTTTTTTTTTGAGAAATCAATGACGCATGGATATTGGAGTTTTGTACCTTGGATAACATTTTTGATTTGTTTCTTTTCATTGGCCTTGTTCATGCTATTATGATGTTTTTCTTCATTAGTATGTCAATGCCTGACAATTGTGCTGTGAGCTCAATCTTCATTTTTGGAAAGAAGCACTACATATAAATATACCTCTTTTAGTATTATTGGTTTATAAATATACCTCTATTATTATTAATGGTTATCATCATTATTATTATTATTATTATTATTATTATTATTATTATTATTATTATTATTATTATTATTATTATGTTATTATATCAAAATTATGTGAGCTGCAATGTTATGGATTCAGCAAAACATTATTATAACAACAAAATAGTACGCAGCACCAGTAAAGGATAGAAAGACATTTTGTATCGTTGTATATAAACATTCCTATGATTCATACAGAACAGTTTTAAAAAAAAATGAGTGTACATGTAAAACTAAAAAGTTAAACCACATTGGCCCATACTGCAGTATCAAAATGGAGTCCTGGAATCAAAATGTGATTATATCAATCCCTCCCCAGATAGAGAGAGAGGAAGAGAGAGAGAGAGAGAGAGAGAGAGAGAGAGAGAGAGAGAGAGAGAGAGAGAGAGAGAGAGAGAGAGAGAGAGAGAGAGAGTAACTTTTAGATTTTGAAGGAGAAATCTTGAGTGTACTTATAGAACACACACATAAACGTAACTTGTGGAATTAAAAAAACTCAAAATTTAAAAAAAAACAAAAAAAACACAAACAAGGCAATTTGAGTGGAATATGGAGGGGAGATCATTCTGTGAAAAGTTTCACACTAATGCAGCAAGCGCCAATGTGTGAGGGGTGGGGGTGTGAGGGAGGTGTGTGGAGGGATAGATAGAGAGAGAGAAAGAGAGGAAGGGACAGAGAGAGGGGGCAAAAGCTAGTAACAGCAAAGTCAACCAAAATTGGGTAACATTTTTGGACAAGAGATATAATTCGTATAGTGAGCGCCACAATGGGGGATAACGGCGACTAAAGTCAACCATGCTTTACACAGATATGTGACATACATGCAAGTGAATTTCTTTTATTATTATTATTATTCGGGGTCACGTTGTGTGTGTATGTGTGCATGTGTGTGTTTGTGATGAGTATTTTGTGAAGTCAATTTAATCCTACTTCAATGTCGACTGCTCACCTTCCTCTTCTTCGACCTCTTCCTCTTCTTCCGCAGCTTCTTGAGAGTTAGAGGACAGGGGAAATACACAGGCATATGCATTGTTAGTAGTAAATACTACACAAAACAGAACCACCTGTATTCGTGAACACCGCTACCATTCCATGCCAAGAACAGCTAGTATTTCAGAAGCGAGCAGGACAATAAAAGCTATAATGAATGAATGAATGAAATGTAAATTTATACGCCTAACCTTTTACAAGCCCTAGGCGTTTACAATGGCAAACATTAATACGTTTAGACATACAACACAATCTGACCAAACAAAGCAGTTGTGTAATATGAAGAGGAAAGTTTAGTGAGGAAGATGGAAGAGATGAGTTTTTAAAGAGGTTTTGAATGACAGCATAGAAGTGGAGTGGCGGAGTGAATGAGGGAGTTTATTCCAGATAGATGGGGCCTGGTAGGAAAAGGTGCGCTGGCCATAGGTTTTGGTGCGTACGGTTGGGATTTTAAAAAGACGGGTATCTGCAGAAGATCTAAGAGAGCGATTGGGGGAATAGATTTCGAGAAGGTCGGAGAGATGGCTGGGAGAAGTCAGGTCAAAATTTCTGAAGCAGAGTGTAGAAATTTTGTGCTGGATTCTGTGCTGTACTGGCAGCCAGTGCAGGGTTTGAAGAAGAGGAGTTATGTGGTTGTATTTAGAGGACCGAAAAATGAGGTGGGCAGCATGATTCTGAACACGCTGAAGCCTATCGATGATATAGTTGGGAGAGTATATAAGTGTCCAATAAGAAGGGGAAAGGCCAACAGTGTACAACAGATGTGTTTTGTTTTCTTTTTTACTGATTAAAGTCTTAATTTCTCACAGTGAGATAATAAAGTTTCTTGTATCTTGTATCCAATGTGTGGGGATATCTTTAAAATTACATAATGTGGCCCTAATATGTTATTTCTGTATTATAGGCCATACTGTGTAGTTTCGGTATTATATTCAACACTTCTGAAAATGAATAAACATAATTATTCAAGACCTATACTAAAGCGATAATATATATGATAAAACTGATGAAAACATGTTTGAGAAAATGTATTTTACTGAAAGTTACTATAATAATGATATAAAAAATATTTGTAATGGAAACATAAATAAATAAATTAATAAATAAAATAAATAAATAAAAAGCTGATGAGAAAATGTTTGAGAAAATAAAATATATTTTACTCAAAGGGATTATCCTAATGAAGTAAGAAAGGTTTAGAACAAAAGAATATTAAATAAATGAAGAAAGAAAGAAATAAAGAAAATGTACCCTCAATGCTTGTTCAGCCTGGAAAAGCTCTTCTTCAGTAAGTCCTTCAGAATCCTCGGTGATGAGCATATTCATTCCAAGTGAATCATTCATAGCCTTGTGCACTGCAAATTGATATTCCATGTTCAATGGACATAATAATTATTCCAACAAAATTGTAATAATACAAATTATAGCAAAATCTAGGGTTTAAAAAATTAATCAATGTGTAATTAAACAATTCATTTATAATTAATTCATTAAATTTTTTTTAGTTTGCTATAGTCTAGTGTGCTGAATGACTCTTGCTCCCATTGGTACCTAAAAGTTGACTTAGCCGCAGTGATGACCCCCATATGCTGCTGCACCAATCATTCTGTTAGGAGAGCAAGTTACAGACTCATAGATTTGCAATGCACACACACATACACACCCACACAAACAAACACACACAGCCGAGGTTACACAGTATTATCATGACTTTCCTGAAACGCCACATACTTTGTGCTGACAATGGGTCATATTTCGTCCCCATTTTTAAAGTACTTTTAAGTGTTCGAACACTATAACCCTAACCCTAACCCAGCCCTAACCCTAACGGATCATTGTTCTGACGTCAAAACAAGTAGGTCTGTCAAAACAAGTTATGTAGATGTTCACTACATGTAGATGTTTGTCCAGATAACACCATGTACACATGCACACGCCAACACACACACACACACACACACACACACAAACACTCAAACACACAACACATCCACGCACACCATTACAGGTAAATAAAAAAAATCCAAATTCATTCACAAAGTCGCATTCGTTTTACAGTTCCTTCTGTTCAATCAAACACACAACACATCCGCACACACAATCCCAACCACTAAATCCACAAAATCCAAATTCACATGCTTCACTAACTTTTCATGAGTTCGTTTTCCAGCTCCCTCTGTGCCTCCTCCTCGTTCCTCATTATAGCGTCCTTCATGTGCTCGGGGATCAGCAACTCTTTCTTCTCTGCTACCTTCGGTCGAGGAGGTGGTGGAGGTGGGCGGTACGCCTCCTTCATCTTCTTCCCTGCCTTGGGCTGAACAAACAAAACTAGGTCAACGGTCGCCTTAACACTCGCTGTATATGTTAGGGTCATGAACTTTGACAGAATGCATCGCCCGTCCAGATGTGGCTCAAATGTTGGTCCAATAGGCTGCAGTTGTATTGCTGCACCCTTTCCACAGCTACATGCAAGATTCAACAATTAAAATAGATTTATTATATCCCATAAATTACACTGAAATTTGGTGTGCAATGTGGCCCTTGTGTACACGAGGGCAAAAATACTAACAAAACTATAAACATGACAGTTCTGCATATATCGCATTATTACTGAGCAATAAAATAACGTGTTTTTTTCCTTGAACAGTAAAATCCCTCCAATTTTTACTTTCACAGACACAGCACACTACATCATTTATAAGCAAGCATCTAGGCAATCAGCAACTATCAAACCTAGACAATCACAACCACTCTGCAGATACAGTCTTCCACCAAACAGCCCACAAACTTTCAACATATGTATACACACACACACAACAAATTTAATTGCAGAATGGCAAACATGTATTAGGGTTGAATATGTTCACAGAATTATCTCCCATCCAAATGTCGCTCAATGTCGGTTGACCTGGCTGTAGTGAGGTCCCTTTACAGATGTTTACATTGATTTGTTTAAACGTCCTTATAATTATAGCGATAGTCCCGTTCAAGAGCAGCCATCATGACAGGATCTAACTCAAGCCGCATGGGGTGCACACTTGCTGCCTGACGCGCATGGGCGCCGAGCACAATCCTTCAGCGACTAGGGATTGGGGAGACAGGACAAGACCTAGTGCTTGCTGGGTGTATTTGTGACATTGGCACTTGGCCGTCTAGGACATGAGCACCAGAATCTTTAAAATCCGTGTGATGGAATGCTTGTGTGCGCCAACTAGATGTTAATTTACAGTGCAGGGATGTCGTTTGGGTCGGATCTTCGGCTTTTAGCCGAAATTTTCATAAAAAAGCCGATAAACTGTCCGTCATGTCGGCTCGCCGAGCCGAAGTTTTCACGGGTGAATCTGCTTAATTTTGTCCATTTGTGCGATATTCCTGTGCTGTACGCTTCCAGTTTAGGTGAGGATTCCATAATTACTAAGGTTAAACCCAGAAACTCTGACAGTATTGTGGTCTGTCAAGGGACAGTCTAAACTTTTTATTGTTTTTGTGTGTCTAAAATTTAAGAAAATAAAATTTCTTTTCAATGTTCTTATTCTACTCTTATAATTATGTTTTATTACAAAGATATGCATCCACAGGACACCTTTAATATATGGAGGTGGAGGGTGCTCGTTAACATAGTGAATCTAGTAAAAAAAAACAAAAACATGTGAGACTGCTTTGGAAGAGAGAGCCGAAACTTTCTGTAAAAAGCCGAAAGTTTCACGGCTGTTTCGGCCAAATCGCAGAAGAAAAAATTTCCTAGCAACATCCCTGCAGTGTCATCTCAGGTTTCAAAACGTTTAAAAAGTGTTTCCTTATCTTTTCCCCTCCCCTACCCCTCCCCTAATCCCATGACAGAAAGGTTCCAAATGTACCTTCTGCGCTTTGGCTGCTTCTTCCTCTGTCTGTCCAACAGGCTGCACGGACGTAATGTCCATGGCTTTGACAAAGGACTTGCCTCCCTTTTTGTCCGTCTTGCCTCCCTTGCCTGGGGAGGTGTTGCGTGGCGGGGTGGCAGCAGTCTTGGCTTTGCTGATTGTGGGTGGGTGTGGCACGGGGACGTTGGCTTTGACTGCAGTTGTTTTGGCCTCTGGTTTGGTTACCCTCGGCGTAGCAGCCTATACGAACACAGATATTAATATCCAGCGTTGTGGCCAAGTGGTCTAAGGCGGGACTAACTTGCCTTGTCCACAGGCCAGAAACCAATGGCGCCTGAAAGGTGTGGGATCGATCCCACCTCTGGGTGTTATGTTTCTCTGAATATTATTTACTTTCGACTCGGGCAACGTCTCGGGGGTTTTCTCCGGGTACTCCGGTTTGCTTCCCCAGCAAAATTTCAAAAACACAACTAATGTTAGGTAGGTTGGGTTTGGGCGTGCCACTGGCTGCGACTACGCCTTCCCAAGGGGAGGCGACCCAGAATTTCCCGATAAAAAGGGACAATAAAGCGTTACACAAACAAAAAAAACAACAACAACAAAATTGAAGACCCTAAATAAATTATAATCAATGAATAATTATAGCGTGATAAACTAGTAATCAGTAGCTCTAGTAACACTTTTAGCTGTGGAATTATTTGCTGTCAGATCAGGATTATTAACTGTTCTCATTCCTATTTATTTATTTTCCTCGCTTAGCACTTTTTCCAGGTCAAGAGTGAAGGCCTTGCAAAGACCATCCTGCAAGACACGGTGCAAGGAGGCAGAAGAAGAGGGAGACAGAAAAAGAGGTGGGAGGACAACATTCCAGAATGGACTGGCTTGACTCTGAATGAATCCATGAGGGCTGCTAAGGACAGAGATGCAGTACGCTGGTTAAACGATCATCTGCAGTGCCCCAAAGACTTTCGAGTAACGGGATAGGATAGGATAGGATCATTCAAGAGCTGTTTAAGGCGCTGGCCGATACAGAATCTAACTCTAGCTTCCCGAGATTTTCAATTACAGCTTTAGGTGCACCATCTGACACCTCAGACCAAGTCTGGGTGACCATGGATTGGGGAGAAATGACCTAGTGCTTACCGGGTGTAGTTATACAGCTGGCTACTCATCCTTTGCTGGATATGAGCGTGACAGACTGTTTATTAAAGTCCGTGCAATGGAATGTGCGCATGAACAGGCTAGACTTTGGTGTACACTCTCATTCAGCTTTTAGTGTTAAGATTACAAACCTGCATCTTGGCTGGAGGTTGACCCACACTGGCCATGCTGGCACGTTCGAGACCGGGCAGGGGCAGCGCGACACTGACTGCGGAAGATGGCGCTGGGGACACTGGTCGCAAGGATGTTGGGTGAATGACCTTGTAACCAGCCTCCACCATCGCCAACGTCATGTAGTCAGGATCTGCGCTGCTGCTGGTGATGTTAGAGCAAACCTCGTCCCGGTTGTTGTCCTCGTACTGCACGGAGAGCGCCCGGTCACTGGGCTGTTCCGATTCGACCACAGAGGGGGGACGATGTTGAGACATGTCCGGGGCGCTTAGAGCATCCTTGTCACTTTTCACACTCCTGCCGTCACCATCTTGTCCGGCTGTTGGTTCTCTGACTTCCACTCTCACGCTGATTTCTGGGACAGCACCCACCGAACTGCTGCCCATTTCTGAAGGAGCTGCTGGTGGTTCTGATGACGTCACGACCAGCTCCGGAATGATGGAATTCGCTGCCGATACTCTTCTGGACCCTTCTCCTCCTTTGCTGGACGTGTTGTCTACAGCGGGTTCTTCTCCTCCGGCAAATTGGACAGAAGACAAGGACTCGACGGACTGGGGACCTGGGGCTACGCTGTCGTCCTGCTGCCTAGGGACCAAGGTTTCTGGGTCCTGGTCTTGTTTGTCTTCTGAGCCGGTGTTTGAGGCAGTGTATTTCTCCTGCTTTGCCAGCTGCTCGCTGACTTGCTCCAGCAGCACTAACTCCTCATTGTCCTCCGTGCTGCCTTCCGCCATCAGTTCATCTGAAAGGACAAAAGAGCGGTTAGTTATGAAATGCAGTAATGCTAAGAGAGCGGAACTCAAACTCACTCCATAGAATTCTAGTTGTCTACCATCTCTTGCAATAGCTCAATCCAGGCTAAATCAGCATTTAGACCAATCATAATAACCCAGATTCCTTTGCGCCTGGATGACGTTTTAGCAGTCACAAGTTACATTCAATCCCCCGAAACAAAAATCGGTCTACCGTTTTACTTGCACAGATTTAAATGCATTGAAAATATTCAGCTGTCAACCCAGGTATTTTTAATCCCACCAAATGCAAAACTAATCATCACAATCAACACTGACGGCTGTAGAATCAGTCTTCCTGTAGGTTTACTGATGATTGTGTAAAACTTCATTTTTTTTATTGTACTGCATTTCTTACAAAATGTGACCACCCAGCCTACTTATTAATTAAATATTTAGGTAATTATTGCACTCACTGACAGTAAATTATTTTTATGGAAATGATATAATATATTATGTATAACAACAAAACTTCAATGTAAAGTTTGCTACTACGACATAGAGTAAGGGAGTTAACTTCATTTTTTGATACACACTACAAAGCTAAATTCGAAGCATAATGTCCCCTGCTTTCAAAATGAAACTTTTTTCTGATTGCAAATAAAGAGTCTCACCCAGGCCTTGCTGGTCCACTTCTTCTTCTTCTTCCTCCCCAGGCAGCATTCCAGCGCGGCTAGCAGCCCTGGATGACATACGGGAAGTTGGACGGTAAACCTCACTAACTTGCACGCTCGCCACAGACCCTGCCTGTGACCCTGACCTTGATCCTGAAAAAAACCAAACAAAATTAATAATAAGGTTTCTCCATTTCCTTTCTCATGGTAAAAAATCTATAGATGAACTTGCTTAATATCTGTGACTTACACAATGATATTGTTTTTAGATAGCGCTTCTCCAGCTCATGAGCTGCTCAAGGCGCTGGCCGAAACAGGGTGTAACTCAAGCCGCCTGCAAAGTTGCCCACTCGCTGCCTTTGGGCGCACTGTACGACACCCAGACAACTGAGCACAACCCTGGGCGAACAGGGAAGCTAGGTGTATTCATGTAGCGGAGGTTCACCCCTACAATGGGCATGAGCATCAGGATCTTTAAAGTCTGTGTGGAGGAATGCGTGGCCTCAGTTGATACTCTCATCCCAAAGGTGACAGAAAAGATCTGATGCAGTACTGAATGCAAAGTGCTCCGTTCTTGTGCACATGGTACATTTGCTGTTTGGACACTTGTGTACCTTGAAACATTACATCGGGATTGACTAACCTTGATCAGATTTGTCAAGCGCATTCTCGCCATTCTGTGGTAACATCTCAGATCCTTCATCTTGCAGTACACCTAGGAACAACAACAAAAAAGGCCAAAATAATTAGGCCGTTGCAAGGGAGACCAAAAGGTTTGTGTAAAAACGCAGGCAGGGGTTGTCTAACCTAACAAACAAGAACTGGACTGGTGTTCAATGATAGCATCATGGATGTAACCTTTATAACAGTTTGGATTGTTGAAATGATTCAGAGGCAGAGCTGTGAGTCTCACAGATGAAATAATTCCCCCCCCCCCCCCCTCCTTCCCCTTATAAGTAGCTCAGTTGGTCTTACAGCAACCCACTTCTGACAGCTTTTTAAAATTTTACTAAAAGTGTCAACTTTTAGGGCTCAAAGTGTGTCTGAGGTTATTTTTTGTCACATTTTTGCACGAGATAGTTAGGTCATAGAAGAGCGTATTAATAGAGGTGAAGGTTCTGAAATAAATTTGCAAAACATTGTGCTCAATCTTTCGACCTCTCACTAAGGTCACCTCGCCAGTTTAGCAAAGAAAGTCTTCTATACAGCCATTGCGCATCGCCCGATACAATAGGCCCAGAACCAGCAGCATAAAAATAGTCACACCAAAGCCATACAACATACGCTGATAGCGCGGAATCATGATATATAACTCCATGTTTTTCGCGCCTGGACAGGTATTCTAAGGGAGATAATTAGTCAACCAGTCATGCACGCAGATAGATTCAATTTTAACAAACATTTGATAGAAAAAAGAGGATCAATACATAAGCAAATGGTTAGTTGTTAGTGTGAATTAGACTTCTCTCTCTCTCTCTCTCTCTCTCTCTCTCTCTCTCTCTCTCTCTCTCTCTCTCTCGCTCTCCCTCTCTCTCTCTCACACACACACACAATTTTAATCACCCCCTCAGACGCATTTTAACATAACTATTAACATGCAATTTGTACCTGAGTACAGAGGCTGGAGCGGTTTTGTAAGAACTGTGTCTTCTTCGGTGTCTACCGGCCACGCGTCACCTTGACCTTCTTCCGCCAGCTCGTCTGTAGCAGGCACACGCAGAGGAATATAATTATAATAAATCAAGTCAAATGCATTGCCAAGGGCACAACACTCCTTCTTCTCATTCCAGCACAATTACTGTTTTGATTAATCACACTGACTCATCACCCACGTTATCAGTTTTATGTCGTGCTCTATTAAGCTCTACAGATGTCAGGTGACGGGCCAGTATAGGGCCACTTTCACTCATTGTAAGATGAAACCAGAGATCTGCAATTCAATCCCTACCCCTCTTTCCCGGATCGCATCCCGTCTGCCAACGCCAAACAGGGTGTAGACGTATCAACCCACGTTCAGCCTTTTCAATAAGGACGAACTTTTCAACCACTCCCTATTCAAACAACCCCAAAGAAAAAACCACGAAGAGCTACAAGTACGATGGGAAAACACACCCCATACGTCATAGCAGCGTCATCATCAGCTTCCTGTACACAATCCACCACGCTGCCTCGGTCATCCTCCACAGTGCCTTGCAAGGCTTGTTTCCCTGTCTCCTCTGTCCTCAGCCCTGACGACACCTCAATGCTGAAGTCACGTGATTGCGGTCTGTCACTGAAGCCTCCTCCGTCTGTCGTACTTTCTTCTGCCAACACGCAAGCCCCGTTTGAATTTATTCATTATCTAGTTATTTAACATTCAATTTCATTTCAGGGCACATTCAGCAAAAACGTCTGCTTTGCTGGCTTTTATATAAAGATTTTTGTGTGAGGTCCAGGCTGACAAAGAGCTTAGCTCGAACCAAAACAAAAAAAATGACCTCGTATTGTCGATTCTTTTAAAAAAAAATTTGTCCAGATTAGCATTCTTCAAGTTTATGTAATCATTGTTTCTTGTTATTTTTATATAAATGTTTGAACTATTGAGTTATATTATTTATTTTTAAAAATGTTATTTCTTTGTGTGCAAACCCAGCAAAACATTTGCTCAGTCCCATGCACATCCATTTCATGAAAGAAGGAATCCCAGGATTGTGCTCAGTTGTATGAGGCGTTAAGCCATGTGCCCAACGCTGCAAGTTGACAACTTGGTCGACTCGAGTTAGATCCGGCTACTGCCAGCGCCTTGACCAGCTCTTGAGTGAGAATAGCTCTATAAGGTAAAAGGTAAAGGTGGTCCCATAGCCTTGTGGCCGTAGGGGAGCGTGATGTTGGAGATCACACTTATCTTGGGCCAGCGTAATGAGGGTGATGCCCATCTCTCTCCCTCGCTGCTTTACCTTCCCCACCCTGAAGAGAGTAGGTACTCAATCACAGTTGAGTCAACTGGGGGCGTTGTTATTTGTCGCTTCACGTTTTGCGGTCACCCATCGAAGTACTAACCGCACAGCACTGGACGGTGCTTAAATTGCGACCCAGTAGCAGTGCTCCAACCACTGCGCTATCCAACACCCCTAACCTCACGTGGAATAGCTCTATGCAAGAATGAAAAAAAAAAACATTTACAAAAATTTAATAAATGAACAAAACTCTAAGTGTATTTCGTGTTGTTCTTCATCATCTCCACACATTAGCGCCTTTTAATGTTTTACAACTTCATTTACAATTTATAAAAAGAAAAAACAACAACAACAATAACCTGTAATGGCATCATGAATGGTCTGGTCCTGCGCTGGCATCTGTACATCTGGGATTGTGGCACGCTGTCTCAACTCCCTGGGAGCGTGAGGCAGGTTGGTTGGTGGCAGTTTTTTGAGGTGGACGTCTGCAGCTGTGTCAGGAGTGCCAGTCCAGTACGCCGACTGGGTGCGGCGCGTGTGAGTCAGCTCACTGCCATGCGGCAGGTCCGCCAGGTCCCGGGAAACAACGTCACTTTGTGCCCGCTCTACTGATTCTGAAGAGGATAGAAAATAAAGGTATCAAAGAGTTAGGTTGACTGCTACATATAGTCCCCTATACGCTATGTGTCCGGGGACTATAATTACTGTCTGCCTGCCTGCTACATATTTTTCCAACACTCAAAACTTGGAACTGGGGAAAACCTTGCAAACACACACACTTACACACACCCACACACACACACAGTATTGATGGCAAACTGGGGTTTTGGACGAAGTGTAGTCATCAGAAAGTGTTTTGTTTTATGGAAAGAGCGCAAAATTCAGTGGGGTTCTGGAAAAAAGTGGTGCGCTAGCTAAAAGCCCCATTTTGTGCACATAAAGGCAAGTTTAGTACACCGTTACACCATGAATACACGCCTACCCCCATTTCTCCCTCCACACACACACACGCACAGTCCTTCACTAGCGTCTTTTAAAATCAACTTGAAGACGCATCTTTTTAGAGAGGCCTTTTCTTAGGCGCCCTGAGTGAGTGTTTTTTGGGTGTTGGGATATTGGTGTTATTGACCAATGTACGCATGTTGTGTTTACATTTGGTTGTGTAAAGCGCTTTGTGATCTTGGAAAGCGCTGTATAAATTGCCTGGTCCTGATTTGGCTCGGAAGAGTCCGCTGGACCTAAAGCAATAACCATGTGATGTAATGCATAAATTGCCTTTTATTATGGGCAAATGCGCTCGCGTTAGGTATATTTCAAAACCCTCGCACAGTGGTGATGCAACTGTCCTGTCCCCCTAGATCTTGCACAGACTAGTGACAAATGAAGGCGAGATTCAGCCAAACTTGCACAAGCGTATTGCTTTATTTTATCGTTTGTTATAATGATGTATAGCACTTGTCCAGCGGCAAGGGCTACTAAAAGGCACTGCTTGGCCGACACCGGATGTAACTCAAGCCTAACCTGAGGCGGATATTTGACGGCTGAGCACTATCCTGGGTGACAGGGGATAGAGAAAAAAAAAGAACTAGTGCTTTGCTAGATGTATTTAAGCAACTGGCACTCGCCCCTCTAGGACATGAGCATCAGGATCTTTAAAGTTCGTGCGATGGTAGGCCAGCAAAAAATATAACGCTCTCTTTAAGGACTGGGAGTTTGAGAACAGCGACAGTAGGGGTAGAAATTATTTTTTCCAAGAAAGGGGGGGTGGTTTTATGATCTCACCTGTGGACTGGGGTCGACCCAGGTATTTGAGAGATTTTAGGGATGCAGTCAACTTCTTGCTGGACAACACTCGAGCGCGACCAGAAAAGGCCCTGAAAAAAAAATGTCAAAACCTTAATAAAACATACTGTAGTCTACTACAAAAACAAATAGCACCAACTCTTTAAATTCCCCAAAAAGGCATAAACAGAAGGAGGCAGAAAAAGAGGTGGAAATACACCATTCGAGAATGGACTGGCTTGACGTTGAACGAAGCCATGAGGGTTGCTGAGGACGGAGAACGCTGGTTAAATCATCATATGTGGTGCCCCAATGATTCTCCAGTCACGGGATAGTCTTTGATAGGACACAAGTAAGCTCTCCTACCGGTAACAACAAATAACAACAAATAAAAATTAAGTAGACGATTTCATATTGCCTTGATGATAACGGCATCTGCATACTGCAGACAGAAGGGCAAACCTTTTTCTTTCCTACAGACCTTATAGTCCCTTTCCAAGTGAGCTAAGAAATAGTGTGTGACCAACAGCAGGCTTACAACAAGCTACACAGAACAGCTAGTAGAAGCTGCGACATCCTTCATCTCCAAGACTGGAATCACTTGGTTACAACGTGTATCCTTCGGATGAGAGTATAAACCAAGGCCTAGTCAGTGCACGCACGCATTCCATTGCACGGACGTTAAAGATCCTGACACTCATGTCCTAGAAATGCGAGTGCCAGCTAACCAAACACATCCAGCAACTTTAGATCCCTTGCCGCCCATCTCCGGTGGCCCAGGATTGAGCAATCCAACAATGTGCCTATGGCCGCCAGTGGGCGCTTGGAGTTAGATCCTGCATCAGCCAGCGCCTTGAGCAGCTAGAAATGCGCTATATTAGAGCGATAAAATAAATAAAAGACAAGAGAGCACGATGGTGGAATTGATCACCTGGACGACTCGGAGCTAATGGAAGGGGATCTAGGGTAGAAGAACTCCTCCTCCAGGCCAGAGCCGTCGGAGAGGAACGAGTTGGGGACTTGGGACAGAGGCTGGCTGTGTCCAGAGGGCCATGCGTCTTCCAGCTGCTGCAGGATGTCCCGCAGCTCCTGTGACCGCGCTCGACTGGACAGAGAACTCTCGCGCCCATAGCCACGGGAACTGCAACATAAGACACGATAATGCAGACATTAATAAAGGAAGAGTAGAACAAGGAAATGCTATCTTCACTAAACCTGTCAGACGTGGCAGTTCATAGCTGGTTTTCACGGGACCTCCACACACACACACACACACACTCTCTCTCTCTCTCTCTCTCACACTCTCCCTCCACAGCATTTGGGCTGGGTAAAGGGGGTGGGGGTGGGTGGGAGTTGGGTAAGACAAACTGTAACTTGTCTCAATAAGAGCTACCTTTATCAGTTTCTTTCTATTTACTGTATGCCGTATGAATGTGTGCGAAAATTATCGACTGTGTGCCTATAATGTATACTCACTAGTCATGTAACGTATTATTGGTGATGATATCAATTGCGCATTAGGCCTATGTATTTACTAGTCATATTGTGTACTAGTCATGATAATTTAAATGGAATCTTTGTTCATCAAGTAATTTTTATTACTACCATGCTGTATGAATGTGTGCGAAAATGTATTGATTGTTTGTGCATGATGTATAAGAACATTGACTATTAATGTAATGTGAACTGTGAGGCGTTGTATGTTGGTTTAATCAATTGACGTATAGACTGTGATGTGGGTGCTTGACGCGATTAGGTGACATGATATATATTGACAGTGTTTGCGGTTCTATTTTGTCATCTGATTGCCTGATGTGTGATGTCTGATTGTTTACTTTCGATAGCCTAATTTGCGTAAATGTGAGAAAGCGATGTGTCTGCTTGCACTGTGCTGTAATGTATTGTATTGCGTATGAACTTATAACCTATATTCTGATGTATTCCCATATGCGCAAAACAAATTCTTCACATGAAGTCAATAAATCTTGAATCTTGAATCTCTCTCTTATCCCCCTCCCCCCCAACTCAACCACCCTCCCTCTTACTGAATTTTTTTTTTTTTTGCTGCAGTTTACCCGGAGAAAACCCCCCGAGACGTTGCCCGAATCGAAAGTAAATAATATTCGGAGAAACATAACGCCCAGATGCTGGCTCGAACCCGCACCTCTCAGACGCCATTGGTTTCTGGCTTGTGGACAAGGCAAGTTAGTCCCGCCTTAGCCCACTTGGCCACAACGCTCGCTTAATTAATTATACCATGAGGTCCTCTTACACACAGTAAACAACTCGTACAAAACATATATTAAATAATGTGAACTATCATCCAGCAAGGCAAATTAATCAGCACTGAGAAGGGGTCTGTATATTATACTTAAGTAAATATACAATCAAAACTTTAGAGTATCGCGGACGGGGGTTGGGGGTGTCATGGGGGTAGGGGACCGGAGGGTAAGGGGGAGGGAGGGTGGGATTATAGGCTTAACTCAAAACAAATAAAATCAAATCTCGCTGTAGTGTTATGTACATTAGGCTTTTCATAGGAAAGAAAGAAGAAGAAAAAGAGTGACATTTTAATGCTAATACTGGATGCTATATACGCCATTTCCCCCAAATCCCAAAGCGCGGCGATCTGGACCAACATACACGCTTACATGTTTCAACCCCCTCTCACACACAACAAACACACATCTATCACTTAAACATGTGGTGTAAAGGCAGGGAGATCGCGATTAGCAGACAGAAAGGACATTGAATTTTTATTTCTAAAATTTTAGATTGTGTGCATCCAATACCAGGAAGCAGAAGAAGAAGAAGAAGCAGAAAAGAAGAAGAAGAAGAAGAAGAAGAAGAAGAAGAAGAAGAAGAAGAAGAAGAAGAAGAAGAAGAAGAAGAAGAAACCCCACTCCCTCAAGAAAATAAAATTAAAAAAAGCGACCTGCTTTTTCTACCTGACAAACACAATGGAATGTCATACACTTAAAGGGTACATTTAAATCAAACGGTAGTATGATTATGCTTCGGATGAGAGTATAAACCGAGGTCTAGTCTGTGCATGCACGCATTCCATCGCACGGACTTTAAAGATCCTGACGCTCATGTTCTAAAGGGAGAGTGCCAGCTATATAGATACAACCAGCAAGCAAACACTGGGTCCCTTCTCCCCCTTCACCCGGGACTGTGTTACTACTACTACTACTACTACTACTACTACTACTACTACTACTACTACTACTACTACTACTACTACTACTTCTACTACTACTACTACTACTACTACTTCTACTACTACTACTATTACTACTACTACTACTACTTCTACTACTACTACTATTACTACTACTTCTACTACTACTACTACTACTACTACTACTACTACTTCTACTACTACTACTACTACTACTACTTCTACTACTACTACTATTACTACTACTTCTACTACTACTACTACTACTACTTCTACTACTACTACTACTACTACTACTTTTACTACTACTACTACTACTACTTCTACTACTACTACTACTACTACTACTACTACTACTTCTACTACTACTACTACTACTACTACTTCTACTACTACTACTATTACTACTACTTCTACTACTACTACTACTACTACTTCTACTACTACTACTACTACTACTACTTTTACTACTACTACTCACCCGATACACATCTATTCAGACTCCTTTAAGGAGTCTGACAGAGCCTAGGCCAGGAGAGGTTTAATCAGTCATGGCAGCAACTGGCACACTCTGCTAGATTCCTTAAAGGAGTAGTAGTAGTAGTAGTAGTAGTAGTAGTAGTAGTAGTAGTAGTAGTAGTAGTAGTAGTAGTAGTAGTGAGCACTGCTTTGTATACGCTTGAAGCTCTATAGTCACGAGAAAAGCGCAATTTTACTGCAGTGAACTCATGAAAATAGAAAAATGTAAGTTTCGTCTCCTCTAGGGGACGAATTAGGTCAAACTGTATTAGTTTCTAGGTCAACTGTCTTTTACGAACCGTTTGAGAATATTTTTGAACCGTTTGTTGACGCCGGATAGTGATCCTCACTTGGTTTCATGCAATTTAAGAATCCAACAAGGCAATTGGGTTTTTGAGACGGAAAGAGCGGAATATTGTAGAGCAACATTCTGTATATATTTACAGTGAAATTGCGCTTTTTCCGTCACTATAGCGCTTGAAGCGTGTAGGAAGTAGCTACTACTACTACTACTCCTTTAAGGTATCTATATCTAGCAGAGTGTGCCAGTTGCTGCCATGACTGGTTAAACCTCTCCTGGCCTAGGCTCTGTCAGACTCCTTAAAGGAGTCTGAATAGATGAGCATCGGGTGACTTCTACTACTACTACTACTACTACTACTACTACTACTACTACTACTACTACTACTACTACTACTACTACTACTGATAATAATACAGGAGCTTAGTGGTCTGGGCGTAAGGCCAAAGGCAGCAGCAAATGGTTGCCTCGGGCGGCTTGAGTTAGATCCTGTATCGACCAGCGCCTTGAGTGGCCCTTGAGCTGGAAATGCGCTATACTATAACGACAACTAACAAACAACAAAGAAATCATTCTTTCAATGCACTAAAGCATAAGCGTACCGTTTAAAACCGGACAGAAAAGTACAGTACATTCAAATGAGTCCAAGTGCTGCAGTTCCATTACAAAGAGGGGTGGGGGTGGGGGTGTGAAGAGGCGAGGGGCGAGAGGAGGCGTTGGGGGTGGAGCTGGTAGGGAGTGGGAGGTAGGGGGGGGGTGACAGACAAGCGAGAAATGGACCCAAATGGATCTGCAAACAAGCAAGAGCTGATCAAACACAGCGAGAAAGCCATGAGAAAACAAAGAACCGAAGATCGAGGTCGTTCCCGATTCCTTGGAGGCCTAGGTTTTCAAGAGTATCAAGCACAGATCATGTATCCAGAATAGATCACGCCTATTACCTACAGCAAATAGACCTAAGTATGAACGACGTACTGGAAACGCTAGATCATATAGCCCTATACTTCAAAAGTATCAAGCATGCCCAGATCATATATCCAGAACACAAAATGCCTATTACCTACAGCAAATAGACCTAAGTATGAACGACGTACAACATCAACCCAAACATCTCGTTAGTTCCTATGTAACGTATCCTCGATAGCACATGGTTAGACGACGCTTCGAATTAGCCTATAAATACAAATTCCGCTAAGATGCAATGTTTGGAGGGGCCGGGTACCTCAGTTGGTAGAGCGTCTTACTAGTAACCGAAAGGTACCTGGTTCGAATCCCGGATTGGCCAATGTGTGACCATATTATTTTCCCCTTTACCAACAACTGGCCCGCTGGTGTCAGTATAAATCGGTCCAGTAGTCACCTATATGCGAAAGTGTCGTGTGACTATAATCTACAAACAAACAAACATGCAATGTTATCACAACTGGCGTTACCCACGCATACACGTAAATGAAAGGGACGCATTCTGACCACGCCACGTCGACAGATCCTTTTATCATTAACAGTGAGTTTTGCCCCAATGGGAAAAAAAGCTTACCCCTCCCCCACCCACCACCCCCATACCAAAAAATATATTTCGAAAGTATAGTGATTTTTTTAAATGAATAAATTCCGTAGTTGTGTGCCTATTTATAGCAAGGGCCAGCCAACACCCTGGAGCTAACAATAGCATCCACCAAAACCGGTAAGGGACAGAACCCGTAAATACAACTGCTCGTAAGGGTTTTCCCGTTTTAGATTGATAAAATAGATCCTACCCTATTCCACACACCAAAGACGCACACTTCAAGCTGCGCGGGTCAGGCAGAAATAGGGTCAAAGATTACACGGATTACACAGATTACAAGTGACTGGCTGGTGGAGAGCTTTCAGTTTTACCACTAGGGTTGTTTCAGCAGATCTTTTATGCGGATCAGGGGTTGTCCGGTCCTGACTTGGCTTGGAAGAGTCCGCTGGACCTAAAGCAATAATTATGCAATGTAATGTAATGCGAGAATGAGAATGCCGTCGAGTGGTTTGGTAAGAACGCGAAATGTCACCTGTGTACAACAATCGTACTCGTTCTACTGGTTGAGGTTTTTGTTTCAATTGTCTGCAAAAATTATCAGAGTGAAATAATCCAATGTTCTGGAATCTCGTATTGTGGAAGTCTCACTAAACTAAACTGATCTAAAGTAAACTGTTTTCAGTTTGGTTGAAACAATGTGAACAAAAAAATCTTTTGCTGCTGTGTCTTGGCTCCCACAAAACGTACACTGCGCATGCACTGGCTCCTATACTTCTGGAAGACGTTGGGGGGTCTGGTTAATTGCTATTAATCATTGATTGGTTCTGCATCGCTGGAGACGTAAACTTTACCCACACAATGCTGGCGTTGTCATGCAACGTGGAAAAGACTGTGCTAAGTCCACTGCCTGCTAAATTAAAAGGAAGGTGTTGAGCAGGTCCCTTTACACACTCAGATACGTTTAAATAACCGCGTGGAGTCTAGTTACCGGCACCCGATACACATTGGTCGAACGCTACCAGAAGCATGCGTTATTAGTCGCCTCAACAGGCGATAAAGCATGCTCCCATGCTTCAGAGCACTGCTTTTTATACGTTTCAAGCTCTATAGTCACGGAAAAAGCGCAATTTCACTGCAGTGAACTCACGAAAATAGAAAAATGTAAGTTTCGTCTCCTCTAGGGGACGAATTAGGTCAAACTGTATTAGTTTCTAGGTCAACTGTCTTTTACGAACCGTTTGACAATGTTTTTGAACCGTTTGTTGACGATTGGATAGTGTCCTCACTTGGTTTCATGCAATTTAAGAATCCAACAAGGCAATTGGGTTTTTGAGACGGAAAGAGCGGAATGTTGTAGAGCAACATTCTGTATATATTTACAGTAAAATTGCGCTTTTTCCGTCACTATAGCGCTTGAAGCGTGTAGGAAGCAGTGCTATGAAGCATGAGAGCATGCTTTATCGCCTGTTGAGGCGACTAGTAAAACATGCTTCTGGCAGCCTTCGACCAATGTGTACCGTGTGTTACCGGGAATTAGTACGCTATATAAAAATTATTTCTTCTTCTTCTTCTTAATTGTAAAGCATTCAGTATCCGTCAATGCCGAACTTTGGGAGACGTCAAACATACTTATTTATCGTTCTTGCACAGCGCTGTTTCCAGCTCAACAGCTGCTCAAGGCGCTGGCTGATACAGGATCTCACTCAAGCCGGCAGAGACGCCCACTTGCTGTCTTCGGGGCATGGTCTGATCCCTCAGACAACTGAGCACAAACCTGGACGTCCTGGGACGAGGGAGAATTAGAAGGGACCTAGTGCTTGCTGTATGTATTCATGTAACTGGCACTCACCAGTCTAGGACATGAGCGTCGGGATCTTTAAAGTCCGTGCGATGGAATGCATGCGTGCACAGCAAGACCAGACCTCGGTTTATACTCTCATCCGAAATAGTAGTAGGGTCGCTTTGCCTGTGCGTCAGGGTCCTTTTATTTCTTCGGCATTCGACGCCGTCACCCAGCTTCAAAACTACTGCCTGCAAGGTTATCGCTGAACGTTGAAGGCTTGAAATGATTTGCCGTCGGTTTTTTTTTTTTTTTTTCACTGCGCCAACTGCGCCCCGCCTCTCTAGATACTGACACTTCATTGACTGGCATCGCACGTGCTATCGATCTGTCTAATTAAGCAGTTTCGCAGCCTTGACTTCTCTCTCTCTCTCTCTCTCTCTCTCTCTCTCTCTCTCTCTCTCTCTCTCTCTCTCTCTCTCTCTCTCTCTCTCTCTCTCTCTCTCTCTCTCTCTCTCTCCCCCCTCTCTCTCAATTATTTAACTAAATTGCATAAAGCATTAATTTAATAATATTGTAAACAGTAATAATAATATTTCTCATCGTCTACAAATTATACATGATACTTGACTATCAGTGCTTCAGATTGTTTTCAGACATCATGGGCCCAATGACCCATGGCCATGCAAAATGATGGGTCAATTTTGAAAAAGATGGGTCATTGACAATCGAAGGTAATCGTATCGTATGTTCACCTGTCCTTCTTGATTTTTATGACGCGCCAGGCTGGCGCATTCACGTTGACTGTTACGCGCCATTCTGATAAAATATGCGCCAATGGCGCGGGCGCACCAACAATCTGAAGCACTGGACTATGGAAAATGCCACTCTAAGTAAACATAATTTCTTGGAAAAGATAATAAAGTTGTCTTATTTTATCTTATCTATTTACGCATGTGGCTATATACAACCGGCAACTGACATTCTTTAAAGTTCTTTTTCTTGAGCAACTTTATGAGGAAATAATAAGCAACTTTTCCTTCACAGACTTTCTAAGTTCGTCTCGCTGGACGATAGCCAGCGACCAGCGACATGCTCAGGTCAGTCGAGACGCCGGGTTGTAAACAGGGCTCCTGGTGGTTCGAGCCAGCCACGTCACACTCCAGAGTGGAGATGCCACCACTAGTACCGGTGCTTTTCTCTGACACGACACAACACACACAACGACGAGACAAGTCCGAGTGGTCACAGATATGCGGGACATCAGCCCCAGGACGACTGGCGGCTGCCTCACAGGTGGTCACAGCAGGACTACACACTGCTTGAGATAGGTGGCAAAAAGTACACAACCACGGCCCACATAATCCCCACCTTGTTGTCTTGAGAAGCTTTCTCTCAGCTTATAAGTACAAAGTGCTATGAGTATGCTTCGGTAAATACATTTGAATGCCTTGCTATCTTGTTAGGCTTATTATTTAACGTTGCTTTTATAAAACAGTGTGATTCTGTCAATTAAGTTTAGCAAATCATCATTGGAAATACAAAGACATCAGTTGTTTTTTTTCCCCTCTTCTATGGTGTGCTATCTGTCATGTTGACTTGAAGAAAGAGACATTATAAGATTGGCAGGGTGTGCATAAATCACGAGGTGGTCCCCCTTGAGCTGACCTTGGATGAGTCCTTCGATCTCCCAAGCAGGGTTTGTCAAAGAGCGCTTCATGGAGTTAGCTTGGGACCTCTTTCTGCCTTGTCGTCCAGATTTTGTTCACAGATACCCTTGACACTCAGTTCGCCGTCTACCAAACAGCACATTATAACCTATCACAGTCCCACGGAAACCACCTTTAATCAATTATGTGTTTATAACCGGCATAACTGTATTTATATATACATGTATGCTTCAAGATACCCCTGTGTATGAGGGGCTAAAATTTGGACAGTTATAAATAATATTTAAAAAATATATATAGCTCTGTGGGTTCGGGCAAATAGAATAGACCCAACGTTTCCCGGCGTGTCGTAAGAGGCGACTAACAGGGGTGATGTTAGCACGGCATCACTGGGCGAAAGTCTTCTACACAGAAGTCACCGGCCAGGGCGGAGGAACCTCACGTTACTACAGGTTCAACGACCACGTGCTCAGGGCCAAGGCGAGCCACACTGTATTCGTGGATTTCGGCTGTGGCCAACAGCCTGGAGAGGATTGGGCCCTGCCAGGTCTTTTTTGCCCAAGACACAACACATGATGAGGCTATAGAACAACAATCGGTGTGCGTCAAGGATGCCTACTCTCTCCAACACTCTTCAATATCTTCCTAGAGCGCATCATGTCAGATGCTCTTGCAGATCACGAAGGCACAGTCAGCATAGGGGGCAGAGCAATCTCCAATCTTCGTTTTGCGGATGATATTGATGGATTGGCTGGAGAGGAACAAGAACTTGAACAGCTTGTACAGAGGCTTGACACCACCTCCAGAGCTTATGGAATGGAAATAAGTGCAGAGAAGACCAAAATGATGACCAACAATACCAATGGCATCAACACGGACATCAAAGTACAAGGCCAATCCCTCAACACAGTGCACAGCTTCAAATATTTAGGAGCCATTGTGTCAGACAATGGGTCTCGACAGGAAGTCCTCTCCAGGATCGCACAAACAACTGCTGCCCTGACAAGGTTGAAGCCCATTTGGAAAGACAGAACCATCAGTCTACATTCCAAAGTAAGACTGCTGCGCTCTCTGGTCATCTCCATCTTCCTATATGCTTGCGAAGCATGGACCCTCACAGCAGATCTCCAACGAAGAATACAAAGCATGGAGATGAGGTGCTACAGAAGACTTCACCAACGTTGAAGTCCGACAGACCATCACACAAGCCATTGGACAACACGATGACCTGCTCACAGTGGTGAAGAAACGGAAACTCCGATGGTATGGCCACGTCACCAGATCATCAGGCCTTGCAAAGACCATTCTGCAAGGCACAGTGCAAGGAGGTAGAAGAAGGGGGAGACCGAAAAAGAGGTGGGAGGACAACATTCGAGAATGGACTGGTTTGACACTGAGCGAAGCCATGAGGGCTGCTGAGGACAGAGAGGGATGGAGTATGCTGGTTAAGCGATTATCTGTGGTGCCCCTACGACCTTCGGGTTATGGGACAGGATAGGATAGGATAGGATATATATATATGTTCGTTATAGGTCGAGACATTAGACCCTGCCCTACCCCAGATTGAGACACCAAGGATGCGCTCTGGAATCCATGTGGTTCCTTCAAAATTAAGGTCAAAGGTCACAGCGCTACTATTTTACTATTTGAGTTATCGGAGTACCACCAAACAGGGGGAAATCACTTCCTGTCAGACCAGAACTGGAAAAGTCAAGCTTCAGCGGACGAAGACCCACTTCATCATTGTTTTAAATAATAGCAAAGCCAATTGGAGGGCAAATCCGTTGTCGTCAAAAGTAAACATAAAGCCTTTAAATGAATAGATGAAGATGATGATGATGATGATGAAGAAGATGATGATGATGATGATGATGATGAAGATGATGATGATGAAGATAATGACGTGGTGATGATAATGACGATGATATTGACGACGATGACGACGACGATGATGATGGTGATGACGATTACGATGATGATGATGGTGATGACGATGACGATGACGATGATGATGATGATGATGATGATGATGATGATGATGATGATGATGATGATGATGATGATAATAATAATAATAATAATAATAATAATAATAATAATAATAATACCGGATGCTATATATTCGCTTTTCCCCAAATCAATTAGTCTCAAAGAACGGCGATCTGTACCAACATACACGCACTCCTGTCTCATCCACCCTCACACACACACAACAACAAATACACATCCATCACTCAAACAGGTGGTGTAAAGGCAGGAAGATCGCTATTGGAAGACGGAAAGAAAATCGAATTTTTATTTTTAAAATTTTATATTGACTGCGTCCAGTACCATTACTGAAGGGAGGGAGGAAACCGGAGTGCCCGAAGAAAACCCTCGGTGACCTCAATAGTCTCGTACCTAAGTCGCTCCTTGCGGGAATCGAACCCGCGACCCGATGACGATGACCACGATGTAGACTTGTCAAGCGCACAACTCCACGCTAGCAATAAGCTGAGGGCGCTTGGGAACCAATCACAATAACAACGCGAATTTTAAGACAACCCCATCTTCGGCAAAAAGTTAACAAAAACGTCGATCTGGGGCCCTTAAAATATAATACCGACGTCAATTTTTAGGCTAAACCCTTTTCGACACAAAACAATAAACTTGGGGCTTTGGTTTCGGTCCCTTTAAACCCGAAGACAGTGCACAAGGGGTACATGGTAGTTAGTACAGTGCCCACTATAAGGACATTATATAGATATGGGTGGGTGGACGGGGAGTGTGGAGGGGGAGAGTAGTGATCTCCGCCTGTCATAACTGAGACCTCTTCACTGTCTTCTAGTGTCAACATAAAGGAAGGTGCAGACAATCCACAGGCTCGCGGAGTCTACTATACATACGCCATTACTGCGTAGCTGGAGAAAAGCCCAGGCTTTAGTTGGCGATCGCCTCTCCTCCGCTAATGAGTCGGGAATAAACCGTTATGCTTTTGGCAAGTCTCTGCTACGCTGAGTGAGTCTGCGCACGAAGCTGCGTCCATGTATGTCTGAGACTGCCTCTGTCACCTCGGTCAAGTCGAGAGCTGTATGCTGCGAGTGTCGTCTTTGGAGACTGTGGTATTTTAGTCTGCGTTAAAGAAAGGTCCCCCTTAGCAGTGAGTAAACATCAGGATGAATTATAAAACACGGAGACAATGTATTGTTTTGCTTCTGTGGGTGGGGGGGGGGGGTTGGAGGGGGAGTGCAGGTGGGGGGAGAGGGAGGGCGGAGGTAGAGGAGTGGTGATGGTTTTGGTAGTATTGGGGTCGTGAGGTAGATATTAGGGGTCCAAACACCTGACTTATAAAAAAAAAAAAGAGGAAAATTTGTATAAGAGCGAAGGGAGCGAAGAGGGGAGAGGGAGGTTTAATGTTGTTGAAAAAAAAATGAATAAAATGTATGCATTCTTGTGCAATCTCAGCATTAAGAGACATTAAAAATAGGTGTCAAGCACAAAGGTTTACTTGTTACAAACAAGGTGCAGGAATAGATATATTTCTTCAACATTGTCACAGGAGGTTAGTTTGAACCCAGCACTAAGGCTTCTCGCCTCAAACGTTCATCCTTTTTTGGCCTTTGTAACTTAAAGTCGCTGCCTAGAAAACGACAAAAGTTAGGATTGTTCTAAGCATATGTAAGGAAATCTTCACTAGGTAGGCCATGGCATAATCCAGCTGACCTATATCCGTCAGCCCAAAGTGCCGGGCAATTAACCAGACCCCCAACGTCTTCCAGAAGTATAGGAGCCAGTGCAAGCACAGTGTACGTTTTGTGGGAGCCAAGGCACAGCAGCAACAGATTTGTTGTTTACATTGTTTGAACCAAACTGAAAATAGTTTACTTTAGATCAGTTTAGTGAAAATTCCACGATACGAGATTCCAGAACATTGGATTATTTTGTTGAAGCATCCAGCTATTGGGGACATAGAGCTTTCAGAATCTAGATCTATGGGAACAAATGTGGCTAAGATTGAGGAAAACATACAGCTGTGACGACAGAAAGCTGTGCGAACCAAGCTGTTAAAAAACAGGATCTCCAAAAAAAGCATGGTTCCCAACTGTCTGAGAACCGAAGATAAAAGTTCCATTAAACAACCATCGGTGACGGGAGAGGCATGTCTGTCACAGCAGACGTTCCCTCAAAGGTGTGAGAACTACAGATAAAACCTTCTATAAAATGTCTGCTGTTAACGACAACAGGGGCCTCTCATAGACGTTTATAGGATTACGCTTTCTAAACATTATAGTTCTCCCTCGCTTGTTTTTCTTCTACTACTACTACTACTACTACTACTACTACTACTACTACTACTACTACTACTACTACTACTACTACTACTACTACTACTACTACTACTACTACTACTACTACTACTACTACTACTACTACTACTACTACTACTACTACTACTACTACTACTACTACTACTACTACTACTACTACTACTACTACTACTACTACTACTACTACTACTACTACTACTACTACTACTACTACTACTACTACTACTACTACTACTACTACTACTACTACTACTACTACTACTACTACTACTACTACTACTACTACTACTACTACTACTACTACTACTACTACTACTACTACTACTACTACTACTACTACTACTACTACTACTACTACTACTACTACTACTACTACTACTACTACTACTACTACTACTACTACTACTACTACTACTACTACTACTACTACTACTACTACTACTACTACTACTACTACTACTACTACTACTACTACTACTACTACTACTACTACTACTACTACTACTACTACTACTACTACTACTACTACTACTACTACTACTACTACTACTACTACTACTACTACTACTACTACTACTACTACTACTACTACTACTACTACTACTACTACTACTACTACTACTACTACTACTACTACTACTACTACTACTACTACTACTACTACTACTACTACTACTACTACTACTACTACTACTACTACTACTACTACTACTACTACTACTACTACTACTACTACTACTACTACTACTACTACTACTACTACTACTACTACTACTACTACTACTACTACTACTACTACTACTACTACTACTACTACTACTACTACTACTACTACTACTACTTGATTTTTATTCAATTCAAATGAACAAACCTTTATTACAAGGAATTATGACCGGCGTTAACCATTGCTCGAATAAATAAAAGATATTCAGACTTAAACAAAACACCAGGTATCAAATGTAAAAATGCTTACTCCCATAACAAACTTCAAATCTAACGCATTCGCAACTCCTCACATACAAACACATTTCATATTACATAATAACACTGACATTGTATAACAAAACGAAGCATCACGTGTAGACATATAATTATATTACAGTATGACATTGGTGTCATACACAAGAGTACATCAAGTACTCTCCCCTCCCCCCCCCCCTCACCACCTCCACACACTCACACACAACCGCTGTCAAACCATCACAACCATCATAGTACCAAAGCCCGAAAATCACAATAATTACAAATACAAAATTAGGTACACAACTAAAATAAAATACGAGTTCAATAACTTATCGGGGTGGCCTCGTGGCGCAGTGGATAAGTCGCCGGTTTCCTATGCCGAAGGTCGCGGGTTCGATTCCCGCAAGGGGCGAACGTCTGTGACTTAGGTACGAGACTATTGACGTCACCGAGGGTTTTCTCCGGGCACTCCGGTTTCCTCCCTCCCTTCAATAATGGTACTGGACGCAGCCAATATAAAAATTTCAAAAATGAAAAAAAAAATCGATTTTCTTTCCGTCTTCCAAAAGCGATTTCCCTGCCTTTACACCACCTGTTTGAGTGATGGATGTGTATTTGTTGTGTGTGTGTGTGAAAGGGTGGATGAGACAGGTGAGCGTGTATGTTGGTACAGATCGCCGCGCTTTGAGCCTGATTGATTTGGGGAAAGGCGCGTATATCCAGTATTATTATTATTATCTAAAACAACAACAACAACGACTACTACTACACTACTACTACTACTAACTACTACTAGTGCTGCTGCTATTACTACTACTGGTGCTGCTGCTACTACTACCACTATTACTACTACTATTACAACAACTACTACAACTATTACTACTACTACTACTAACTACTACTACTACTGGTGCTGCTACTACTACTGGTGCTGCTGCAACAACTACCACTACTAGTAAAACAACAACAACAACGACAGCAAGAACAACTAAGCTTACTACTACTACTACTACTGAAAGTGAACATTGAGGTTTAACGTCTACACCCACCATTGGCGATATGGCAGACGGGGATAACCATCCCAGGGAAAGAGGGGTAGGGACCTGAATCAACACTCAACCACCAGAGCAATCATACTGCTAAAATGGACAGTGAAAATGGCCACATTTTATATCGCCCACCACGGGATTCGAACCTGGGTCATCGGTGTGCCAGGCGAACGCTCTACCAATTGAGCTACGGCGGTGGGCTTACTACTACTATCGATCAAGATAAAACAGATCTATTGCGCCCCTTGGATTTTCTTCACTTTACGTTTAATTCTTTTGTTATGTGTGGACCTCTTCTTTTCTTTACTTCAGGGTTGGCTTCTAGGTAACTCCTGACCAAACGTTTTAGCCAATAAAGGTCTAGATAATCTTTTCATCTACTGGTGTTTTATCTCCTTCAGTTTTTTTTGGGTTTTTTTTCGGTATTTTTTAATCTTGGCTTTCCATTTACTGAGCTGAATTGGGGTTGTTAGGGTCATACGGTTATACGCGGTGTCATCTGACTTAGATAAATGATCTAATTAGAGCCGCAGTGGATAGAGTTGTCACATCTGTTTATTCAGCACGCACAAACTTTGTCAGACGTGCTTTCCCAACTGCCAATGATATATTTTTCGCCCGCCTAAATTGATAAGGTGATAGATGAACGCCGTGTCTGTGTGCCACAATGCAAAAGTCTACAGCGCAGAATAATGAGACGATTATATGTGTTGTCCTAGGACTGTTGCTGTTTATACTGCACAAACTGATACATTAGCAGACGTGACTTAACGCCCCCATCCTCCCCCCCCTACCCTTCATCCCCCCCCCGCTCTCCGGCCTGTCTTTCTTCTTCTTATTATTTTTCTTCTTCTTCTTCTTCTTCTTCTTCTTCTTCTTCTTCTTCTTCTTCTTCTTCTTCTTCTTCTTCCTCTTCTTCTTCTTCTTCTTCTTCTTCTTCTTCTTCTTCTTCTTCTTCTTCTTCTTCTTCTTCGCCTTCTTCTCCTCCTTCTCTTCTTCTCCTTCTAATTCTTATCATCTACTTCCTACTTCTCTTCGTTCTTGTTCTTCTCCTCCTCCTTCAAATCCTCTTCCTCCTATATTTTCTGCTCTGTCCTTCATCAAACCTTCCAAATCAACCTTAAGGTTTGATTTGAGTTGCAAGCCTGGCTAGCTCCGCTAGTTCGGCCTTGCACTGCCAGACAAGCACCACCACCCTTTCCCGAAGACTAGCTTGCAGCTCGGGTAGATTTCATAGTGTTCTGAGACGACATGTCCGCCCAGATAACTCTAGGTAACTAAAAACAAAACAAAACAGAGAAGTAACCTCCCTTTTCCGAATAAGAGCTCTTGTTAACCAAAACGTGGGATCCAATTTCAGCCTAATAATAAGCCCCTTTATGTAACAACAATGAATCGACATATAAACTACGGAGTGAAAGCGCTATTCAGACAAGAATGGTTCTGAAGAACAAGGAAATAGGTAAGTAAGGAATGAGGAAAAAATAATGAATAGTAGGAAATAGGAAGGAAGGAAAGAAGGAAGAAATAGTTTTAAAAAAGTGAAGAAAATAAAACAAAAACAAACAAAAAGAAGGAAAGAAAGGGAAAAAAGAAAGAGTGAAAAATACAAAAGAATACAGAAAGACAGAAACAAATAAAAGGGAAAGAAAGAAGCACAGCATTAACGACAAGAAGAAGAAGAAGAAGAAGAAGAAGAAGAAGAAGAAGAAGAACAACAACAACAACAACAACAACAACAACAACAACAACAACAACAACAACAACAACAACAACAACAACAAGGAGGAAGAGGAGGAGAAGAAGGAGAAGAAGAAGAAGAAGAAGGAGAAGAAGGAGGAGGAGGAGAAGAAGGAGAAGAAGAAGAAGGAGAAGAAGGAGGAGAAGGAGAAGAAGAAGAAGGAAAAGAAGAAGGAGGAGGAGGAGGAGGAGAAGAAGAAGAAGAAGAAGAAGAAGAAGAAGAAGAAGAAGAAGAAGAAGAAGAAGAAGAAGAACATCAACAACAACAACAACAACAACAACAACAACAACAACAACAACAAGTACAATAGCAAGAACAAGTACAACAATAACGGCGACTACGAAAAGAAGATGAACAAGAAGAAGAACACGAAGAAGAACAATAAGAAGAACAACAAGAACAAGAACACGAAGTACAAGAACAAGTACAAGAACAAGAAGTACAAGAGCAAGAACAAGAAGAACAACAATAATGGCGACTACGAAAAGAAGAGGAACAAGAAGAAGGAACAGCCCTCTCTCGTTTTAACAAAGATTCACATCCCTGCCCCCCCCCCCTCTCCCCGACATTACTCCCCCTCCTCCCTCCCCATCTCTCTCTCTCTCTCTCTCTCTCTCTCTCTCTCTCTCTCTCTCTCTCTCTCTTATTCCCTTGTCATCTATTTATACACTAACTACTTCAATCGTTGCATAAACCTAATTCACAAATGATACCATGAACGCGGATAGCAGTACAGAATTAGAAAGAAAGAAAAGAAGAAGAAGAAAGCTTTGCCTTGGAAAACAGGATTTCACGGGCTAGCTTTTGTCAAGATAACACGAGCGACGGCTTTATAATGCAAAACCGCCACACAGCCCAGCTGACACACCCCAAATGCACCCATCTCACAAGAATGAAAGGCAAACGAAAACTTCGTCGACTCTCAGTAGTGTGCCAACACGGTATTCAAACCCTGTCACCGAGATAAACACGACAATGATGATTATAATATACGGGATCTATTTTGAAAAGATTCTTAAAAACAAATTTTTTAATACACACGCACAGCAAAGCGATATTCAAAACAGGTTTTATCGAAGACCTCAGATTAGGAAACGTGATCTCTCTGAGTTTCGATCTCTTTGAAATCTGAGATCCTTCTAGAAGACAAGTCTTTGAACACGTTAATTGAAAGCATAACAAGAAGAGATTTAAACGCGCTTTACAAAGAGCTTCATGGAATTTAGTGATATCAGAGTGATTATCATTCTTGCCCGTACCGTGGGGGTAGGTGACATCATAGTCTATTTATTTTTCGGTCTTATATAGCGCTTTTCCAAACCCAAGATCTGTTTTGCTCAAGGCGCTGCCCGACACAGGATCTTCTGACTCAAGCAGCCCAATGCGCCAACTTGCGCATCGTTTGATTCCCCAGATAACCGAGCGCAATCCTGTTCGACCGGGGATAGGGAGAAGAAGGCGTCTAGCACTCGCTAGGTGTATTTTTCATGTAGCTGGTATGCTCACCTGTCTTTCGACACGAGCGTCTGGATCTTTAAAAGCGATGGAATGCGCGCGTGCATAAAAAACTAAGCTTTCAGTTTATGCCCTCATTCAAAGTTGATCGTGGAATTGATACCGGAGTGCGACAGTCAACATGTTCCATGTTGTTTGTCTGCATTGATGCATACCGTCAGCTAAAACAAAATCCCTCCGACCCCAGTTCGACCTGTTTTGATGTTGTTGTTTGTTCGTTTTTCTATATTGAAAAATAAACTTGGAAAACGGGTCGAACTGGTTTCGGTGAGGTGTTTTTAGCTGATTGTATGCTTAAATTCAATGCAGACAAAACAAAATCATGGAATACGTTGACTGTCGAACTCGGTATCAATTCCATGATCACCTTTGAAGGAGAGTTTAAACCAAAGGCTTAGCGTGTTCACGCATGCAACTGTCTCGCACGGACTTTAAAGATCCTGACGCTCAACCCAAAAGACGGATGAGTATACCAGCAACATAAAAATACATTCAGGAAGCTCTAGTTGCCTTCTTCGGCTTATATACACGCATGCTATCCATTAACATTAAAACATTGTGTAATGTCATTACAAAATCCACTTTATCATTGTGTAATGTAACAAAACTGCGGTATTTTAGGGTAAACCCGTTTTCGTCAAACGTAAACAAAACCTTCGAATTGGGACTTTGTAAGCTTATCAAGTACCCCTGTCATCGTTGTCCCCTTGCTGTCAGGCAAAGCTGTGGGTCCAAGAATCTCTTTCAGTTCTCCTCTTACATAAGCCCTCTTGCTACCCACCCTCACATACATATTTTACTTCATCGTTTGTATAGAGCGCTTTTCCAGCTGGAGAGGTGCACAAGGCACTGGCTGATACAGGATCTAACTTAGTCTGCTCCAGGGGCCCCACATAAAATGTACAAATATAGGCCTAATGTAGAACATTCGTCATGCTCTCCTACAGATCTCTACCCGGTCGTACAAAATATGATAGGAAGATTGTTTAGGCTAATATCTGCCGCCTCTGTCGTCTGTTATCTGGGGGCCTACTTGGCGGGGGTTGCGGAAAGTTTGAAAAGTGTCGATCTCTTCATGCTGGGACAGCTTAGGACTAAACCGCATGCCTGAGGTTCCTAAGTAGCAGAAGACAGTGCGGCATGGGACAAACACAACCTAGTGAACTCTACGCGCGTCCTGATAGAGTAAAGTGTACGGTACGCCCTGAAACTGTAAGCGTAGTAGTAGCACGATCAATCTCTGACAGTAGGAATTAAAAGGGTTACTATGCGACTGTTTTTTGGTGTCTTATACTTATAGGCAGATTCTGGTGTGTGTGGGTGTGTGTGTGCGTGTGTGTGCGTGTGTGTGTATTCTTATAATAGCGCTTTTCCAGCCCAAGAGCAGCTCAAGTGGCTGGACTTATTCCATCATGTCTCATAATAGCAAGACATTTCTGTAGAGCACCCCACACAAAACCTTCCTTCATAGTACAAGAAAGAGATACCCAGTTTCCTAGGTAGACAAACCCGAAACACATAAACCAATGTGTTTTCAGTGGTTACTAGGAACTCACAGTGGTATCGTGAATTGGCGCTAAGAGACCTGACATCAGAGGGCGGGAAAGGTTCATAAATAAATGATAGACAATCAATGATTGCGCCTTCGGCTGAACTGGAACGGCGGATGACCTCTTCAAGTCTTCTTGACACCCCAACCCAAGTGCAACTACGTCTCTGTTTAACTATTAATCTCTCGTGTCTTTCTATCCATTCTTTCTTTCTTTCTTTCTTTCTTTCTTTCTTTCTTTCTTTCTTTCTATCTTCCGTTCTTTCTCTTCTTCTTCTTCTTCTTCTTCTTCCGTCCCCATTGCTTCATGCATGATATGCCCGGGCCCTGACACGACTTTGCTCTTTTTTTTTCGAATAATGCTCCACCCAATCTCTCTGTCCGTCCGTCTGCTTCCCTCTCTCTCTCTCTCTCTCTCTCTCTCTCTCTCTCTCTCTCTCTCTCTCTCTCTCTCTCTTCTCTTTCTTCTTTCTTTTTCATCACCGAGTTTCTCCTTCTTTCTCCAGCCCGTTCACTCCCTCTCTCTCCCGCCGCCCCCCGACATGTTAGAACTGATGGGTCTCCATTTGGTGTGTGGTTGTAAAGGTCAGAGCAGTACTCTGTCCATCTGTCCAAGACTTCTTGTTCTTCTGTAAGGCATATGCCAGACTTGCTTTGGATCCTGGAGACTTTGGGCTGTTTAGCATTTGTCAACCGCTTCACAGTCAAACTCAAACGTCTCCAGGAAACACGACAGCAGGCGGTAATTATTTCCACCCTCAACCGAAGACAGACTGGCAAGTTCACGGTGGTAGGGTGCTCTTGAAACCGTTTGATGTTTACTCCCCACCCCGCATACCTCTCCTACCCCCCCCCCTCCCGCAACCAGCACATCTCATCTCCTTAATCCTCTTTTCATCCCTTTACCTCCCAACTCTGAAATGCCTCTTGAGCGACAAGCCGCAAGACGATTGTACAGACATTACTTACATGTACCATCAAGGGAACTTGCACGACCTGACAAAGCTGCGTTGTTAGAATCAATGGCAGCACGCCCTCTCTCTCTCTCTTTCTCTTTCTCTTTCTCTTTCTCTTTCTCTCTCTCTCTCTCTCTCTCTCTCTCTCTCTCTCTCTCTCTCTCTCTCTCTCTCTCTCTCTCTCTCTCTCTCTCTCTCTCTCTCTCTCTCTCTCTCTCTCTCTCTCTCTCTCTCTCTCTCTCTCTCTCTCTCTCTCTCTCTCTCTCTCTCTCTCTCTCTCTCTCTCTCTCTCTCTCTCTCTCTCTCTCTCTCTCTCTCTCTCTCTCTCTCTCTCTCTCTCTTCTCTCTCTCTCTCTCTCTCTCTCTCTCTCTCTCTCTCTCTCTCTCTCTCTCTCTCTCTCTCTCTCTCTCTCTCTCTCTCTCTCTCTCTCTCTCTCTCTCTCTCTCTCTCTCTCTCTCTCTCTCTCCTCTCTCTCTCTCTCTCTCTCCTCTCTCTCTCTCTCTCTCTCTCTCTCTCTCTCTCTCTCTCTCTCTCTCTCTCTCTCTCTCTCTCTCTCTCTCTCTCTCTCTCCTCTCTCTCTCTCTCTCTCTCTCTCTCTCTCTCTCTCTCTAGACGCCTACACTCAATTCCGTTTTGGTATCTCACCCATTAACACCCATAGGAAGCGTTACAGGACAGAGGCGTCTGTCAAGCAGTTCTTCTGTCCTGTGTGCGAGGAGCGTCTCGAAGACGAGATTCATATTTTATTTGAATGTAATGCCTATGATGAACTCAGAGACGATGTCCAAATACTGAAAACGCTGATCCAAGAAGACAACCATGATGCATCAGTTGTGATTTCAGCGGGCGATGAATTATCCATAATTGAATTGTCTCGTTATTTGTATAAAGTTTACAGGAGAAGGAACGAAAGAGGATTGGTTGGGGATTAAAGATAGTGTGAATGCTTGCATGTTAATCAGCTTTACATAACATTCTCCTTATTCTGATCAACCCAGTTTTTTATTACATTATGTTTGCCATTTTGTATTTTTCTACGTTATTATTCCATAGAGAATGAAGGAGCGAATGTGTGAAATGAACAATTAAGCAAAGAGATCGTGCCTAACGCCAAGTCTTTTTGTCTGTAAAGGGTCATTCGGATCGTTTTTAACTGACAACACATGCGCATGTCGCTATAAATACAATGTAGATAAACTGTTTTCCTTTAAAGAAGAGAATGAAGATAAGAGCGCAGTTTGCTTTCACGTACCAGTTTGTTAATGTTGCACACATAAGTAGGACGTTTAAACTTGGTATGACTTCTAGTTGGTAAAACACTTGCTAAGAAAAGAAAATGATAAGATGATGTTAAACAACCAACCATAGAGATTGGAAGACTGTGCGTGTGAAAAATCGAAGACTCTAGATCTAAGTTAATTAGCAACTTTCTTATTCCAGTTGATAGTTTTGTTTTTACGATAGTGCGTGTGTGTTTGTAAAATATTGTGAGACCTGATATTTCGATGCATCCCCTCCCCACTTTCCCATTTGAAATGAACGTGTTGTTTATTCAATAAAATGTCAAAGTCAAAGTCAAAGTCTCTCTCTCTCTCTCTCTCTCTCTCTCTCTCTCTCTCTCTCTCTCTCTCTCTCTCTCTCTCTCTCTCTCTCTCTCTCTCTCTCTCTCTCTCTCTCTCTCTCTCTCTCTCTCTCTCTCTCTCTCTCTCTCTCTCTCTCTCTCTCTCTCTGTTCCCCGGGTATCCCAGTTTCTCCTCCAGTCCTTACAATAACAGAGTATTTTATTATCTACCTACTCAAAAACTTTGATTGTAACAAAAGAAAAATATTTTAAAATGTATATCCGCAGACACTTAAAACAGATTTTTACATTTTGATGGCAAACTCTATAGGTCTTACAGTTAAAAATTACATCACTTCAGCTACGCGGAAACACACTGCGCGCGCGCACACACACACACACACACACACACACCCATCTACGCATATGTACAAATCCACGCTAACAATCTCATTCAGAGGGAGACGGGAAGAGAAAGACAGAGGGGGGGGGGGGGGGGAGAGAGCGAGAGAGACAGACAGACAGACAGACAGACAGAGACAGAGAGAGACAGTGAGATACACCCACACCGACGCGCGCACGGACATACACACACATACACACGCACACACACACCCACACACCTCCCTGTCTCTCTCACCAAACATTATGATATCTACTCTAACTTCTAAGTAACAGCGTAAACCCTATCAGTGCATTACATAATTAAAAACGAAACCCCTTAGTACAAGCGCTGTCTATAGTATAGTTCATATCACCTACATATTGCCTTAGGGCAGGCATAACTCAGTTGGTAGAGGGTCTTACTAGTAAGCGAAAGGTCCCTGGTTCGAATAATAATAATAATAATAATAATAATAATAATAATAATAATAATAATAATAATAATAAGATGACTTGTAACGCGCACATATCTCACCGCAAGGGGACCCAAGGCGCTAGTCGATACAGGATCTAACTCGAGCCGCCCAAGGCGCCAACCTGCAACCTTTGGGAGCATAGTCTGACGCCCAGACGACTGAGCACAATCCTAGGCGACCGGGGATGAGGGAGAAGAGAAAACTATACACTTAGACAACCATCAGACTAATCGCAACAGTAAGATGGCGATCAAACCTTGAGACCCATCCGTGATGGTAATTCTATTAGTCTTAGTGCACTGTTAAGCTCCTCCTCGGAACTATATCTCCCAGGAAGGGGACGTCGGACCCCTTCTATAAGGCACTTAAACAAACAATAAACATAACTATCCGCATCGAATCCCGGTTTGGCCAACCTGTGACCATATTATTTTCCTCTTACCATCATCTGGTTCGCTGTATATTATAATGTGACCATTCGATCCGATGTCGTGTGACTATAATCTACAATTAACCTTTAAACTACTTCATACAGCGTAGCGGGGTCTAGTCAATGCCTTCTCTTTCTCTCTCTCTCTCTCTCTCTCTCTCTCTCTCTCTCTCTCTCTCTCTCTCTCTCTCTCTCTCTCTCTCTCTCTCTCTCTCAATAGGGAGCAGGCATCGATTAGATTCGGCCACGCGGTTTGATCGCCGTCTTTCAACTGTTAATCCAAGGGCTTGAAGATCTTTGATATGCTTTTTCAGCTTGCGCCTATAATCTCAATACAGCCTTCCAATATTTACCATGGAATGCTTTATTGGACTGTGCCTGTCACGGGTCCGAGCAATGAATATCATTACAAGGATTTGGTAAATGACATTCTTTCTTCCTTGTTTCCAAATCTCTCTCTCTCTATGTCTCTGTCTCTGTCTCTCTCTCTCTCTCTCTCTCTCTCTCTCTCTCTCACCCTCTGATTCAAATTGCAAGACATGTTTCTTGTTAGACTACAAAATCAAGCATATGAAATGGACAAAAACAGATTTTTTTGAGACTACCTAGGTCAGCCTGATGTACATAACTGGGCTTACAATATAAAACCATGTATTAACATGTTTGGTTTTTCTCTTGTTTGGTTGAACGGGGGAGTAGGCATGTTTACGTGTTTTCAGACAACGTATGATAGACTGCTACAAACAGGAATGGTTTGGTAAATTAATGAATAGCGAAAAGTTCTCAGTGTATGGTTCCTTTAAATCACTCTTGTAGTGTGAGAAGTACTTAACAGATATTACTATAAATAAGTTCAGAAATATCTTTGTAAAGTTACGTCTAGGCATTATAGATTTAAATGGAAATAAAAAATACAGTGTTGTTCCAAAGACATGCCCTTTCTGTACGTCTGTTGAAAATGAAATGCGTTTTTTGTGGTATTGTCCAGCGCATAAGGATATTCTTGAAAAGTACATTTTGAGGCATTTCAATGTTGACGTATCATCATTGATGTTTTTCTTATTACAAAGTGATACATGTAGTACGATTATTACAAGAGTTGTAGCGATGTTTACGTACTATGCAATGAAAAAACGTGAAGAATTGTTGAGTTAAAAGTAACTTAATATACTTTTACTTTTCTTTGAGACACAGTCTGTCAAATGACGCGTGTTTGTCGTATTTATTTTTGTAACTTTTCAAATTTTTTGTCATTTTTTTTTTATTTTCTTTCTCTTTTTTCATATCTGTTGTGTTACCCCCATGCGCATAGGCTGGTGGCCTCCCATTAAAGTTTCCTGAGTTCCTGTCTGGTTCAGAACAACAATCGGTGTGCGTCAAGGATGCCTACTCTCTCCAACACTCTTCAACATCTTCCTAGAGCGCATCATGTCAGATGCTCTTGCAGATCACGAAGGCACAGTCAGTATAGGGGGTAGAGCAATCTCCAATCTTCGTTTTGCGGATGACATTGATGGATTGGCTGGAGAGGAACAAGAACTTGAACAGCTGGAACAGAGCTTATGGAATGGAATTAAGTGCAGAGAAGACCAAAATTATGACCAACAACACCAATGGCTTCAACACGGACATCAAAGTGCAAGGCCAATCCCTCAACACAGTGCATAGCTTCAAATATTTAGGAGCCATTGTATCAGACAATGGGTCCCGACAGGAAGTCCTCTCCAGGATCACACAAACAACTGCTGCACTGACAAGGTTGAAGCCCATTTGGAAAGACAGGACCATCAGTCTACATTCCAAAGTAAGACTGCTGCGCTCCCTTGTCATCTCCATCTTCCTATATGCTTGAGAAGCATGGACCCTCACAGCAGATCTCCAAAGAAGAATACAAAGCATGGAGATGAGGTGCTACAGAAGACTTCTGGGCATTTCCTATACCCAACACATCACCAACGACGAAGTCCGACAGACCATCACACAAGCCATTGGACAACATGATGACCTGCTCACAGTGGTGAAGAAACGGAAACTCCGAAGGTATGGCCACGTCACCAGATCATCAGGCCTTGCAAAGACTATTCTGCAAGGCACAGTGCAAGGAGGTAGAAGAAGAGGGAGACCGAAAAAGAGGTGGGAGGACAACATTCGAGAATGGACTGGTTTGACACTGAGCGAAGCCATCAGGACTGCTGAGGACAGAGAAAGATGGAGTATGCTGGTTAAACGATCATCTGTGGTGCCCTACGACCTCCGGGTTACGGGACAGGATAGGATAGGATAGGAGTTCCTGAGCTCTCTCTCTCTCTCTCTCTCCCTCCCTCCCTCCCTCCCTCCCTCCCTCTCTCCCTCTCTCTCTCTCTCTCTCTCTCTCTCTCTCTCTCTCTCTCTCTCTCTCTCTCTCTCTCTCTCTCTCTCTCTACTCACTCTCTCTCTCTCTCTCTCTCTCTCTCTCTCTCTCTCTCTCTCTCTCTCTCTCTCTCTCTCCACGCGGTTTGAGCACCGTCTTTCAACTGTTACTCCAAGGACTTGAAAACCTTTCAGCTGCAGATTTCAATATGCTTTTCAGATTACGCACAGCCTGTCGTAATATCACTTCCAATATTTACCAGGGATAATAAGCTTTCAATTCTTTATCGGACTGTGCCCGTCACGGTTCGAGCAATGAATATAATTACAAGGATTTGATCAGTGACAGTCTCTCTCTCTCTCTCTCTCTCTCTCTCTCTCTCTCTCTCTCTCTCTCCCTCCCTCCCCTCTTATCATACCGTACAAAGTCTACATTCAGGCCTTTAAAAACTTGCAAGGTGTACAGGCATGAGTGAATGAGTATTATTGAAAACCGGTCAATAATAGGATGAAACCAAATACGATCATGACTTTTGTGTTTTGTTACCTTCAGCAAAAAAAGATGGCTTTGTTCTTTGGAATGTGTACCGCCCACTGATAGGTGTATAATCGATTTTTCGTATATATTTATAGTTCAATTTGGGAACGTGGAAAGAAACGTGTTCTGTTGTAATGAATGAGAATATCGATTGCCCTTAGTTATTGATTTCCGAAAATAAACGATGGCGTGTTGCAACGCAATACAAGCACCATAATTCATGATTATTCCTCACAATTAATTTTTTTCTGATTGGCATTCATTCATTTTTCATTTATTTAATTTAAGGTCTGTACACGTAGTGAATTTAGACGACGACAACAACAATAACATTAAAACAAAATTTAATTAGTTAATTACAAAGATTTAACATTAACATTATAACAATTTCACCAGCTTAAACTCCTACTTAAAAGTTACAACATTCTTGGCATCAAACATTTCCTTTCTTACATGTGAATGTACTATTTCGGATTGGCGTCAGGTATCGTCAGCATGGTTTGCGCTCTCTCTCTCTCTCTCTCTCTCTCTCTCTCTCTCTCTCTCTCTCTCTCTCTCTCTCTGAGGTGGGATTGCGGGGAGAGAGAGTGAGACAGAAATGGCTAGAGAGCGAGAGAGTTGGGTTAAGGGGGTTAGGTGTGTTGTGGTGGGGGTAGAGAGAGAGAGAGAGAGAGAGAGAGAGAGAGAGAGAGAGAGAGAGAGAGAGAGAGAGAGAGAGAGAGAGAATGTAACGTAATCTGAAAGAGAGAAGGATCTCATTCTTCGACGTCTATGAAAGAAAAAAGAAAGAAAAGAAGATCGTGCTATAGGGAAATAATGCTGAGGTTTTGTTTGGGAAAGTACGAAGACGCGAACAAATGAAAGAAAAACACTAATTTTCATGACAAAAATTCTATGGTGAACAAATACAAATTCCATTGTGAAAAAAATACAAATTCTATGGTGAAAAAAACACAAATTCTATGGTGAAAAAATACAAATTCTATGGTGAAAAAATACCGAAGGCAGTGATTAGGGGAGGACTGAAACCATTCTGCCCAATCTCTAGCAGCCGGCAATGTCAAACAAAAGCGTTATCACCATAGCAACCCGTATCAATCATTACACTGATTCTTCTCAATTGCACCAAAACGAACCAAAGTTAACCACCGATCAATACAACTCCCATGATACTGGCTCCCGATCATTTGACCACAAAACAGTCGTCCACGCTGCAAAACCAGAGCTAGCAATTGCAGGAACAAGTTGGGATCTCACCCCCCCCCCTCCTATCCCCTCTTTATGCTCAATGAGCTTGTCTACCGACGTAAACGATCGCGCTATAAACAAGACTACAATCGCAACATCAACATCTAAACAGTGCCTGGTGTACACAGAAGTACAGTTATATGACTTACCTGGCTCGCTGTTTGAGATCCTGCAGGTAGAATTTCAGGTCAGCACCGGGCTGGGCGTGACTGTCGATCAGCATCTCCCCTTCTCTGTCAGGGTTCTGTATCAGGGGTTCAGGGGGTTCCACGCCGTGCAGAAACTTCAAGAACCACCGGTTCTCCTTATCCGTGATGCTGGTTGTCTCGCGATCAAACCCCTGTGGTCAAGAAATGATGTTACGGCAAATGTTTGCTATAGCGTATCTTGAAACATAGATTGTTCAGCCGGCACAGCGCTCCACAGTGCCAAAGTTTGCAGTAAGTGTGCGTCTTTGGAATGAATCCAAAACAAATGAAGCATTAGGAATCAGGAGATAACATTGCAAACCGTGGATCAAAGCCGGCTGACGGCCTGAAATGCCGACAATATAACATGACCCTAAAATACAGGCAAGCGTCCCCTACTTCATCGGATGAGGATATAAATCGAGGTGTAATCCGTACACGCATTCCATCAAACTGATTTTAAAGATCCTGACGCTCATGCCCTAGAGGGATGAGTGCCAGCTACAGAAATACGCCCAGCACGCACTTGGTCCATTATTAACCCCCCCCCCCCCCCCAGGAGTGTGCTGAGTTGTCTGGGGCTCAGGACCATGCGCCAAAGGCAGCAATTGAGCGCCTCGGTCGGCGTGAGTTAGATCCTTTGCATCAGCCAGCGCCTTGAGCCATTCTTGAGCTGGACAAGCGATATGATAACAGTTCAATAACAGAAATAATAACGGGTCAGTTGACATCACCTGACCTCCACAGTTCAATAACAGAAATAATAACGGGTCAGTTGACATCACCTGACCTCCACAGTTCAATAACAGAAATAATAACGGGTCAGTTGACATCACCTGATCTCCATACTGAAGAACAGACATAGACAGCCTCTCCAGCGTCCCCAGTTTCAAGCTGAGGTCAATCAGCTCCTGCTTCCGCTTCCGGGGCTGTTTCAATCTCGGATGCACGCAGTTCTTTCCCGGCAGAGCTTCCGGAGCGGCGAACAAGAGTAGCGCCCCTTTCCTGGTGAGGTAGGTTTTGGGTAAGTCCAGGCACCCATCGTCGCGTATCTGGGCCCCCTGAGCGTGCGCGTAGAGAGGAGGGGCCGTAGGCGGGGGAGGGAACGAGAGGGCGGAGAGGGGTGGGTAACTCTGATGTCTGGAGGGGGAGCGTGGACTGACGGTCACTCCGTGTTTATGCATGTGGTCTTCGTGGGGTCCCACCTCGGGTAGAGTCTGAAACAAAATACGCAGTCTTAGAACTGTGGGGTATGCAAGCTGTAATTTTTGTTTATACTGGGAGTATTAGTAAACATCTAAGCTTACAACCATTGGTTTAATTAAACGAACAGATTTTTGAACTAGAAGAAACTGAACTGTTGCGATAATTAGGTTTTGAAGCTAGTTCAGCCAGGCTAGCTATAAATAGCTTCGCCGGTGCTCTTCTTTCCTTTCCTTTCACTGAAAGGGAGGGTGTAGGCAAGCTATAAATAGCCCGCAGCCAGCGAAATGTGGGAGAACCTAAGCGTGCTGCTCACTTAGGCATTGAGCTGGTGTGTGGCCAAGGTCGTATTTCTTGAAATAATACGATACTTCTTCACTCTCTGCTTCCCCTCGTACATTCAGTTGAAGATTTCAAACCTATGACTAAGTGGGTGACTTGGTAGTGCAGTTGGTAGAGCGCTGGTTGCCTATATCGAAGGTGTGCGGGTTCAAACCCAGCAGGGGGCAAACTTACGTGACGTAGGTACGGGACTTTCAGGTCACCGAGGGTTTTCTCCGGGTACTCCGGTTTGCTCCTTCTCGTCAATAATGGTACTGGACGCAGTGTCAAATTGTTGTATGCCCTTTTCGTATTCTAATAGCGATCTTCCAAGCCTTTAATGTACGTCACATGTTTGAGTGATGATGTAGACTATGTTTGTTGTGTATGTACTACACAGGAGTGAGCGTGTGTGTGCGTGCGTGTATTTATTACAGATCGCCGCGCTTTAAGTCTGATTTAAGAATAAGTTGCACACAGCGTTCATTATTAAGACTATGCTTATTATTATTATGATTATTATTTGTAACGAAAGGGGTTATTTCAAGAAAATTGCGTGTATGCGTGCGTGAATATTCTGCGTGTTCTCCCGTCTCACACTCCCTAACTCTCAAGAATTCTTTTGTTGTCACTCCCCCTTTCTATTACTAGAAAAATAAACAATAATCAACAAAGTTCACATAAGTATAAACAACTCAATCAATAATATGGAAAAATATGTATATATATATAGTTTTGTACTCACGTACTTTGTAGAAACAATCCGTGAATTAAATATACCATTCACAAATCACACACATAAAGTTCCAAGGAGATAATCCGGGAGATTGTACACTGATCTCACAAACCCACAAATAATTCTCAGTCAGAAAATCCAAATGTCACCAGTCACAATAAACCAATATCGATCTGGTCACCGTCGACAGAGAGAGTTACCAAGAGTCTCATGGAGGACAGAATTCGCTGTCTGCCTTTCGTTTCCTTTTAATCCTCTGTCTCTGTCTATATCTATACACTATCTTCCTTCTCCTTATCCTTGGCCTTTCTATCTATCTATCCTGGGTTTTCTCCCCTCTCTATCGTCGCCGTCGCTGCTGCTGTTGTGGCCGCTGTTGCTGCTGCTGCTGAGGTAGCAATGGTTGCTACTGCTGCTGATGTAGCAGTGGTTGCTGCTGCTGATGATGTAGCAGTGGTTGCTGCTGCTGATGATGTAGCAGTGGTTGCTGATGCAGCAGTGGTTGCTGATGCAGCAGTGGTTGCTTCTCTCGTCTTCTTCTTTGGCTTCTTCTTTGGCTTCTTCTCTGGCCCCTTCTCGATACTTCCACCCTTCTTCTTCACGACTTCTTCTTCTTCTTCTCGTCTTCGTCTTCTTCTTCTTCTTCTCCTTCTCTTCTTCTTCTTCTTCTTCCTCTTCTCGTCTTCGTCTTCTTCTTCTTCTCCTTCCTTTCTTCTTCTTCTTCTTCTTCTTCTTCTTCTTCTTCTTCTTCTTCTTCTTCTTCTTCTTCTTCTTCCTCTTCTTCTTCTTCTTCTTCCTTCTTCTCCTTCTCTGCTTTCTTCTTCTTTCTCTTTCGCCTCGAGGCCCCTCAGCCGGAGACTTCTGAAAACATACAAGTTTTTCCCCACTAAATATCTTGATACATAAACTCCTCTGTATTTCCACATATACCTTTCTCTTCTCTCTGTGACAGGACCAGACCAGCAACATATAATTCAAATCTCATATGTGTAGAACACAGTTCACACATGCGCAAAAAATTGTAACTCTAATTATAACAACTCATTATTACATTCTTGCCGCTAATTACTTTCATTCACAAAAATAAATATAATACTATACATTGCAAGTTGAGGTTTCAACCTCAAATCAAATACTAATCCAATTTCAATTCGTTACTCAAAAATATACAACGATCCACCATCTCCATCACCCCCCTTATCCATCCTTCATACTAATATCAAAATTATCTATTATTAATTCTTATTCCACAATAAGTAGAATATAATCATGGTTAAATTATTATTATGTTCATAATACAATATTTCAATGATAAACAATATATACCTGCAGACGCAGCTGCTAGAAGTACAAACACAACCACTCCATGGTACATACAAAAGAAGAATCCAAACATTTTTTTGAATACATGTAATTGGTGAACCGTCACATGACTAGCTCAACCAATCAGAAATTAGTAATCAATAAAAATATTATAATTTATATCTTCACACAGGAAGATACTACAACACACAAAAAGTCACCGGACTAGTATAAACCCGGTCCGTGACAATACCCCCTTCCTGCAAAAAGAAAACGCCCGAGTTTTCTGAATTTTATCAGAAAGAGAAAAAAAAATTAATACAATCATGTCCACCTAAACTGTACAAACAAGCGAAAAGAGATAACTGGTCGTTAGCACTTATCTCAAACATAAACATATTGTATTAAGCAATCACCCAAAGCATAATAGACATACAAGATATGTAGTTCAAGGCCAAGCATGTTATCATGATACAGCGAAACAAAAATCAATAAGGTACATAACAGATCATTTTACAGTATTCAAATTGATTTGCAGCATAAAATATACAATAGCAGAAATATACACAAAGCATGTTCATTTTTCACAAATGCTATGGAATACCCTGATGATAGTGTCTGGTTTTGGTTACAACTGTTTTGATGTAGTCTTGAGCTAGTTTGCAAGATTCTAGGATCTTGTTTTTGACGTGTTTGAGCTGAATAGTGTCAGGGTAACGTGTTACCATATCAATGATGCTGAGTATGCATCTGTGACCTTCCTCAGACGGTGGAGAAATCGGTTCTACTAAATCAGCTGTAACCCGTTTGAATGAGTCTGAATGAGTCGGCATCTTGTCTAAAGGAACCGGTGGAATTTGACCTTGATCTTGGATGAGTGTGGTAGCACCCGAAAAATGGTCGGACACACCTGGTAAATTCCCTACTATCAAATCGGCCACTGGTTGATCAATGACACAACACAACACAGTGCCAGAGAAAAATGGAGTGTCAACAGGCACTTTGGCCAACGGAAATTCTTCTATATTCCCACCGAATGACAAACATTTACACTCTTTGCCAGTGTACTGGCCGTCCGAAACCAGTCTCTTGCGAACGCCACAGATAGTAGCACCTGTGTCTCTGAGCACACTTGCTTTGAGGCCATTTACGGTACCTGAGACTAGCTTGGGCTGACCACAGTTTTCATCACCAACTGGGCAAATGACTTCCGCGACTAAAGCTGACTGAGTGTTAACTGGAGGGTCCTGGTAGTTCTGCGAACCACTTTCAGTATCTTGAGTCTCTGGGTATCCATTGCCACTAGCATAAGGACACCATGCAGCTATGTGACCTACGCCCCCACAACAATAGCAAACTATGTCCTGTCTATTCTGTCTTCTGTTGAGAGGAGGACTACCTGCGAAACGAGAACCAGGTCTCGAATATGTATTGCCACGTCCACGCGGAGCCTGATTGTTCTGAGCGCCCTGTTGAGTATTCATGTTCTGATTTGCAAAACCCCTATTTGGAATAGGGCCTGCGGGTTGGTAGTTTCCACGCGGAGAGTCACGAAAACCCGATCCCCGGAAATTGTTCCATCTTTGACCAGTCCCACGAAATTGATTCTGAGTGGGAACATTCTGAGAAATCGACGCGGATGCAAAAATCGAGTCATCTGACTTCCGTGCCAGTTTCTTTTCCGGGTGAGCCATGCGAAATGCTTCAGCACTGTCTATCAAAGCCGCGAATTTTGTCAAATTTCTTTCTTTCAAAAACACGGCGAGATCTCTCGAAACAGAAGCAATAAACTGCTCACACAAAATCAGATTCCATAGTCCATCAAAAGTCTTTTCACAATCTGACAGTTGGATCCATCTTTCCAACAAGTGAGAAAATCGCTTTGAAAAAGTGACAAAACTTTCTCCCACTTCAGGCCTAACTGATCTGAATTTTTCTCTGAATCCATCTGCAGTGCACTGAAATTTCTTAAGAAGTTCTTGCTTAAGATCATCATATGAAACTGTACCGGTAGCAGACAAAGAATGATACACAGCTAAAGCCGGGCCTTGTAGCAATGCAGTTAAGTAAACAACCCATTTACTGCTATCATAATTGAGAGCTTTAGCATGAGCCTCAAACCGGTACAAAAAAGAATCAATGTCATCCCTGTCCTCTTTGAAAACAGGTAGTTGGGGCAACTTTGGAAATGACGGGTTAGAACCTCGGGGGGTCCTAGGGGTAGTGTTCTCGCTCTGCAATTCAGCCTGTTTTAACTGAAGTTCAATCTCTTTTTCCTTTAGTTTAAGGCTTTGTCTATCAAGTTCCATCTGATAATCCATCTTCAATTTCCTTTCCTCTCTTTCCCGTTCTTCCCTTTTTTCATCTCTTTCCTGCTTTTTAGCATCCTGCTCTAACTGAAATTTTTTTTCCTCCCTTTCCTGTTTAACCTTTTCCTGTTCTCTTTCCTTAGCCCTATCATGTCTCTGAAAACACTGCTCAATGTACTGCTGTAGCTTTTCGTCAGAAAAACCTAACTTCTGGGCTTGAGTCAAAAATGAATTAAACAGCGTATCATAATCCTCAACTGAAGACATGGTCAGTTGAATTCAAAAGCAAAGTACTAAAAGTAGGACAAAGCGAGTGACAACTCAACAACTAACTTACTGTAATACAAGGTAAAAATTATTTTTCCCAAGTTTCACAAGGCCAGAATTATTACAAAAATCAAAAGCAAATTCAGATTTGACAAGAGAAAACAATTCAAAATCGAAGCAAGCGAAGTTTGTCAGATGAAAAGTATTTCGGAATCAATGCAAGTTTAAGTTAACACAAGGAAATTATTTCGAAATGAAAACAAGTTCAAAATTTAACAACACAGCATACCATAAAAGAAAAGAAAACAATGTTTAGATTATATTCAGTCTAAGTACAAGCAAGCATCAGAAAACCACACTAAATGCAACAATTAATAACTACCAGTGTTTAAATCTAAATTATGACAAGTGAAATTTTATAAGTACTTTGTTTTGAAATGAAAACAAAACAAACAAAACAAATAATAATAAAATGAAACACTATACTAAATAAACAAACGACGACAACAACATCACAACACAACAAAGAGATAACTAAAATTCTAAACTAATATCGGTACAACAGAATACAAGAAATCAAAAGAAAAAACAACTAAGTTCCACTTCGGCTAGAAATACCGGAAGTTCCGTTAAAATGCCAAAAATAAATCCTAAACACCTACAACAACTAAAATAGGGATGTGACAACTATAACTATACAAGACAGGATCCTAATAAGTATATAAAGAAAAACAAAACAGTACTGAATAGCTGAACTAGAATTAGCAATATATATACAACAGGAAGAAAAATGAATCTAAGCCCTTTCTGATCCCAGAACTATACAAGGAATCAGACCCGTAAGGAAAGAATCGGAGACGGGGTATAATCTATATAAACACCAACATACTACCCAAAAAGAAATGAAAACAACAATATAACAAGTCAGTTACACAGTACACACTTGTACACCAAAGTTAGCACACCAAAGTTAACTGCCCAAAATTTATACAAAACCCCTCTACTATTTATTCTTATACTTATTCAATTCCCAATAACAACTCCAAACAAAATAATTAAATAATCTTACTCCCACTAACTAGCTACGGGTTTCAGGGTCACCACTGTAACGAAAGGGGTTATTTCAAGAAAATTGCGTGTATGCGTGCGTGAATATTCTGCGTGTTCTCCCGTCTCACACTCCCTAACTCTCAAGAATTCTTTTGTTGTCACTCCCCCTTTCTATTACTAGAAAAATAAACAATAATCAACAAAGTTCACATAAGTATAAACAACTCAATCAATAATATGGAAAAATATGTATATATATATAGTTTTGTACTCACGTACTTTGTAGAAACAATCCGTGAATTAAATATACCATTCACAAATCACACACATAAAGTTCCAAGGAGATAATCCGGGAGATTGTACACTGATCTCACAAACCCACAAATAATTCTCAGTCAGAAAATCCAAATGTCACCAGTCACAATAAACCAATATCGATCTGGTCACCGTCGACAGAGAGAGTTACCAAGAGTCTCATGGAGGACAGAATTCGCTGTCTGTCTTTCGTTTCCTTTTAATCCTCTGTCTCTGTCTATATCTATACACTATCTTCCTTCTCCTTATCCTTGGCCTTTCTATCTATCTATCCTGGGTTTTCTCCCCTCTCTATCGTCGCCGTCGCTGCTGCTGTTGTGGCCGCTGTTGCTGCTGCTGCTGAGGTAGCAATGGTTGCTACTGCTGCTGATGTAGCAGTGGTTGCTGCTGCTGATGATGTAGCAGTGGTTGCTGCTGCTGATGATGTAGCAGTGGTTGCTGATGCAGCAGTGGTTGCTGATGCAGCAGTGGTTGCTTCTCTCGTCTTCTTCTTTGGCTTCTTCTTTGGCTTCTTCTCTGGCCCCTTCTCGATACTTCCACCCTTCTTCTTCACGACTTCTTCTTCTTCTTCTCGTCTTCGTCTTCTTCTTCTTCTTCTCCTTCTCTTCTTCTTCTTCTTCTTCCTCTTCTCGTCTTCGTCTTCTTCTTCTTCTCCTTCCTTTCTTCTTCTTCTTCTTCTTCTTCTTCTTCTTCTTCTTCTTCTTCTTCTTCTTCTTCTTCTTCTTCTTCTTCTTCTTCCTCTTCTTCTTCTTCTTCTTCCTTCTTCTCCTTCTCTGCTTTCTTCTTCTTTCTCTTTCGCCTCGAGGCCCCTCAGCCGGAGACTTCTGAAAACATACAAGTTTTTCCCCACTAAATATCTTGATACATAAACTCCTCTGTATTTCCACATATACCTTTCTCTTCTCTCTGTGACAGGACCAGACCAGCAACATATAATTCAAATCTCATATGTGTAGAACACAGTTCACACATGCGCAAAAAATTGTAACTCTAATTATAACAACTCATTATTACATTCTTGCCGCTAATTACTTTCATTCACAAAAATAAATATAATACTATACATTGCAAGTTGAGGTTTCAACCTCAAATCAAATACTAATCCAATTTCAATTCGTTACTCAAAAATATACAACGATCCACCATCTCCATCACCCCCCTTATCCATCCTTCATACTAATATCAAAATTATCTATTATTAATTCTTATTCCACAATAAGTAGAATATAATCATGGTTAAATTATTATTATGTTCATAATACAATATTTCAATGATAAACAATATATACCTGCAGACGCAGCTGCTAGAAGTACAAACACAACCACTCCATGGTACATACAAAAGAAGAATCCAAACATTTTTTTGAATACATGTAATTGGTGAACCGTCACATGACTAGCTCAACCAATCAGAAATTAGTAATCAATAAAAATATTATAATTTATATCTTCACACAGGAAGATACTACAACACACAAAAAGTCACCGGACTAGTATAAACCCGGTCCGTGACAATACCCCCTTCCTGCAAAAAGAAAACGCCCGAGTTTTCTGAATTTTATCAGAAAGAGAAAAAAAAATTAATACAATCATGTCCACCTAAACTGTACAAACAAGCGAAAAGAGATAACTGGTCGTTAGCACTTATCTCAAACATAAACATATTGTATTAAGCAATCACCCAAAGCATAATAGACATACAAGATATGTAGTTCAAGGCCAAGCATGTTATCATGATACAGCGAAACAAAAATCAATAAGGTACATAACAGATCATTTTACAGTATTCAAATTGATTTGCAGCATAAAATATACAATAGCAGAAATATACACAAAGCATGTTCATTTTTCACAAATGCTATGGAATACCCTGATGATAGTGTCTGGTTTTGGTTACAACTGTTTTGATGTAGTCTTGAGCTAGTTTGCAAGATTCTAGGATCTTGTTTTTGACGTGTTTGAGCTGAATAGTGTCAGGGTAACGTGTTACCATATCAATGATGCTGAGTATGCATCTGTGACCTTCCTCAGACGGTGGAGAAATCGGTTCTACTAAATCAGCTGTAACCCGTTTGAATGAGTCTGAATGAGTCGGCATCTTGTCTAAAGGAACCGGTGGAATTTGACCTTGATCTTGGATGAGTGTGGTAGCACCCGAAAAATGGTCGGACACACCTGGTAAATTCCCTACTATCAAATCGGCCACTGGTTGATCAATGACACAACACAACACAGTGCCAGAGAAAAATGGAGTGTCAACAGGCACTTTGGCCAACGGAAATTCTTCTATATTCCCACCGAATGACAAACATTTACACTCTTTGCCAGTGTACTGGCCGTCCGAAACCAGTCTCTTGCGAACGCCACAGATAGTAGCACCTGTGTCTCTGAGCACACTTGCTTTGAGGCCATTTACGGTACCTGAGACTAGCTTGGGCTGACCACAGTTTTCATCACCAACTGGGCAAATGACTTCCGCGACTAAAGCTGACTGAGTGTTAACTGGAGGGTCCTGGTAGTTCTGCGAACCACTTTCAGTATCTTGAGTCTCTGGGTATCCATTGCCACTAGCATAAGGACACCATGCAGCTATGTGACCTACGCCCCCACAACAATAGCAAACTATGTCCTGTCTATTCTGTCTTCTGTTGAGAGGAGGACTACCTGCGAAACGAGAACCAGGTCTCGAATATGTATTGCCACGTCCACGCGGAGCCTGATTGTTCTGAGCGCCCTGTTGAGTATTCATGTTCTGATTTGCAAAACCCCTATTTGGAATAGGGCCTGCGGGTTGGTAGTTTCCACGCGGAGAGTCACGAAAACCCGATCCCCGGAAATTGTTCCATCTTTGACCAGTCCCACGAAATTGATTCTGAGTGGGAACATTCTGAGAAATCGACGCGGATGCAAAAATCGAGTCATCTGACTTCCGTGCCAGTTTCTTTTCCGGGTGAGCCATGCGAAATGCTTCAGCACTGTCTATCAAAGCCGCGAATTTTGTCAAATTTCTTTCTTTCAAAAACACGGCGAGATCTCTCGAAACAGAAGCAATAAACTGCTCACACAAAATCAGATTCCATAGTCCATCAAAAGTCTTTTCACAATCTGACAGTTGGATCCATCTTTCCAACAAGTGAGAAAATCGCTTTGAAAAAGTGACAAAACTTTCTCCCACTTCAGGCCTAACTGATCTGAATTTTTCTCTGAATCCATCTGCAGTGCACTGAAATTTCTTAAGAAGTTCTTGCTTAAGATCATCATATGAAACTGTACCGGTAGCAGACAAAGAATGATACACAGCTAAAGCCGGGCCTTGTAGCAATGCAGTTAAGTAAACAACCCATTTACTGCTATCATAATTGAGAGCTTTAGCATGAGCCTCAAACCGGTACAAAAAAGAATCAATGTCATCCCTGTCCTCTTTGAAAACAGGTAGTTGGGGCAACTTTGGAAATGACGGGTTAGAACCTCGGGGGGTCCTAGGGGTAGTGTTCTCGCTCTGCAATTCAGCCTGTTTTAACTGAAGTTCAATCTCTTTTTCCCTTTAGTTTAAGGCTTTGTCTATCAAGTTCCATCTGATAATCCATCTTCAATTTCCTTTCCTCTCTTTCCCGTTCTTCCCTTTTTTCATCTCTTTCCTGCTTTTTAGCATCCTGCTCTAACTGAAATTTTTTTTCCTCCCTTTCCTGTTTAACCTTTTCCTGTTCTCTTTCCTTAGCCCTATCATGTCTCTGAAAACACTGCTCAATGTACTGCTGTAGCTTTTCGTCAGAAAAACCTAACTTCTGGGCTTGAGTCAAAAATGAATTAAACAGCGTATCATAATCCTCAACTGAAGACATGGTCAGTTGAATTCAAAAGCAAAGTACTAAAAGTAGGACAAAGCGAGTGACAACTCAACAACTAACTTACTGTAATACAAGGTAAAAATTATTTTTCCCAAGTTTCACAAGGCCAGAATTATTACAAAAATCAAAAGCAAATTCAGATTTGACAAGAGAAAACAATTCAAAATCGAAGCAAGCGAAGTTTGTCAGATGAAAAGTATTTCGGAATCAATGCAAGTTTAAGTTAACACAAGGAAATTATTTCGAAATGAAAACAAGTTCAAAATTTAACAACACAGCATACCATAAAAGAAAAGAAAACAATGTTTAGATTATATTCAGTCTAAGTACAAGCAAGCATCAGAAAACCACACTAAATGCAACAATTAATAACTACCAGTGTTTAAATCTAAATTATGACAAGTGAAATTTTATAAGTACTTTGTTTTGAAATGAAAACAAAACAAACAAAACAAATAATAATAAAATGAAACACTATACTAAATAAACAAAACGACGACAACAACATCACAACACAACAAAGAGATAACTAAAATTCTAAACTAATATCGGTACAACAGAATACAAGAAATCAAAAGAAAAAACAACTAAGTTCCACTTCGGCTAGAAATACCGGAAGTTCCGTTAAAATGCCAAAAATAAATCCTAAACACCTACAACAACTAAAATAGGGATGTGACAACTATAACTATACAAGACAGGATCCTAATAAGTATATAAAGAAAAACAAAACAGTACTGAATAGCTGAACTAGAATTAGCAATATATATACAACAGGAAGAAAAATGAATCTAAGCCCTTTCTGATCCCAGAACTATACAAGGAATCAGACCCGTAAGGAAAGAATCGGAGACGGGGTATAATCTATATAAACACCAACATACTACCCAAAAAGAAATGAAAACAACAATATAACAAGTCAGTTACACAGTACACACTTGTACACCAAAGTTAGCACACCAAAGTTAACTGCCCAAAATTTATACAAAACCCCTCTACTATTTATTCTTATACTTATTCAATTCCCAATAACAACTCCAAACAAAATAATTAAATAATCTTACTCCCACTAACTAGCTACGGGTTTCAGGGTCACCACTGTAACGAAAGGGGTTATTTCAAGAAAATTGCGTGTATGCGTGCGTGAATATTCTGCGTGTTCTCCCGTCTCACACTCCCTAACTCTCAAGAATTCTTTTGTTGTCACTCCCCCTTTCTATTACTAGAAAAATAAACAATAATCAACAAAGTTCACATAAGTATAAACAACTCAATCAATAATATGGAAAAATATGTATATATATAGTTTTGTACTCACGTACTTTGTAGAAACAATCCGTGAATTAAATATACCATTCACAAATCACACACATAAAGTTCCAAGGAGATAATCCGGGAGATTGTACACTGATCTCACAAACCCACAAATAATTCTCAGTCAGAAAATCCAAATGTCACCAGTCACAATAAACCAATATCGATCTGGTCACCGTCGACAGAGAGAGTTACCAAGAGTCTCATGGAGGACAGAATTCGCTGTCTGTCTTTCGTTTCCTTTTAATCCTCTGTCTCTGTCTATATCTATACACTATCTTCCTTCTCCTTATCCTTGGCCTTTCTATCTATCTATCCTGGGTTTTCTCCCCTCTCTATCGTCGCTGTCGCTGCTGCTGTTGTGGCCGCTGTTGCTGCTGCTGCTGAGGTAGCAATGGTTGCTGCTGCTGCTGATGTAGCAGTGGTTGCTGCTGCTGATGATGTAGCAGTGGTTGCTGCTGCTGATGATGTAGCAGTGGTTGCTGATGCAGCAGTGGTTGCTGATGCAGCAGTGGTTGCTTCTCTCTCGTCTTCTTCTTTGGCTTCTTCTTTGGCTTCTTCTCTGGCCCCTTCTCGATACTTCCACCCTTCTTCTTCACGACTTCTTCTTCTTCTTCTCGTCTTCGTCTTCTTCTTCTTCTTCTTCTTCTTCTTCTTCTTCTTCTTCCTCTTCTCGTCTTCTTCTTCTTCTTCTCCTTCTTTCTTCTTCTTCTTCTTCTTCTTCTTCTTCTTCTTCTTCTTCTTCTTCTTCTTCTTCTTCTTCTTCTTCTTCTTCTTCTTCTTCTTTCTTCTTCTTCTTCTTCTTCTTCCTTCTTCTCCTTCTCTGCTTTCTTCTTCTTTCTCTTTCGCCTCGAGGCCCCTCAGCCGGAGACTTCTGAAAACATACAAGTTTTTCCCCACTAAATATCTTGATACATAAACTCCTCTGTATTTCCACATATACCTTTCTCTTCTCTCTGTGACAGGACCAGACCAGCAACATATAATTCAAATCTCATATGTGTAGAACACAGTTCACACATACGCAAAAAATTGTAACTCTAATTATAACAACTATTATTACATTCTTGCCGCTAATTACTTTCATTCACAAAAATAAATATAATACTATACATTGCAAGTTGAGGTTTCAACCTCAAATCAAATACTAATCCAATTTCAATTCGTTACTCAAAAATATACAACGATCCACCATCTCCATCACCCCCCTTATCCATCCTTCATACTAATATCAAAATTATCTATTATTAATTCTTATTCCACAATAAGTAGAATATAATCATGGTTAAATTATTATTATGTTCATAATACAATATTTCAATGATAAACAATATATACCTGCAGACGCAGCTGCTAGAAGTACAAACACAACCACTCCATGGTACATACAAAAGAAGAATCCAAACATTTTTTTGAATACATGTAATTGGTGAACCGTCACATGACTAGCTCAACCAATCAGAAATTAGTAATCAATAAAAATATTATAATTTATATCTTCACACAGGAAGATACTACAACACACAAAAAGTCACCGGACTAGTATAAACCCGGTCCGTGACATTATTATTATTATTATTATTATTATTATTATTATTATTATTATTAATAACACAAATAAATAAATTCATTTTTTGGTATTTCCAGACTTATTTATATTTACAAAATAATTATAATTAATATATTTTTAGTTACGTGAATTGATACCTACGTACGTACGCGCATTAGGCGTTTCATGCTAACATTACGATTAATAAATTTACACTCACAAAATATGCATTACAAACTCGCATATGGACATTAATGCATCCAAAAAAGGATTTGACCTTGTGGAGCAGTGGGGAGGGTCCTCGATCCTTGTAGCTTGTAGCAAGCAGTTCATTGACCAATGATAATAATCACCGAGAAGGCAAATATAACGTAAGGGTTAGGGTTAGGGTTAGGGTTAGGGTCCAAACATGCCTTTAAGAACAAAAGTGCTATATAATGTAGTACTTTGTGATACTGTTTTCTCTGTTACTGTGATTGATAAGAACACATTTTTTGATAAAGTTTTACTACAATTTTTGTGATCACTTGCATTTTAAGTGCTTTAAATGTTGTAAACATTGTAAGATATAACTTTTGTGCATGGAAAAATATAAAAAATGAAATGACTGATTAATTTAAAAAAGCCACTTGTTACTCGCTTCACTACCATGTCTTCAGCTATTCAAAGATCTATTAGTGGTGAAAAATTATTTCCTTTGTGAATGTTTGAGTGATAGATGTGTGTGAGAGAGGATGAGACAGAGAGAGCATATATATACATAGGCCATGATCTATCATTTGCAATACTTCACATCCAAAAAAGTCTAGTTAAGCTATCTCTCTTAAAATAAATAAGTTTATCATCTGCTCACATGTAAATACGATGAGACACAGTCTTCTAAGCGTGATGGTCAGCTAATCACCCCCCTTCTCCCCAGCTGGCTAATCACCCCCTCGGGATATCTCGCCATACTTACCAAGGCGCTGGTCAATTGATACATGATCTAAATCAAAATTGTCAAGACGCACGCTTGCAGTCTTTGGGTGCTTGGTCTAATGTATAGACAACTGAGTCATTACATATCCATCAATGGTCATTAGCTATTCTTATGTGTGTTTGTATAAAAATGGTTTTACCATCCATTAACTACCGCCTAGACGCGCACTTGCGCCCTTTTGGGTGTATGGTCTGACGCCCAGACAACTGAGCTCTATCCCGACAATACTTGACCAGCCAATACATGATCTAACTCAAAATCACCGAGACGCGCACTTGCATCCTTTGGCATAAAAATGATCCTAACATCAATTAAACCATCGCCGAGACGCGTACTTGCAGCTTTTGGGTAGATGATCTGACGCCCCGACAACTGAGCACTGTCCGCGCAGTACTTGAGATCTAGCTCAAAACCATCGAGACGCACACTTGCAGCCTTTGGGTGCTTGGTCTGACGCCCAGACCACTGAGTCATTCCATATTAATCAATGGGCATTAATTATTCTTATTTGTGTCTCTGTATAAAAATGATCCTAAAATCCCTTTAACTATCGCCAAGACGCACACTTGTCGCTTTTGGTTGCTTGGTCTAATGTACAGACAACTGAGTCATTACATATCCATCAACTAAAGTATGCTTCTGGCTGCCTTCGACCAATGTGTACCGGGTGCAAGAAGAAGAAGAAGAAGACGAAAAAGAAGAAGACAAAAAAAAAGACATTTTGATATTGATATTTGTTAGGTGCACTGGGCGAAATAGTATTCTATAATATTGCCAGCAGCCAAGAAACTATCGATTTGAGAGAGAGAGAGCAAAATATAGACACACAGAGATGAAAAAAAGAAAGAGAGAGAGAGAAAGAGAGAGAGAGAGAGAGAGAGAGTGAGAGAGAGAGAGAGATATAGTCACGATAACATAGACTCTCCTATGATAATCATCTAAGTTTTATAATTTAAAATAATAATAATAATAAACACTAGAGATGTGCGACTTTGCCCAAATAATATCACCTGGGGCCATCGTTTTTCAAAACTTTGATAGTTTCCATCTTTTAAAGGCTGCTGACGTCAAAAAAAAACCGCAGTGACATGCAGTGACACTACAACTGTTGACCAAATAAAGTAGATATACATATATATATATTTTCGATATATATTGATATAGATAAAAATACTAAAACACTAATAAAATCACTAATTTTTAACCGATTTGAGTGCTGATGGTGTCAAAATGAACAGCTTGATGGCGCTATCATTTAACAGTCATTTAAATAATAAAAACAAATCGAATACTTTTTAAATAGTTGCGCGATTGACCTCGTATAAATTCAATATCTCAAAAACCACTACATCGATTCTGTTCCTGTTTACCACCTTTAAACATGCGCCATTGATAGACTTTGTCATTAAAAATAAACAAAATCAATAATAATGTTAAAGAAAAGTGTCTGTTTGATTAAAATGACCCTCATACAATCCTATATAATCATTATCAAAATCATGTCTCTACCCTTATACCATCTGTTTGCGTGATAGATGTGTGTGAGATAAGATGAGATAGGGGGGAGTGTATACATATAGGCCATAAAAAGCCTAGTTAAGCTATCTCTCTTAAAGTAAAAATGCTGACGCGCACTTGCTGCCTTTGGTTGCTTGGTCTAACGCCCAGACAACTGAGTATGACAATATTTTTGGGGTGCTTGGTAAAAATGCATACGCCCTTCTTAATACTTTGTCCAACTATCCTAAACAAATTTCCATACTCATTTATTTTAAATCAGCTATCCTATACAGTCCCTCCAAATTGCCCCTCAGGCTACTTACCAAGCATCTTTCATTTAATTACACATTGACATAAATATGACTGTCTCTTACTCTCTTTAACACCAATACGGCATTTCAAGACTCTAATACACTTCTGACATTTTTATTACCGATCATTAAATTTACTCTATTCAGTGTGTCTAGGTATAACTATTCATGCATAGAAACACAAAAAGATGCGCACTTGCTGTCTTTGGATGTTTGATCTAACGCCCAGACCATTGAGTCATTCTATATTCTTATGTGGCTCTGTATAAACATGATCCTAAAAACCATAAGACGCGCACTTGCTGTCTTTGGGTGCTTGATCTAGCGCCCCAGACCACTGAGTCATTCTCTATGTGCGAGATGCGCACTTGCTGTCTTTGGGTGCTTGGTCTAACGCTCAGACCATTGAGTCATATCCATTCACCGAGATGCGCACTTGCTGTCTTTGGGTGCTTGATCTAACGCCCAGACCACTGAGTCATTCTATATTCATCAAGATGCGCACTTGCTGTCTTTGGGTGAGACGCGCACTTGCTGTCTTTGGGTGCTTGATCTAACGCCCGGACCAATGAGTCATTCTATATTCATCAAGATGCGCACTTGCTGTCTTTGGGGTGCTTGGTCTAATGCTCAGACCACTGAGTCATTCTATATTCACCGAGATGCGCACTTGCTGTCTTTGGGGTGCTTGATCTAACGCTCAGACCACTGAGCCATTCTATATTCATCAAGATGCGCACTTGTGATCGCACTATCAATAAAATATATCCCCCCGGGCCATACGTCATCCATCACTTTTGACAGGGGCACAGGACCCGCGTCTCCTCTGTTATGTCATGATTGCGTCATCACACCCTATCATCATCGGCCAGGCATCAGCAGCAGCGATTACGTCACGATTACGTCAGCCAGCCGTGACGTCACAACCCATATCCAGGCGCATACCATATTACTACTCTCGTGGTTGCCCACATAGCAGCATGCCAGATTCGGTCAAACGCTTTCTTGAAGTCTACAAACACGTGATGAAGATGTTGTTGTTGCTGTAGTTATTTCTCGCAAATTATTCTGAGGTTGAACATATGTTCAGTGGTACTTCGGCCTGCCCTGAATCCTGCTTGTTCTTCAGCTATGATTTGTTCAGCTTGCGGTTTCAACCTGTTGAGTATTATTTTTATGAGCACCTTGCTGGGATGACTGATGAGGCTTATGGTGCGGTAATTTTCACATACCTGAAGTTTACCCTACAAGCGACTTGGTCCATGAGGTAGGCCATTCCCCATTCTGCCAGATCTTGTTACAGATAATGGTGAGATAATGGTGAGAGCGTCAATCATCGCTTCTCCTTCTGCTTGAAGCAATTCTGCGGGTATGTTGTCCACTCCCACAGACTTCCCCTTCTTCAGCGATTGCATTGCTGTCTCAACTTCTTCTCTGAGAATACAAACTTTTCTGCGTCTTTTTGTTTCTTCTTCATATTTTGTGCGTAACTGACGCACAACTGTGCGTAATCGGGAACACTGAAATTGTGTTCAGTGGTCTGAGCTGGGACGACATATGACGTTGCCTAAGGGCACTTGGGGCAACTTGAATTGGATCCTTTATCGGCGAGTGCCTTGAGCGGCTCTTGAGCAAGAAAAGCGCTCGATATATATAAGAACGATAAATGGTGTTATAGAACGATTCGTGTGTTTCACCCGTCCCCTATACGCTTGATGTGTCCGGGGACGTAAATATACTCAAAAAAAAAAAAAAAAATTGAACGATAAAATGGAAATTACGCAAAGGTCAGCTTTTTTCACTGCCAACATGAATTCATAGTCAGCGAAATTAGTATACTTTTTTCTCTAAAGGCAAAATTACAAATAGATCTGCAATCCTTAAGTTTAACCCAGAATTAGAATACCTTTACTCTCAATGCCAATTTAATTACACTAACAGATAGATCTAAGCCTACATTCTTTTAACTCAGTCACGCCTTTTCAAGGTACCGATCCTTCAACATTGGTCCTATCCTATCCTATCCCGTAACTCTGAGGTCGTTGGGGCACCACAGATGATCGTTTAACCAGCGTACTCCATCTTTCTCTGTCCTCAGCAACCCTGATGGTTTCGCTCCGGGTCAAGCCAGTCCATTCTCGAATGTTGTCCTCCCACCTCTTCCTCGGTCTCCCTCTTCTTCTACCTCCTTGCACTGTGCCTTGCAGGATGGTCTTAGCGAGGCCTGATGATCTGGTGACGTGGCCATACCATCGGAGTTTCAGTTTCTTCGCCACTGCACTTCCAACATTGGTACATACGTAAATCCCACGACTTTTTCCATGCAACTATTCCAACAGCTGACTACAAAGGCGTGAATACAGCATTACGAGATAGGCAACGGTAGGTGGAAAATGTGTTAACTAGTCTAACATGATATACGCAGAATGAAAAGCATAGGCATCGGTGAGACAAGGCCCTCTCTCTCTCTCTCTGTCTCTCTCTCTCTCTCTCTCTCTCTCTCAATGGGTGAAGGTCTCCCTTCACAGCCAATCTTTATGGGTGAACATATTACCAAAGACTATGAATCAACGATAGGGTTAGCATAGCAAAAAATGCATACGCATACATGTGCTTAGATTTAATTTTTTTTTTTTTACAATCTTGTTTTAATTATAATTCATGCATGTCGACAATTCACATTACAGATAAATAGTGCATTCATCTTGAAATAAAACGTAAGTTACCCAATCATAACATTGAAATAGTTTACTGTATTAAATGTGTTTAGAATTCTCTTTTTAGGTATTCACAACAGTGACGTTTTTTTTTTTTAAATAAAGTTTTATAAATTTATACATTTCATGACTATCAATTCATGAAATATCTGTAGCGGGTCCCAACAAACACAATGTAATCTAATTATTCTGATACAGCGATGGTCAGTCAATCTAGTTTGAATTAAACATTTTTAATACAGTATTGTCACAGTTACATTTAACAATACTTTAATTACAATCATATTATAACAATTAAAAGTCTATTAATACTGAATAATTACTGCTACTTTGATAGTAAATTTGTACAATGTTTAGATTCTGTTATAAAAAAAAAGTCAAATAAAAATTAATAATAAAATTAAATTAAAATAAAGTAAAAATGGTAGAGTAAACAGATAATAAATTATGATAATCATTGTAATGATGATTGAGATACAACAGCCGCAGTCGGCTGGAGTAATAATATTACTTTTTAGAGGTACTGCCTGCGAGGGATATAATGTGGAGAGCCTACAGTTATATTGAGGCCCTGCCTGGGATGTATCAACCCATGTGTTTACTAGGCTACACAGGAAGGAGAGAGAGAGAGAGAGAGAGAGAGAGAGAGAGAGAGAGAGAGAGAGAGAGAGAGAGAGAGAGAGAGAGAAGTAAAATAAGATTTATTATTGGATTAATAACTACATCACCACTCCCTACCTTATCCATCCAACCCCCCCCCCCCCCTAAAAAAAAAAATAAATAAAAATAAAATAAAATAAAATAAAATAAAATAAAAAAATAAATAAAAACAATAAATAAATATTGGATTGTGGTACAAAACATCGAAAAGAACTTCTCAATCAGAAATGTTCATTGTGATGATGATGAAGATGATAATAATAATAATAATAATAATAATAATAATAATAATAATAATGATAATAATAATAATAATAATAATAATAATAATAATAATAATAATAATAATAATAATAATAATAATAATAATAATAATAATATCTGTGATGCAGATTATATATTTCCTTGGATGTGTTTTAAATAAACTATGACTTATCAAAACCTCACAAATACCCCTTTTTTTTTAAAGAAAGAAAGAAAGGTTAGACTAAAGCAAACAATTAAAATGAAATACTACTATTGTGTAAGAATGAACAAAAAAGCCTAACATCTACGCCCACCATTGGAGATACGACAGACAGAGATTAACCATCCCCGGGAATAAGAGTGTAGGGTCCAAAATCCACAGGGAACCACCTGAGCAATGATACTGCTATATTAATTAAATTACCAGTTCTTGCTTTTTTTTTTATAAAGTCATAATTACCGTTTTCTCCTCCACTGGGCCAAAAGGGTCCAGTTCTCCAGTCCAGGTGCTGTATCCGCGTGACAAAGAACTCAGCATGTTGCTGTGTTCTGTGGAATACTTTCACAGAAACTTTCACAACTTATGTATCAAGTTCTAGTTTCCGTGATCACTTTTTGTACACAACGCATATTTTTAATTGCCCACCAAGTATATATACATTCAACTCTCACCCATTCTGCTTATACTTAAAAAGACACACAGGAAATGTAAAATAATGGGTTTAAAGTTGGTAGATCCTCACACATAGATCCAAAGTCTTGTTGTACATGACACCACTATGCAACAAACACTGATCATTGAACACTTTCCATACCGGCTCGAGAAGGCGAGTGACACTATAGCTCATAACCGTCACGATGTCTCAGTAACAAGGTACGAACGAATGTGAGACTTTTCTCTGTATAAATGTGCTACTTTTCTTTTCCTCTCTCTCTCTCTCTCTCTCTCTCTCTCTCTGACATGGCATATTTTATTCAAGTACCAGAGCTGGCGTCCTTAGTTGCAAACATGTTAGGCCAACTCCGGCACACACAGACTCGACTCAGCAAACACTGTCAGATTGACTCAAATAGTGAAAGGAATATTGCTTTGTCGCGCTGCAGTTCGAAATAAAAAGGAGAGAGTGAGAGAGAGAGAAAAAGGGGGGGAGGTGTGGGTGGGGGAAGGGGGAGGGGGCGAGTTTTCCGCAACGTCTACTCTCAACAAAGCTCATCATTTACGGACTTTTCTCTGTCTCACCTCCGACAAACCCTCGATCTTCTCACACCCCCGCTCTCGCCATAATAGAAGAGTCCATTTTCGATGATCCGTGTAATGTCAACTTGTGTCAAATACCCAAAGTCTGCGATTTGGAGCCATGAGGGGGCTCGTGTAATAATAGCTTTTATGCTTCACTGCATTCACTGTACAGTTCAAGCTTGAGTTCTTCAACAATCGATCTTTATCCGTGGTTCTACATTATTTACCGCCCGTGAAAAGAACAAGACTACTTCAGCAGAAATCCCTGTCCAAACTGTAACCTATAGGTAATTAAAATGGAGTCTGCATCTGTATATTTGATGTCAGGTTTTATAGATTAATATTGCAATGTACAAATAAAATTTTAATGGCGTAGAGTTGATATCATTATATATATATAAAAATAATAATATTGGGTGGATTCCAAATAAAATTTTTGTCTGATTTTTCTTTTGAAGTCCTGAAAACAAATTCATCCCACTAAATTGAAGTAATTGATATCAAAATTTGTGTGTTCAGTAGAATAAAAGGCATGAATTTTTTTTTATGGTCTTAATTTAAAGAGCTTTTTGTAGACGGTGATATAACTTTTAAAGATCAAAAACGAAAGTGTACCTAACGCTTTTAGATAGTATTTACTAAGTCTAAGATTGGTTGAACTGACAGACGGTTTCTCTAAATAATAACAGCTACTTGTGCTCATCGGGTGTTTCCTAGAGTTAAAAAAAAAAAAAAAAAAAAAAAAAACATTTAAAAAATATAAACATGTTTGTCACCCCTATTTTTGTAAGTGGTACAATCCGACTCCAAATGCTTGCACATGCGTACTTTGAAGGCTTTAAGACTAGTTCCGGAAAAACCGCTAAGATGGTAAGTGAATACCTATTACTGAATTATTTTGTCTAGTGTGTTTATACTCCTATTTTCATTAATAAAATTTTTGGCAGCTAAACTGGCATCGCTGTTTCCAAATATAGCAGCATGCACATGCGTTATTTCCATGGTTTGTGCTCCGAAGTACTACCGGCGTCTGGTCTTCTGCCACGTATGACTCTCTTCCGTCCGGTGTTTGACGTACACACGTTGCAGTTTTGTTGTTTGGATTTGTGACTGCGAGATTTTGTTCTGAAAACATACAAAATGGTTTGTACACTGTCCAGCTGAAACCACTTGCGTATTGTTCAAGCTTAACCACTTGTTCAAAAATTTGTATTTTGTTTATGCAACTTAACGGTGAAAGATTATAAATGTAATCTCTGCAGAGATTGCTACTAATTTAGTAATTACTCCACACACGTACATGTTACCATGTGGCATGTATGTGTGTGGTCTGATTTTGTTCTTGAAATTAATAGATCCTGTTCTGTAATGTAATATTTTTGTTGTGTCATAAGTTCACTTATTTGAAATAAAATAATGTGTATACAAGAATGTAGATTATGCACTGATGAAATGGTTTTTGATACTGCAGTGGTTTATTTTGGTTTCGATGTGTTTCAGTTGGACATAGACTCCATGAACCGCTACATCAGCCCTATAAACCCGGCTGTATTTCCACACCTCACAGTCGTGTTGCTTGGCATTGGCATCTTCTTCATGGCATGGTTCTTCGTGTATCCTTTAAAAATTACATACTTTTTTTTTCTGCTATCAAAAAGCATAGGTGATGGTGATAATGATGACAGTGATGATAATATAGTCTTGCATAGCGCAGGTCTACCCAAAATCAGTTCAAAGGTCAGGCCTGTTTTAAGACCTCTTTGAACTTGGTCGACTATGTTGAGGCCAGTGCTTGGCCATGCATACCACCACGAATCATCAACCAGTAACTTATTTATCTCTGTTGTGCAAAATGTGGACATGGTTCACTTCAACAATACCTGCATCTCAATGGCAGCTGTCCGTTGTTCAATTCATGACATGATGTGAACGCAGCTTGAGTATTTTGCTTTATCTGAAATTATGTTGGTTGTTTTAATTTGAAAGCCTCTCAATAGCAAGAGCAAGGGGTGGTGTGCATGAAGCTTATATAAAAACTTTACACAAATTTTGCCCATATCTCCAAAATCTGCAATAACTATGGACGATCTTAAACCAGCTAGAATCTTGTGTGCATGAGTGCTTGTAGCACTGTCCGTAGCTACAAGCTATAGATCAGTGTGACGTAGCGTTATATTTTTAGCCCGCATCGAGGATTACCCTCTACATTTAATTTTAGCCAATCAGAGCAATTGAAAATATTTATGTACATCACCTCCCTACCATAAGACTGTAGGGCCAGCAATATTATGTAACTGCCAGAGTAATAGGAAGTCTAGCAGCAAAGAGAGGCGACAAGGGCCTCGGCCAATCTCAGCCATGCAATGTGGAAGAAAAGCAGCGCTAGTTTGGTTTATTAGACCGCGGCTGTGATTTTAGTACTTCGATCTTCTGTCTTCCAGCTTGAGGAAAAGGGATTTAGCTGTGTTTGATGCGATGGAGAGGAGCCAATTGGAGTGTTTCAGAAATTAAATGTTTACTGCAATTTGTAGGGAACAACTACGACAAATTCTAGGTCGTCTTCAACAACTTCACTTAAATCTATGATGTCGGCACCAAGACTGAAACTTTGATAGAATTTCTTGATCATCATAATAATCAAAAGGTTTCAAACAATCACTAAACATACGTTCTCATCGAAATGCTCTTTGAAACCTATCCTATCCTATCTCGTAACTCGGAGGTCGTTGGGGCACCACAGATGATCGTTTTACCAGCGTACTCCATCTTTTTCTGTCCTTAGCAATCCTGATGGCTTCACTCAGTGTCAAGCCAGTCCATTTTCGAATGTTGTCCTCCCACCTCTTTGAAACATCAGTTGTTAAACAAGCCTGTTGGAAGCCATGTTTGCTCTCGCGCATGCGCTTTGGAGCGAAGTTGTGTGCATGCTTACTTACGGACAGAGTTACAACAAGGGGGCAGCACTCGTAAAGTTATCACCCAATTTGCGAATGGCTGGAGACTTACGAACTCTCATGCACACAGGTTTTTTGTGGCCAAAATGCCCATTGGTAACTTTATGGTTAACAGGTAGGTACGGGCAAGAGATACAGACCTTCATGCACACCATCCCATGACTGCAGTTAAAACTAACCTTGAAATCTTCTTGAAGGGTTATTTTTCCTTCACTGCTGTTAGTTATGAGGTCACATCCACGAAGTTCACTCGGGACCTGTACAAGGAGCTGTCTGTGTCGTTCGTAGCGTCCGTCTTCATGGGCTTTGGTGTCCTGTTCCTCCTCTTGTGGGTCGGCATCTTTGTGTGATGGGAGCCTGGTCAGGTGTGCAACAGGGTTTTGGGCGTGATAGTGCAGTAAGTAGATTTACAATTCTTTAGTTACACATTTAGTTTTGTTCCCCTCCTCCCTCCTTCCTCCACAGTGTCAAAGTAGAAGTGAGAAAATACAGTATGTGTGGTCATGTGTGCACAGCAGTAATATTACAATAAATTAGCAACATTCTTGAGACCTTTTCCCGTATAGGGCTGTTGATAAGCTTATCGAAGCAGTCGGTTCGAAACTGCGAAAGCGACTGACCCCAATGGGAGTGTGGGAAGCTGTTGAGAACATTTGCCTCTGCTTGATAGATCTCTGACACTCGGCTAGCGCCAAGGTCACCTGTTTATTGGAACCTGTCCATTATAGTGCTCGATGCACAGCATAGCTTTTGTGCACTCATTGAGGAAAAGGTCATATCATTCAACAATCCTGTGTAATCACTGCTATCGGTGACACAATTATGTGGGTTTTTGGGTCTTCCCACATACTGTCAATACACTGTCACAGCTCATCAGCTAATTTTTAAGTTCACTTGAATAAAGCTTTTAGTCTTTAGAATACTTCATGCTGATTTTGTTAGTGGAATGTCCTGACAGTATATAGTCTGTACAATACACATCAAAAGTCCTTTTGCCAAACCCACACCCTTATTCAAACTGAGGCTTTTGAGAATATGTTTGTTGGATGTTCGCACATGACACACTGATTGACTGAACATTGTATTTGCATTTTGTTTCTCAATATTGAGTATTAAAAGTAAAAAAAAAAAAAAAAAAAAAAAAAAACCACCGCATTTTGCAATGAAACTAAATCCAGGCATAAAACCTCGCCTGAAGAGAGTTGTCTCCCTTCACTCGTTCAGCTGTTTTCTAAATTGAATTTTGAAATAAATATTCACTTTTTGTTAATGTATATTTTAAAATGTAGGAATATATTTGTTAGTCTGAGTTTTTATAATCTACTTAATTTTATAATCCTTGCAGAAAATTATATTTTATATTCTGTTTCAGATGAATTGTTCTGGGACTAAAAGATGAACGATTGTTATCGTCAGACGCAAAGCAGTGACTGAAGAGTTTTGTTGCTTGTCTGTGAGTTATGTGATAATTATGTTAGGACTTACATAGAATTTTGATTTACGTTGTCCCGCGAGTGTGTTTGATAGGAATAAATTGTATTTATGAATTGTATTTGACGTTTTTGTGTTATAATATTTTGTATATGGTGAAAGCCTTTAAATGTGTGATGTCAAGTTTGAGTTATCTCTCTTGAACTGTAAGAGTTCAATGACGTGGTATGGGAATGTTAAAAGTAGTTTTGTGAGTGAACATATATATATATTTGTTTAGATTCAAGAGACATTTTTTGTTACAAGGAAATGTGGGTTTTATCCGCTGAAATTTGGTTTGAAAAACTGGTTTACATGCGGGCGCATGAAGTTGAAATGAACAAAATGCATGCATAGAAACAATTTCAAATTAATAGTTTTACCAAGACTCGTCTCAATCTTCAGATAGATTTTATTTCTGTATGTACAATCACACATTGGTATTTTTGCAGTGTTTTGCCATCACAATCAAAAGTAAATATATAATACTGAAAACAACACACTAAAAAAAAAAAATTTTTTTAATGCTATATTGAAACTAAACCTCAGTACATTGTCCAAATAAAATGTACTTCTGAGTGTGCTATTGCTATAACTCCATTATAAAAAAAAAATCAACAACGGATATCGTTCAATACAAACCTAAAATGTAGATATCTCGCGTTCTAAATGTACACTTGATCTAGTTATTTCCAGGTCCTAATTACACAGCGCATTTCTATGTTTCCGTTCATGCTCTATGGCTGACAATTGAAAAACTAATGGTATACTACTTTACTAATGGTAAATTAATTTACGATTAACTGCACGGAGGATTAAGTGAAAGTGAATTTAAAGTGTGGTGCTTATTTTTAGTGCAAACACACATAACATGCATTGTTCAGGGTGGAGAACTGTCAGCGGATCCGCGGATTTCCGCGGAAGGCATTTGCATTTCCGAGAAAAAAATATTTAGTTCCGAGATTTTTATTTTTGAATTTTCGTCCGATATATTTTTCGCGGAACACATCCGTGCCGCATCCAAGTTATTTTCTCGGTCAATCAAAGCGGTCAGAGAAAGCGCCGCCCGTGACTGTTATACGGAGCTATGCTATAAGGCCTACTATATAGGCCTACTATGAGCAAGAAAACAAAAGAGTCTCCTCTCTGAAAATCCTAAACGGGAAGAGAGGGGACTTTAAACTGATTTAAAAAAAAAAGAAAACAAAATCGGGCGACCACGACTGGGAACAGTAGCCTTCTTCCTTTGTGTTACGCTTCAGCGATTCTTTTCAATGTCTTAGCAGTCTTTTGAAATCACAAACAATGTCTTGCTGTGCGCAAATTGTCAACCGAAGTGACAAGTACAACGGCGATGATAACATCAACAACAAGTGGAGATGGGAATGGACCGAGAAGAAAGTAAACGTTGGAGATGGAGAGCAGCGCATCTCTGATTGTTTTCGAAAAGTTGTCACACCGTTGCATCTTGTGTTCCAAAGGTGTTGTGTACGCTAATCGGGGGCTGTCAACTTTGATGGAGCACATGAATTCTACTAGACATTTGGAAGCAACCAAAGCAGTTGACAAAGAAAGCAGACAGGGCAGATTTGTTGGAACAGATTAGTGAAGCCAGAGCAGAACATAGGGAGGCAATAACTGTACAAGTGGATGTACATACCATCCCAACACGAAAGCGACCATCTTCTTTGCCATCTACAAGTGCAAAGAGACCCCGCAAAGCACAAACAGAAGCTCCCAAAGAGAAAACAAAACAGGCTTCCATTTTCAGTTTTTTTAAATAACACTTGCACATTGTTTTCATGGTGTTGCTTTGTACATTATTTTTTGTATGACACTGAAGACACTGGTGTGCATAAATCAAATGTGACAAACTGAGATAGCTCATGTGACAACTTAACATACATGAGGAGTATGTATATAGTGTTCTTGTGTTGGACCTCATACTTGTGTTGGGCCTCAAACTAATCAGATGACAAACTAAGAATTGATATCAGATATGTAGTTTTAAAATTATAACTTTACTGTAATTGTGAGAAGCTGAAATGCTGCTTAAGTGACAAAAACTGAATGAACCTATTGCATTGGAAATGTGGAGTTTGTGTGTAACAGTGGTGGATCTCAAACTTTGTTAGGCCTACAAATCAAGATTCTTAACTCTAAAGGCATGTGCATAAAACATTCTTATTTTTTTTGTTATTTCTATTCATGTTTACTTCGTGCTTTTTGCTTTCAGGAGAGGCCCGGAATTACTTTCAAAATTGCATAAATTCATTTTCTAAGGCCTTAGGCGACCCCTGGGCCACGGCCGGATTTCAGAGATTTCTTGATTCAGTTGTTCTCCACCCTGATTGTTCTATAGATCTGAAAAGTCTTGAATATGCACACAGATTTGATCCTGCGCTACACAGTTCAATTCTGCAAACATTTGTTCCACCACAGACTTTATGCCAGCATTGAATATACTGCCTCAATCATACCTTATGGCAGTACAGTCAAAATCAAGATCATTGTCTAAAAATTAGGTACTGATACCCCTATGCAAAGCTTGACACCGCTGGTTGCTACAGTAGCATCAACCTGGCGGCAAGATTGTCTGCCAACCAAATGACGCTGATTATTGGTCAACTGAACTGAAGTTATTTCCCTTCACTCTTGTTTAGATCCCACTGCTACATTAGGGTTGGAACTTGTGAGTGACAAGATTATCTCCTTTACAATTGTCGCTCATTACGTTATTATGAGAGTGCTTATATAGCGCTTTTTACACCATCAAAGCTGCTCAAGGCGCTGGCCGAAACGGACTAATTTTAGCATCTTTGTTTTTCTGCTTACATCTATTTTAACCCATTGAGGATAGTTTTACAAGTTATACTTAAAAGAATAGCACCTAAAAAGAATTGTATCCAAAATGCTGTCATTTAAATTCCAGTCCAGGATTTCTTGAGGCACGAAGGCAACTATACCTGTATGCTACACAAATTTAGTGTCTTCCTTGGAAATACTCAACAGTGCGGCAGTCACTTTATTTTACAAGTTATAATAATGTTTGTGTTATTCTATTTCAGTAGAAATCACAGTATACCTCTCTTGAACTTGAATAAAAATTAGGAATCAGAATATTATCTGTTTATTTAGTTTATGTAAAGGTTCTTACCCTATCATATAGGTTTTGTTTATATAAAGTTATGGAATATCTTGACATTATCATATTTATTAATTGAGCTTTGAAATTATTTATTTTGTAGGACAAATGTGCTATGTAAAAATAACCCTTATCATAAGTACCATACATTTTGCGCTTGTGCAGTTGGAAGAATAATGACCCAAAATGAAATAAGAAAAATAAAATTACATTTCATAAAATAAAACTTTATTCAGCTTAAATCCATTTACTTACAACAACAAAAATATGCATACAAACGTAAAAGCACTAAGCAACATAAATGAGTTAAATAAGCAAATTTTATAATAATTATATTTTAGATAGCATGATTCCTTCACAGTGTTGAGCTCAACTGGCTCAATTTAGCTACCTTTTTAATGGTATTTCTATTTTAGGTTGATTTCACGTAATTCATAACAGGCTTGCAATTTCTCACCAAGAATATTAACCACCATAATTTACGGACTACAAAGGCGAAAATGTTTTTCGTGGAATTTGACCCATGACCCCTATTACTAACGTACAGCTAAAATCTGTCTGAACAAAGTCAAGATTGAGAATTGTATCAAGATTTATTTTAGATAAGATAGAATGAAAACACCAGAACTTAACTTTGATCATGAAACCCATTGCTAGATGCCTCAAAAGCAAATAGACACTCCAAAATAGAATTTATTCCAGTTGTGGTCGTTTTGATATTCTTGGTCAATTTCAGTCTTCTTCATACTTTTCTCACCAGGAACAAAAGTTTTTTTTCTTTCTTTTAAATGCTGGTTTAAACAAAAAGAAACTGTTGTTTTCATTTCCTTGTGCATCTTATCACATGCTGGTATTGCTGAAATTGGATGTTTTGTTAACATTCTGTGGGTGATATGTCACATTTTATAAAGTGTATTTGCATTGTAGTTCATAATATACAGTAATCTGGGACTTCTGGTCAAACAGCAGGAAGTAATCATTTATAGCATTCGCCAACGTTAACAAAAAGTATTACATTCGGTTCCAGAATTTCTGGTAACAGTATGTGCCAAACAATAGCAGAATGTAAACAACAAATATGTACAATAATAATGAAGTACTTTGGAGCTTTGAGGGACACTGACATGATCCTAGACAATAATAACCCCACACAATAAACAGCATGCGTTACATATTATGAACAGATGGACATACAGGAAAATACCACGATAGGCCAGTTTGCACACAGCGAGTGACCTTGACGCTATAGGCGAATATCAGAGACCTATCGAGCACAGGCTGTGTGTATGCCCGCAGCAGCCTTCCACACTCAGACTGGGGTCAGCCATGCTTTTGGGCTAACTGGCTTTATAACCTTAGCAGCCACCTGACATCAGCACAAGGTCTATTATTTGAAAATATTGGGTAGATATTGTAAACACCTTCTCCAGTTCTTCTTCCAGTATACACTCAGGATCAACAGGCTGTTGATAGTGATCCTGCAAGGGGCGAACTTAGGTCATCTATGATCTAGGCTACAAGACTTTTCATGTCAGCAAGAGTTTTCTCGGGGGTGCTTCGGTTTTCTACCTCCGTTCAATAAAGGTATTAAATGCAGTCAAAGTTTTAAAAAAAATTCAAAAATAAAAATTGAATGTCCTTTTCGTGTTCTAATAGCGATTTCCCTGCCTTTACACCACATGTTTGCGTGATAGATGTGTATTCTGTGTGTGCGTGCCTGTGAGTGGATGAAACATGTGAGCCTGTATTTTGGTACAGATCGCCGCATTTTGAGCCTGGTGGGTAATTTGGGGAAAAGCGAGTATATAGTATCCCAAATTATTATTATTTATTATTAATATTATTATTGTTAATTTGAAGTTGCTTACTTCTGTTAACGTCTGCCACAGATAGTGCTCTGGCTAACTGCTTATGCTTTTCAGTCTACTAATGTACTATCCGCTATCGATACAAAAGCAGACCGTCAAGCCTTTATCAGTATCCTTTAATTATTAGTCTGGGACACGCCATGTTCAGAACTGAAGAAAAAGATGACAATATCATCCAGACCTGCCTACCCCCCTCAGAGTAAAAGCGGGAGACATTATATAATAACAATGGGACATGGCATTAGCGTTAAGCAGGACGTGTTTGCAAACAATAAAGATTGAATAATATGTATTTCGGGACATGTCAAAAGCGTGAGTCTCCCGCCAAAAGCGGGAGAGTAGCAAATGTTTTCAAAGGGATTGGTGTGTGTTTGTTATTTTCCTGTATGATTATAGTACAGATTTGGGCTGTGATTTGGTCTCTTTGTTACAGAAAATGCAGAAATCGTTCAGTTTTAACCCAAGCTCAATTTGATTGTGTCTTTCTTTTGATTGTTTTATTTACAATGTAATACCTTGTTTTATTTACGATGTAATACCTTGTTTTATTTACGATGTAATACCTTGTTTTATTTACGATGTAATACCTTTATCATTTAGCTCTGCAGCTATTATACAGTCCTGAAAGAAGACCATAATATATGGTGCAGCACTCTGGTTTGGTTTAAAATACGCTAACAAGTGCTGTACGCCATCATATTTTGCTTGTGACCTTTGAACACTGCATATTTTCCAAAAACAGAATGCGATTGACTTGCACACATACACAGCCAAGCTTGCTTTTTCTGTAAAATTAAAGTGAATCTGAGCCATTTAAAAAGAAATAAACTTGGAAGAGTTTATTAATCTACATTATTTAGGATAAAGCTTTCCAATAGGTGTGTAAGCAGATTAGCAAGAAATTGAGGTCCTTGAGAAGGTCATGGCCCGAGTCTACCTATGGCTCCCTGACAGTCATTAAGCATCACTCGGTATCACAGGCATACAATACTCGCCACAACGCCCTTTAGCGGGTGAGTTATACACTCCTACTGAGCCCCGGTGCCTCTGTCCTTAGAGAGACGAGCCATTAATTGCTAAACTAATCGAACCACAAACATGAAGCTTTTATTCAATGTTCCCGAATATAAGACACAAAATATGTATGAACATATTAGTCATCTCTTAGTGTGGATTACAATTTTATACATTTTTGCGGAATGTTGATCTCGACCTCGGACGCCTTTTATGTACTCAAGGGAAGTAAACACTAACTCATTGATAGAGCACCTGGTAAAAGGAGGTAACAAATGTAAAATTTCAACAGAACAGCTTATATTACCCTGCAAATATATACAACCCCGCAAGCGGTACTCGCACACAAGCTGGCAAAATCAGTCAGCATACCTTCACAATAATGAAGACCTACATAAATAAACCACAATTTGGCAGCTGAGCTATAGCCGTTGTATAATTATTAATTATCATAATTTTGATTTGAAAACGAAATAAGTCATACTGAAGATTTTTTTAAAATTCTTTCAAATCTCTCAGTATATTTATTATTATAATTACAATTGTTCTTTCATAGACTATTTGCATACTTATAAACCTTCGATCATTCCAAGAAACAAGATATAACAAAACGGTATTATTGTCTCTTAGATAAATTAATATGATCCAGAGTGGAAGCGGCTGTCTGGTCAGGATGGCTATCCTATCTTATCCTATCCTATAACTCGGAGGTCATAGGGGCACCACAGATGATCGTTTAACCAGCGTACTCCATCTTCCCCTGTCCTCAGCAACCCTGATGGTTTCGTTCAGTGTCAAACCAGTCCATTCTCGAATGTTGTCCTTACACCTCTTTTTCGGTCTCCCTCTTCTTCTACCTCCTTGCACTGTGCCTTGCAGGATGGTCTTTGCAAGACCTGATGATCTGGTGACGTGGCCATACCATCGGAGTTTACGTTTTTTCACCACTGTGAGCAGGTCATCGTGTTGTCCAACGGCTTGTGTGATGGTCTGTCGGACTTTGTCGTTGGTGATGTGCTGGGTATAGGAAATGCCTAGAAGTCTTCTGTAGCACGTCATCTCCATGCTTTGTATTCTTCGTTGGAGATCTGCTGTGAGGGTCCATGTTTCGCAAGCATATAGGAAGATGGAGATGACAAGGATGGCTAACAGATACAATTGAGACATAATTTTGAAAGCCGTAGTGCACACTAGTAAGTGAGAGGCACTGTAAAAGTGATGGTGTTGAATGTAGGGGCGCTGCTACTGCAGAAAATCTTTAACTTTACAACTACAATTGCTCTGCCCAAAACTTTTATTACAGATTGGAATCTGTCGGGTGACATTTAATCATCAGAGGTCCTCTGTCACATTTTTTTTTAAATTAAAGATAAATTATTAGCTAGATTAAGCCTAGAAAATCTTTGACACTTGGCCAGTCAGTTGGCCAGTGTGATCTTGTGTATCTTGCGTTGGGTCTGTGCGGGGTCCTACTGTGTGGCCCATGCCCTTTTCAAACCCAAACCTGTGCCTACCCCCATCCTTGATGCCCTGACCATGACGTGGACACCAGACTGATGCAGTAAGATAGCCACCCCTCCCCCACCCCTCTCTCTTTCTCTGTTTTGGAGACCTTCCACGTCTAGCCTCGGCTGAGCTCTATGGGCTGAACCACAACACAAGCTGTACACAAATGGGAATGCGCTGAACCATCACATGTAGATTTCACCCTATGCAACAAAATCAAAAGATGGTATTTACAATACTAAATCACATGAAATCGCTTGGTTTACTACGAGACAGCGGAGGCGCGTATGGCTATACAATAGTTTGCTTGGTAAACTCTGACAACAGGACATGGCATTGGACAAGTGGGGTGCCAGTAGGTAGCGCTATAGCTTAGCGGTAGATAACACACGGGCTTACGTACCAATGAATGAGAGACGGATGGTTTTTCTAGGAGCTTGGTTTAGACCTATATACCTTCCTTGGGCAAGTCTTCTGGGAAGTAAAACTGAAGCTCCAAATTAGAATTAGTTTGTAATGAGGACAAAGTTTGAACCATACTCCTTGGATATACCCTGTGTGAGAAACTACTGGGTAAATTTCTCATAAGTAAGCTCTCTGCGCTATCTGCCGCTGTGCTATATAAGATAAGAACTGCAGGCACTCAACTTGTGTAAATGTGGCCCTGTAGCTCTGACATTTGTAATAATATGCACACTGAATATGTTGAACGACCACAAGCGGCAGAATCCTTGTTCTGTTCAGCTTGATATTTCACGCACACGCCCATACCCACCCACACACATGCACACACACACACAAACACCCAGTAATATTTACAATAAACTTTGTTTTTTCCTTCTGACAAATGTACAAACATGTACGGTCCTCTCTGCTGTTATTTTCGCAAATAATGCCACATGGCCGTAGGCTTTCTTAGCTGCGTCATCATTTGGTTCCAATGCGAGGCTTCGGTGCCGGAAGTGTTGGCGCCCACGATCACGTGACCGAGAGAGGCCGTCTTGTTCTCTGGCAAGAGTTCTGCTACCGTGATGCGCAGCTGTATCGTCTGCCAAATAAAAAAACAACCCAATAACAGTCCATGACGTTACCAAAAATAACGGGGTACCATGTCATTTATGCTGTAAACAAATCACAAACGCAATGAGGTCAAAATGTATTGTATGCTAGAACCATCAAATAACATTTGACATCAATAATGAGGTAAACATTTAATCTGTTGAAATGAATGAAATATAATCTCATTTATGCAAATCTGGCCCCCCGCAACTGTAAATCAGTTAACATGACATTTATGTAAATGTCGGGCACGCTTCTACTTCTGCTTTTTGTTTAGTCTGCTTCCTCTTCCTGTTCCCCCATCCAACCACCTCCAATGCCCGCCTTTTATTTCCCCTTTCCCCTTTCTTCTTCTGTCCACTGTGTGCCATGGTATTCTCAGGGCTTAAAATCCTCCTCGGATCCGAGGTTTTCCTCGTGAAAGTGATCTTCTTCCTCGGAAAAAAAATAAATTTCCTCGGAAAAAATATACCCTTCTCAATAAAAATTGAGAAGCATAAGGTGCGCTTTATTCGCAAATGGTTTTGATTCTCAAATGGCTCAAGTCATCAGTTGGTTATCTTGTTTGGTTTGCTAGCTACATTACTTGCTAAGTCAAAATGGCGGCGGTAACGATTGTGAACCGGGAAAATTCTTTTGATGACAGATGGAACCGAATGGCTTTTGAAAAAAGTTAAAATTATGTGAAGACTTGAACTGAGATGCTTTGGACCTTATTGATTTAAGATCAAGATATAGATGGCTAAACAGTAACTTCACAAACTGTCTTGTTAAGTCAGTACCGAGTAGGCATATTTCCTTAGTTACAATGGAAGGAGAACAACTCCAATCAATCCTCCAATCAGTGACAAAAATGACTTGTATGATTCAAGAGAGAGTGAAGATAAAGAAACTGGCGTTATTTTGCCAAGACTTATGATTGTGTGATGCTATCAAAATTTGATGCACATTGACTCAGAACGTTAGTAATGTTAATGAAAGTGATGTTTTGGCTGAAGGGTGTGTGACTGGTGGTGACAAAACTTGCAAAAGTGACATGGACTGGCTAGTTCGTTTGAGCTTACTGGGAGTAACTTAGCTTACTGGGAGTAACTTAGCTTACTGGGAGTAATTTCAATTCCAGTTCCAAGTAGGATACACATTTCATAATAACTGTCAAATGCATTTATAATTGACACAATCTCCTGATTTCTGTTCAATATTTGTGTACACCTGAACTAACGCAAAAACAACTGTTTTGGGTTTAATTTAATTTAAATTTATTGTTTATAATAATTTTTTAAACCAAATAATTTATGTTGATAAATCTCTTTGGACTTGTTGGTAGCAGTCAACAACACACACTGATTAATTGTGCTAAATTTTAGTGTTTTACTCCTAGTAGTTTCTTAAATCTAGCAAAAAGAACAAAACAAGTAAATTACATTAATTTGCTCCCTGGCGTATAACTTACAAGGTGCATTTATACTCAGCAGTAAAGGGGTAAACACTACTGCCCATCACAAAAAAGTGCACAGATTTTGAGCTAGAGTCTGAATAAAAATTATTGAGGAGCATGTCCTCAGACTACTTTAGACAGGGCCAGACCCAAGGGGTGGTCCTGCTGCCCAGAAACCCCCTCTTCCCCCTGACTGACTATGTACCTCTTCCAAGGGTAACCAAAATAAATATCAAAGAAATAAAAAGTTTGTCAGTTAATTTAATTATTATAACAATTTTATTTTTCAGAATACTTCCAGAATGCACCAGATTGCACATATTTTAATCTAGATTTTTAAAATTTTCCCGGGGGTTCATGCCCCCGGACCCCCCTAGGAAGTTCGGGTGCTTCGCACCCTCATCTGATGTACACCTACATAGTTGGGAAAACGCGCTGATTTTCCTCTTTTTTCTCGGAGGACCATTTTAAGCCCTGATTCTGCAAGCTTGGACCACTGGGCACCTATTACGTAAATATTATCATCGTCATCATCATCGTCGTCATCATCACTCCTCCTCCTTCTGCTCATCCTCATCATCGTGGTCAGACATATAAGGAGTGCTTGGGAAGGCACGGAGAAGATTATGGCTTTATTGTAGACGGGATTATCATCATCATCATCATCTTCGTCGTCATCATCTTCGTCGTCATCATCCTCCTGCTCGTGATCATCCTCTTCCTCCCTCCAGGGGGCGCCAGGGGTTTCTGTATAAATAGTACCCCCACTTTCTGGAAATGTAAGCTTTAAATTCCCACTGTCGCCGTCTTTGTCTTTTGTTCTTTCTCATTCCCTCTCTGTTTTATCAATCTACTATACTACTTCGCTAGACCAGTCATCTACCTTTTTTCTTGAAAACTCTTCCAAAACTCCTTATTTGAGTAAGCGATCTGTTAGGTCAGCTTGGGAATATTGGACGCTTTCTGCCAAATGGTCACTAGGGTTTGCTATGATACTATTACTTAGCAACGTAGGCATTTTATATGTATGTTTTGTTGATAATCATATTTTATCATGATGTTTGTATTCTATTTTGTTTTTGTAAACGGGGGTTCACTAAATTAGAGTAAACCCTCTGCGACCCCTAGGTGCGATGTCTTTATTGTAAAGTGACCATGCCTGGTGAACTGCCTTCATTGTTACCACTAGGGTTGCTTGCTTGCGTAGATTAATGTCCCCGGACACATGGCGTATAGGGGACAATACCACTAGGGTTGTTTCAGCAGATCTTTTATACAGATCAGGGCTGAGTTCTCTTTCAACCAAGTTGTGGTCCTGACTTTGTGGTCATAATTCGGCTCTTTGCAGTCCGCTGGACCCTAACTAATAAATAAATGAATAACTAACTAGCCATCGTCTTCTTCCTGCTCATCATCATTGTCATCCTCATCATCCTCATACCTGCTCATCATAATCATGACTAGCAGACTTACAGGGAGTGCCTGTGAAGGCACGGAGAAGATCATGGCTTCATTGTAAATGGGGTTTTTCTCCCCTCTCTTCACCGTCGTCTTCTTCTTGCTGATCTTCTTCCCGTTCTGCAGGAGGTACACCTTCACGAACGGATCTGAAACGCACCCATAATAATTATGTTATCATACGGGGCTAACGTATGTGACTTTGGGATAAGACGATTGAGGACACCGAGGGTTTTCTTCGGATACTCCGGTTTCCTCCCTCCCCTCAATAATGGTACTGGATGCAGCCAACATACAGGAATTTCGAAAATAAAAATTCGATTTCCTTTCCGTTTCGTAATAGCGATCTCTCTGCCTTTACGCCACATGTTTTAGTGACAGATGTTTGTTGTGTGTAAGAGTGGGTGAAACATGCTAGCGTGTATGTTGGTACAGATCGCCGCACTTTGAGCCTGGCGATTTGGGTAAAAGCGCGTAAATAGCATCCGGTATTATTGTTTTATGACTATTATTAACAACTGCGTCGCCTTAACAATGAACATCGAAGTTTGACGTCTGCATCCATTATGGGCGATACGGCAGACGAGAGAGGTGGGGGTAGGTGGGGGCAACCACCTCGGGGAAGAGGGTGTAGGAACCTAAATCAGCACTGGACCACTAGAGCAATCATACTATATGGCGGACAGCCACCTTTCCTTTTCATTAGGGGAGGGGGGAGGGGGGAGAAGGTAAAAAAATCAATACAGTTTCTTATTCGCAGAACCAGCAGATGCGTCTTGTCTCACAAGCCCCTGTAAGGTTTAACTGTGGTGTTCTATTTTCAGCCCACAGAAATTTCTAGAAAATTGGGCTCGTGAGTAGGTGTGCTTATGGAGAAAAGGATTTGTGGTGGTTTATGTCGCGATGGGGCGGGGGAGCATTATCCGTCCCTTGGTCTGGCTTATCCAAATATCAATCCATGGTTTGAATAACCATCATTCAGGTCATGCAACGATTAATGAGCTCAACATCGGGAAGGAGAAAGGGGGGGGGGGGGAACACAACCAACTACTGTAACTATAATACTGATAAGAATCAGTTTACAAAGGCGTTCTCTCTCTCTCTCTCTCTCTCTCTCTCTCTCTCTCTTTCTCTCTCTTTCTCTCTCTCTCTCTCTCTCTCTCTCTCTCTCTCTCTCTCTCTCTCTCTCTCTCTCTCTCTCTCTCTCTCTCCACTGCCTGAATAATGAGATAGAGCGCTGAACTCGCATTGTACGGACAGTTCAACCGCGCAAATCCCGAACATTTAATTAGCTATCAGCGAGCACAGGCCATCGCACTGCATCAATTACTGTGATGGCCGTGTCGGTGCAAAGTGGATGGCACGAGCACGAAACGCAGGATTTAGATTTATAGGTAAAGACTGGCAATGACAATGATTGGTCCGTCTGTCTGTTTTTCTCTCTCTATCTCTCGGTCTGTCTCTCTCTTTGTGTCACTTTACACACACACACACACACACACACACACACACACACACACACACACACACACACACACACACACACACACACACACACTCTCTCTCTCTCTCTCTCTCTCTCTCTCTCTCTCTCTCTCTCTCTCGTTCTCTCTCCAAGCACACACGGACATGAGGGTGTTCTCCCGGCCCTGCACCCCATCCCTCCTCCCCCCTCAAAAAAAATATCTAAAAATGTTTGTATAGAATTCCTTTTTACAAACTTCTTTTTATCACGACGTATTATTTAATCGACGTTTTCAAGGACAATAAAACAACCCTTTCAAGGACAACGGAAAACCTTTTCAAAAACAACCAGAACTGACACTGATGTTATGAATAGGCCACACAAACACAGGACTTTATTTTTTATTTATTTTTATTTACCTTATTGTCCCTTTTTCCATAGGGAAATTCTGGGCCGCCTCCCCTGGGGAAACTTAGTCGCAGCCTGTGGCGCGCCCAAACCCAACCTAACTAACATTAGTTGTGATTTTGACATTTTGCTGGGGGAGCAAACCGGAGTACCCGGAGAAAACCCCAGAGACGTTGCCCGAGTCGAAAGTAAATAATATTCGGAGAAACATAACGCCCAGATGCTGGATCGAACCCACACCTGTCAGGCGCCTTTAGTTTCTGGCCTATGGACAAGGCAAGTTAGTCCCGCCTTATCCCACTTGGCCACAACGCTCACTTTATCGATGTATGCGTTTACAACTCTTTTTTTTCATGTTTTTTAAACATTATTTTTCGTTGGGGCGACACTCACCGTGAATTTGAAAAGGATCTGTGATGTTGAAATATGTGATTTTGGGTGCCCTTTAATACTAGTTTGTACTGATTTCATTACCTCCTGTGTCCTTGCCGTCTCTCCACTTGACTTTAATACTAGTTTGTACTGATTTCATTACCTCCTGTGTCCTTGCCGTCTCTCCACTTGACTTTAATACTGGTTTGTACTGATTTCATTACCTCCTGTGTCCTTGCCGTCTCTCCACTTGACTTTAATACTAGTTTATACTGATTTCATTACCTCCTGTGTCCTTGCCGTCTCTCCACTTGACTTTAATACTAGTTTATACTGATTTCATTACCTCCTGTGTCCTTGCCGTCTCTCCACTTGACTTTAATACTAGTTTATACTGATTTCATTACCTCCTGTGTCCTTGCCGTCTCTCCACTTGAGGCTCCTGGCTTTGACCACGACGATGGTCAGTCTTTCTGCTGTGGGGAGGTAACTCAACGAGAAGAAGATGTCGCCATATTCCGCCGGTTTCTGCAATCGCAAAGAAAGATTAAATAAGGAGTGCATGGTTTAGAAAAAAAAAAAATCTTATTTTTCTTCTTCCTTTTCTTCTTCTTTTCCTTCGTCGTCGTTGTCGTTGTCGTTGTTGTTGTTGTTGTTGTTGTTGTTGTTCTTCTTCTTCTTCTTCTTCTTCTTCTTCTTCTTCTTCTTCTTCTTCTTCTTCTTCTTCTTCTTCTTCTTCGTCGTCGTCGTCGTCGTCGTCCTTCTTCTTTTTCTTCTTCTTCTTCCTGTTCTTCTTCTTTTTCTTCTTCCTTCTTCTTCTTCGTCGTTGTCGTTCATCTTCGTCGTTCTTCTTCGTCCTTCTTTTTCGTCGTCGTCATCGTTATCATCACCATAGTTCTCGTCGACGTCTTCTTCGTCATCATCATCATCATAAGCATCGTCATCATCATCATCATCTTTATCATCATCAGACGCTCTTACTCTCTTTTAAAAGAAGACATCATATTCGTGATAGGGGGCGTCAAACGGATGTTGTGGTACAACGTCGAAAATAAGCATTTATTTGTTCCCCATCGTGTAATGGTAGAAATGCTGTTTTAAAACAAAACTGAACTTGTAATCTCTTCTATATGACATTAGTGATGCTTTGGAGAGGGAAACGGAAGTGTAGGGTCAGAGGGTGTTGGGGGGGGGGGAAGGGAGGGGGACTTTCTGATACACATCCACACGCGAAATTCCCAAATAAACTGCGCATTTTGTAAGCTTACTCACACGATGCAAATGAAAACTGTGCCGTCCTCCCATTTTTGTGCAGTTCTTGTCTCAACGACTTTCAACAACTGAATCTCTCTGTCTTCACTACGGAGGTCGGTCTCATAGTAGACAATGTCACACGCTAAAGCTAAGTTCCAATACTGTCAGTTTAGTCTTCATAGTATAGCCGACCTAGCTCCAGAAGTTCTGCAACATTTAATACTGCAAAATAAAATCTGCATACTGGACTCCGACTTCGCGACGCAAAAACAAAAACGCTATAATTTAGGCTTCCTGGTATTTTTCAATTTCCATACGATCGTCTGCTAGACTGGTAATTTTCTAATTTCCATGATTATGATCGTCTGCTAGACTGGGTATTTTCAGTTTCCATACGATCGTCTGCTAGAATAGTCATTTAAAATTTCCATTAGTTATGATCGTCTGCTACACTGGTCATATTCGTTTTCCTTTGTCGCCTGTTGCCACACTTATTTAGATTAATCGCACGCTGAACCCCTTGGTGACCCGAACTTAGAAGCAGACATTTTTTCGCTTCTTCTAGGATCGCCGGTCTCACAATAATGTATAGCTACATACTGAACCTGCGACACCAAAAGTTATCTCCCTTCGGTTGAGAGTATAAACCGAGGTCTAGTGTTTGAGTGCCGGCTACACAAATGCAGCCAACAAGCACTTCTCTCCCATCCCCGGTTGCTCAGAGTTGTGCTCAATGGTCTGAGGTGTCATACGATGTGAGGTGTCATACGATGTGAGGTGTCATATGATGCGCGTGTAGTGGGACGGTAGTGAGGTGGATAGACCTGTGCAGCCCTTGACCGAGAAAAGCGCTATGTTAAACCGCTAACATAAATTAAATACTACCTTTATTTATTTAAAAAACAACAACAAAATGCTTGTTTCTCTAGCCAAATCTTGCAACTGGATTTTCACGTTTAATAGTCTTAGGAACAGTCATATCAACACGACACTATCATGTTTGTTTTCCCCAGCAATTTTTTTTCTTGAATTAGATTTTTGTGACTTTGCGATGTCAATAAAACACAATAAACTAATAAGGCTACCAAGCCAGACCTTGCATTTCTAGTTCGCCTACGCGCTCAACCATGCAAATTATCACAGAGCAAACAACACAAGAAAGATATTAGTGTTTTCAATAAAAGGCTTTTCCCCTTCAAAATTAACGGTATCACGCTGCCGATGATTAGTGGATCGTCTATTAGGAGCAGAGGAAAATATTCCACAAAAGACAATCACTTTACCGTCAAACTGTCAAATTCGACCTGAAAATGTCAGTATCGGTAACAGAGAAAAAGATTAGCACTTTAATATCGAAGTAAATTTATAAGGCGGTGACATTGTCAATTTTGATGGGAGGAGGGGAGAGAGGAATCTTAATTAAGAACACTGAGTTAGGATATAATTCCTTATATAAGCACGATTTCCACTGTTCGATATTATCGAACCCTTTCCTACCTCACAGCACAGTCGTTACCCAAGTGTCTGAGGTTGTTTACACATAAAAGCTCACACGGCGAATGTCCAAGCTGACAGATTCTACAACTACAAATAGCTTTTGCTGCGCATTTAACTTCCCAAAATATCCTATTCCCCCCATGTTCGATCAATACTTTTTTTTCAGTTTTAAAAAAATGTTCAGATTGTAAACTTAATGTTTTGATATTAGAAAGATGCTCAATGGACACCTTCGCAGCTCAGGATTACAGCGGTCGCCTGGCACACTGATGATCCAGGTTCGAATTCCGCGATGGGCAAAGATAACAGTATGATTGCTTTGGTGGTTGAATGTTGACTTAGGTCCCTACCCACTGGAATGGTCAACCGGGACTGCCATATGGTAATTCTGAGACAATTATAAACTTCATTGTACATTCATAGAATTTATTTCCTGAGAAAATATTGTTACTATGGAGTTATGTGCAGAAATAATGTTGTTAAATCGAATATTATTAATACGAAATATATCTCCCCGGCCTGGGATTATAAATTGTGGCTCTTTCGTGTTAAAATATCTGGAGTCAGTTCGTCCAGAAGGAAAAAAAAAAGAAAGACATAATATTTTGAAGTATCAATCAACAACTTCGTGATTTGATTTAACCTTGTTTCCTTTATATCATTTAACCCTTCTCAAGTTTTTGATAGTTCTATATCAACAAGACATATTAGCTGGTAATATCATATTGCCAGATATTGCTAGTCTCCATTTCAACCAAAGATAAATTTCGTATCTATTGTAAACCACAGCGATCAGATGGATTACAGAACTGGGAATATATATACTAGACCAACTTTGCAACACGTTGTTTCATTAATGCTGAAAATATCCAACACGGTCTTCGTTCTTTGACTGAGAAAAATTAATCAACAATAAAACCGAACTAAAACATTCAGAATTTACAAAACGGCGTTTCGGGGTTTAATATTACAACCAATTAATTAACAGTCGTTCATGAACTTTCTGTCACCTTTCTCCATTAATGGAAATATCAAACCTGAAACTGAATCGTTTTTCTTGTTTGAAACTGAATCCGACTTCCGTTGACAATAATTTAGGTTTGTTGACAACGCACAGCTGTCCGTAGTGTTCTCTCAGGTCTCACATGTACGCACTATACCAAAGATGGAAGAAGCTCTTGATGAAATGTGTATGTTCATAATACACACACAATCACTGTTTGTTACAAAGACACTAAAACAAGAACAATGTTTTGGCTAGAGGAAACTGTCGTCTGCTGGCCGCTGGCTGTTCCATATGGAGTTGTCTTTCCTGACTAATCTTCTATCGTGTGTGTGCGCACAACAAATATCTCTTCCAAACTGTCGCCGATCTGTACAAGGAGAGATAGATGCAGTCCTTAGTTATCGATCGATGCTGTCAATGGAGTTTGTTGTTGGCTAGCACGCACGGACAGCATGGCGGCGATGAAAATAGTACCAGGGAATGATGGAAGAGAGATGGGGTTGGGGGGCAGGAGAGAGAGAGAGAGAGAGAGAGAGAGAGAGAGAGAGAGAGAGAGAGAGAGAGAGAGAGAGAGAGAGAGAAAGAGAGAGAGAGAGAGAGAGAGAGAGAGAGAGCATGGAAATGGGGAGTAAAAGGTGGACAAAGAAAGGATTAATAGAATCTTAGGAGTAAGAGTAAACAACTAAAGTAAATTTATCAGAGTAATTTTGTCCATGTATTAAATCAATGATTTTTTTAAAAACCAGTAATTATGTCTTGCGTTCTTGCTGTAGCCTAAGGCATGCTTGTATTTATTGTTAATAATAAGTTTAGCCATTTCTCCGTAAGAATAAACATTTATAGTATTTAAGTCATGTATTCTTCTGTATCAGTGTATGTTGAAATGATACTTCACTCTACTTCTGTTTTTAATGTTACTTTAGTACACAAGCATAACCATCTCTTTGTAGAAATGAACTTGAGTAAATTATGTCTCAATGTCTTTGGAACTGCAGCTTTATTGTATTGTTACTACTCTTGTGAATTGCTGTAAATGTTCTTTTCACTTCTTGCGGCCATCTATATATATAAATTGCTTAGCCGGAAGTCCTTCTTCGCTACTACTATAAAGTTTGTCCGGTATGGACGCTGATCTGGGCAGGTGCTGCACGCCGCGGATCGGCCTGCTGTGTGCTCAAAACCAGCCAAATCGTTATAGCCGACATTTCCTTACCGAACGTTTAACCGTTTCTGAGATAAATAAATAAACAAAATGTCCACAAACTGTAATAGCCTCATTCCGCGCGCTTCCATTAAAAATCAAATTGAGGTTTCAGCATGTTTTCCCATATAGACCAAAAAATTTATTGTTTTTGTATGAAGCATAGTTAGCTCAGTTGGTAACACTTTCGCCTATCGTTTAGGGCGACCCAAGTTCGAATCCGACGCGGGCCATATTTTTTTTTTATGTTTTTTTTTTCCCACTACAATATGGATATTTTTCTTTTTATATCAAATTTTCTTTTAAAACCTTGGTGTTTATGATTTCTATTTGTATTATTCTATATTCAATATTATTATTATTATTATTATTATTATTATTATTATTATTCCGGTCCTGATTTGGCTCGGAAGGGTCCGCTGGACCTAAAGCAACAATAAATCAATCAATCAAAATTATTATTATTATTATTATTATTATTATTATTATTATTATTATTATTATTATTATTACCAAGGATCGGGATGGGGTGGTACGTTATTATTATTATTATTATTTTTATTATTATTATTATTATTTATAAACTAATAATAATAATAATTATTATTATTATAATTATAATATCTTATATCAAATTTTATTTTAAAACCTTGGTGTTTTTTATGATTTCTATTATTATTATTATTATTATTATTATTATTATTATTATTATTATTATTATTATTATTATTATTATTATTATCAAGGATCGGGATGAGGTGGTACGTATAGGTAAAAGGGGGCTACGGGTAGGTTTAAAGGGGCATGGGTAGGCATAACGGGGATACGGGTATATATAAGGGGGTATGGTGATGGTCGATTCCTTTCATCCATACCTGCGAAACGATCAACGGGGAAGTATCAAGGAGGGTACAGGTAGGTTACAAGGGGGGTACGAAAGGTATCAAGGGGTTATGGGGAGGTATCAAGTGGGTTCGGGGAGGTATCAAGGGGGTATGATGAGGCATCATGGGGGGGGGACGGGGAGATATCAGAGGGGGGGGGGGGGTATGGTGAGGTATCAAGGGGGATATGGGGAGGTATCATCGTCCAAATGAAACTCGCAGACAACAGTTGTCTCTCTGTCTACATTTTAAACAGCAACCTGTGTACCCTGGCTTGCCAGGGTACAAAAACCACTAGTATTATATAATATCGTTTCCTATCCTATCATATCCTATCCCGTAACTCGGAGGTCGTAGGGGCACCGCAGATGATCGTTTAACCAGCGTACTCCATCTTTCCCTGTCCTCAGCAACCCTGATTGTTTCGCTCAGTGTCAAACCAGTCCATTCTCGAATGTTGTCCTCCCACCTCTTTTTCGGTCTCCCTCTTCTTCTACCTCCTTGCACTGTGCCTTGCAGGATGGTCTTTGCAAGGCCTGATGATCTGTGACGTGGCCATACCATCGGAGTTTCCGTTTTTTCACCTCTGTGAGCATGTCATCGTGTTGTCCAATGGCTTGTGTGATGGTCTGTCGGACTTCGTCGTTGGACATTGTATATTATTTCTTGATCCAATTGTAAAGTGTGTATTATTGTATTTTGTTTGTGTGTATGTTTTGTGTTGTTTTGTTGTTTTTCCTTCATTGTGATTGCCTTTTGGGGTAGGATTGATGACTAAATCAATGCCGTTCGTCTTTCCATCCATCTACATTTCTATGTATACTTCACTTCCACTAAGCCCTCTTCTTTGGCTAAAAAGCTCACCCCCCCCCACCCCTCCCACCCCCCAACCCCCCACCTCGCCCCTCCTTTCCTGGGCATATAGCCTTTTGCTTATATGTGTAATGTTTTATTACGTGTTCAGAAATAAAAGGACAAAGTTCAATAAACAAAAATATCTCGGGTAGAAGCGTTGGTGATAATGGTTAGAGGTTTTACAAAAAAAAAAGGATCAGGAGAATAGATACGGATGGAAGGAAACACGACGGCATTACTTACGGATAGTACTTTTTGTATTTCTGTGAAATAGTAAGGAATTAGAACGAGCCAAATGGCTCTCGGACGATAGTTCTGTCGGTCCGTTGCACGTCAAATCTCAACAACCACTGATAGGATTTTGACCAACCTTCATAGAAAGATGAACTGGGTTTAGTGGCCAGAATCTAGTAATATAATAGTTCCCTATCTCAAAGGTCACGGTCGCTGGAGTTAATTTTTAACTAAACAAGATTTGCCCAATATCTTCTTCTTTAAAAAAAAAAAAAAAAAAAAAAAGGCTGATTCGATGTTGGTGATTGATATACACGTACTTCAACTCATAGCCAATCATTCAGTGACAGTCCGTTTGTCTGTCAGTCAGTCAGTCAGTTATTTCGAATGTATTCTTGCTTTAAGTTTTGGTTTTGTTTAGCTTTATATTCGCCTAGTACATCTGTTGTTGCCTGTGTAATAATTATTATCTCTTCGGTGGCCATTTTCTGCAGTAATAATATAGTCTCGTTCTTTTGGGATATATACAATGTTGAATGCTGCTCCCCTTTCTTGGTTGTCATGGGAACGAATGGTGATATGCTAACGGCAATATTCTGGACGTGCTGCCTTCAACATCCATCTCACACCGTAATAGCTGCAGCTCGTCATCATTGGAGTAGTGTTTCAAGATAACCTGTATTTTGATAACAGGCTGATCGGTTATGATTATAAATTAATGCAGCTGTGTGTGTATGTGTGTGTGTGTGTGTGCGCGCTCGTGTGCGTGTGTGTGCGTGTGTGTGCGTGCGTGTGTGTGAGTGTGTGTGTGTGTGTGTTGGTGGCGATGTAGATACGCCGTTATTGTTACACACTCTTTACACTCGACCTACGTTCTATTGACGGCACTGTAGGGCTAGTGTTAGGTTTAGGGTTAGGTTAAGGAATAGAGTTAGTGTTTTGGGTTAGGGTTAGCATAAAAAAATGGATGTATATTTTTTAAATGTCAAAACAACGTATGTTAGAGATGGATGTGGTTGTATGTGAGTGTTCCAGCTCAAGAGTTGCTCAAGGCGTCGGCCAATAAAAGAATCTTCTGTGATTATACTATCGAGTGTAAAATTGTGAAGAAACAACAACAACAACAACTCACGCTCGCTTTAAGTCACAATCCAATTTCCTGCTGAAGTCAAACAAATGACAATCATGTGAACAATTCTCGCTGGTGATTAATTGACTATCTGAGTAGTTCCTAATTCCCTTGTCATTCAAATACCTAAATTACGTCTGTTGGCTGTCGGATGACGACAGAGAAAATTAAACTTGATTGCCCCCCTCCTCCCTCCCCCTCTCTCTTTTTCTGTCTCTCTCTCTGTCTCTGTCTGTCTGTCTGTCTCTCTCTGTCTCTCTGTCTCTCTCTCTCTCTCTCTCTCTCTCTCTCTCTCTCTCTCTCTCTCTCTCTCTCAAACTCTCTGTCTCTGTTTCTCTCTTTCTTTCAGTGAGCGTGTATGTGGATTGGTGGATGCGTCTGTGTGCGGACATGTTTATGAGTGTCAGTCTATGTGTGTGTGTGTGTGTGTGTGTGTGTGAGAGAGAGAGAGAGAGTGGCCTTTCATTAGATGGATTTTTCACGACGATGATTTTAATGACGACACTGCTAATAATGATGAATTACGTGGCGACAACGACAACAACAGCAACGACATGACGAAGGCAAAGATATGACGACGACGATAACGACAAAGATGACACTGATGAGGAGGAGGAGGAAAAGAAGGAGGATAATGATGGTGACGACGACGACACCTACCTCATCGAGGTCCCTGAGGTTGAGCCAGACTTTGATGGGCATGTTAAGGTCCACGTCGCCCACCCTCAGCTCTGTCTCCCCGATCACCTTCTGCCTGGCGTACTTGTCCACCCCGTACACCTGCACCCACATACATCTTCATCACAATACTATCTAGTACGCCTGCACCCACACACATCTCTATCACAAGCACCCGAGCATGGCGTCGCTCTTTCATGATTTGTTACCAGACACGCAAGAACTGCCGAGCCTTAGTGGCATCCAGATTATTGGTGTAAATTGATTCCGATCTATGAACCACCTCGTCTGTTCCGCTCAGACACTGCTCCACCGCCCTACATCTTAACACACCAAAACAAAAAGGTGAGTTGCCAGTACTCTGGAACTCGTTGCCAGAGACTTTGACGACTGCAGGTGACATCAGAGAACAGATTTACATTCTACCACTGTAAGGATTACAATACAATTTGTTTAATGCAAAGGCAGTGCTGTTTACAAAGTGTTATCAGCAATTTTTAATAGGGTTTACTTTTCAACCATCCTGTACTTTTAGTTTTTTTTTAAATTCGTATAAAGGGCAGTAACTGTCATATATGGTACCTGCAGTGAAAGTGTGCGTTTGTAGAGTTGCTCTGGTTCCACAGCGAAGAGAAATCTCTCTTTGAACACTGGGTCTGTGGTGTTCTTGATGGTCTGTAACAAACATCACACAAGCCATTGGACAACACGATGACACGCTCACAGTGGTGAAGAAACGGAAACTCCGATGGTGTGGCCACATCACTAGAGCATCAAGCCTCGCAAAGACCATCCTGCAAGGCACGTTGCAAGAAGGCAGAAGAAGAGGGAAACCGAAAAAGAGGTGGGAGGACAACATTCGAGAATGGACTGGCTAGACACTCAGTGAAACCATGAGGGTCGCTAAGGACAGAGAAAGATGGAGTACGCCGGTGAAACGATCATCTGTGGTGCCCCAACGACCTCAGAGTTACGGGATATGATAGGATAGGAACGATCGCGATCAACAGCCAGGAACAGCGCAACACGCGTTTAGCAAATAATAGACCTCAGCGACCTTGGCATTAGAGAAAGTGCAAACGAAAAAGGAGTCAAGATGGCGGTGCGTATCTTATCTCCCTCCCTGGTTTGCATTTGACTAGTCCTTAACTGAAACAGGTACCCATTCTTACAGCTGGGTGAACTGTGTGTGTTGTGCGCTTATTTCGTTTGTTGTTGTTGTTGTGGTTGTTTTTTGTGGTCGTTTGGCGGCTGCATCCCAAGCATGGTTAGCCGTCCAATACGTCTATTAACCCCTTCCAACGTGGAAAGACGTAGCTAGCGTTTGTCCACTGCGCTACCTGTCTCCCTCAGTTCATTTTAAGAAAAAGCACGTGATAGCATCCCGTCTTCTTCTTCTTCTTCTTCATCTTCTTCTTCTTCTTCTTCTTCTTCTTCTTCTTCTTCTTCTTCTTCTTATTATTATTATTATTATTATTATTATTATTATTATTATTATTATTATTATTATTATTATTATTTTTATTATTATTATTACATGTATTATTATTATTATTATTATTATTATTATTATTATTATTATTATTATTATTATTATTAAATGTATTATTATTATTATTATTATTATTATTATTATTATTATTATTATTATTAAATGTATTATTATTATTATTATTATTATTATTATTATTATTATTAAGTGTAGTAGTAGTAGTAGTAGTAGTAGTAGTAGTATTAAATGTAATATTATTACATGTATTATTATTATTATTATTATTATTATTATTATTATTATTATTATTTATATCATTATTATTATTATTATTATTATTATTATTATTATTATTATTATTATTATTACATGTATTATAATTATTATTACATGTATTATAATTATTATTACATGTATTATTATTATTATTGTTATGATGATGATGATTATTATTATTATTACATGTATTATTATTATTATTATTATTATTATTATTATTATTATCTTGTAGTAGTAGTAGTAGTAGTAGTAGTAGTAGTAGTAGTTAGTGAAAAGAAAGTCATCGTTAATTAAGAGTAAATATTTTACAACAGCCGTTACAACAAAATGGCAATAACAAAGAAGAAGAAGAGGAAGAAGGATGAATAAATGAACATTGAAATTAACATTAAATAATAAATAATTTTTTCTAAAAATAAACTAAATAAATAAATACGTACATAAATAAGTACATAACATTTCTTTTAATATGTAAACGTAAAGATATTAAAAACACAAGACGTGACCTTTCTGTTTTCAAAATTTAATTTCTCAAAGTTATTTCGTCCTAATGATTATAAGCCAGGAGTTTTTGGTGTAAGATCTTTGATAATGATTTAAAGTCAACATCTACCGCACGTCCTAATGATTATAAGCCAGGAGTTTTTGGTGTAAGATCTTCGATAATGATTTAAAGTCAACATCTACCGCACGTCCTAATGATTATAAGCCAGGAGTTTTTGGTGTAAGATCTTCGATAATGATTTAAAGTCAACATCTACCGCACGTCCTAATGATAATAAGCCAGGAGTTTTTGGTGTAAGATCTTCGATAATGATTTAAAGTCAAAATCTACCGCCCGTCCTAATGATTATAAGCCAGGAGTTTTTGGTGTAAGATCTTCGATAATGATTTAAAGTCAAAATCTACCGCCCGTCCTAATGATTATAAGCCAGGAGTTTTTGGTGTAAGATCTTCGATAATGATTTAAAGTCAAAATCTACCGCCCGTCCTAATGATTATAAGCCGGGAGTTTTTGGTGTAAGATCTTCGATAATGATTTAAAGTCAATGTCTACCGCACGCTATTGTGTGAATTGTAATAACGGTAACTTGAAACAAAACCCTTTGGAAATTGTGTCCAACAATAACTACACTACATTTAACATTTAATACTGTGTTGTATGAAATAAAAGGACAAATTCCAACGGTCACGTGGGCAAGAGAAGAGAGCGAGCGGGAGATCTGGACTTGGAGATGGAGCGTGAGAGAGAGAGAGAGAGAGAGAGAGAGAGAGAGAGAGAGAGAGAGAGAGAGAGAGAGAGAAAGAGAGAAAGTGAGAGAGAGAGAAAGTGAGAGAGAGAGAGAAAATGAGAGAGAGAGAAAATGAGAGAGAGAGAGAGAGAGAGAGAAAATGAGAGAGAGAGAGAAAATGAGAGAGAGAGAGAGACAAAGTGAGAGAGATAGAGAGAAAATGAGAGAGAGAAAGAGAGAGAGAAAGTGAAACAGAGAGAGAAAATGAAAAAGAGAGAGAGAAAATGAGAGAGAGAGAAAATGAGAGATAGAGAAAGTGAGAGAGAGAGAAAGAGAGAGAGAGAGAAAATGAGAGAGAGAAAGACAGAGAGAGAAAGTGAGAGAGAGAGAGAGAGAGAAAGTGAGAGAGAGAGAGAGAAAGTGAGAGAGAGAAAAAGTGAGAAAGAATGGCTACTCCTCACCTACAAACACATTATTTTTATTTGTTAAATTTAACTTGTAGGGGATTGATAGATAAGTAGCCTACAATTACCATAGAAAGAAATATTACAATTTCAAAATATAAATGAAATTCTACCCTGTGCACATTCTGCTGAATTTGCATAATATTTGCATCCAATTGTGAATATTTCTCCGAGGAGCTTCTGGAAGTTTATAGCTTAGAATGATAAAAGGAAACAATTCCATACATGCTCTATACCTTGCCTTCTAGATTTTTCCTCAGGGACAGCTTGCTAAATTCTGAATGATTGGTTCGATGGATGCAATGATAATAGTGGAAATATTTATATTTATGTTTGTTCTTTTAAAAAGTAATATTTCAATTTTCATGATGATAGTACTGATGATGATATTGATGATGATCACGATGAATATTCTGCTAATGTTGACGACAATAATGACAACAACGATGATGACGACAACGACGACGACGATGTTATTGAACACGATGATAATAATGGTGATGGTGATAATGTTGCTGCTGCTGATGATTGATAATAATCACGACGCAAATGGTGATGAAAACAGTACGTTAGCATCATACCTTGGTTTGGAACTTGTCGTCCGTGTTGGGGAGAAGCTGACCTTTGATGAAAGAGTCCAGAGTTCCGCTGTAAGCGTTTGGCGGCAGATCCCGACATTGAAATATACTGACCACCAACTCCGATACCTCTCTGCACAAGAAACAGCCCAAAACATAATTTGTCATTGATTATTTGAAATATATAGGACTACATGAAAGGGTAGTTGGACGAAATTATCCCACTATATTAAAGGTTAAAAGGAGATGATCCGGAAACTGGAATAAATATAATTATTTTGGTCACTGGCTGACTGAACAAACAATGAAGTTTAACGACTACATTCACTATTGGCGAAATGGCAGAGGGGAGATAATCATCACAGGGAAGGGGTGGGAAGGGGTGAATGGGGACCTTAAATATTATTATTATGGAAAGTGAAAAATGACCAACTTTACTTTGTCTACCACGGGATTGGAACCAGGTCATCGCTATGGCTATCCTATCCTATCCCATAACTCGGAGGTCGTAGGGGCACCACAGATGATCGTTTAACCAGCGTACTCCATCTTTCCCTGTCCTCAGCAACCCTGATTGCTTCGCTCAGTGTCAAACCAGTCCATTCTCGAATGTTGTCAGCATGGTCAGCATGGGGGGAGGAGCAATCTCCGGCCTTCGTTTTGCGGATGGCGTTGATGGGTTGGCTGGAGAAGAACAAGAGCTTGGACAGCTGGAGCAGAGGCTTGGCGCCACCTCCAGAGCCTATGGAGTGGAAGTAGGTGCAGAGAGGACCAAAGTGATGACCAACAACACCGGTGGCATCGGCATGGACATCGGGGTCCAAGGCCAATCCCTCGGCACAGTGCATGGCTTCAAATGTTTGGGAGCCATTGTGTCAGACAATGGGTCCCGACGGGAAGTCCTCTCCGGGATCGCACAGACAGCTCCAAGGTGGGGCTGCTGCGCTCCCTTGTCATCTCCATCTTCCTATGTGCTTGCGAGGCGTGGACCATCGCAGCAGATCTCCGGCGAAGAATGCAGTGCATGGAGATGAGGTGCAACAGAAGACTTTTGGGCATTTCCTATGCCCAGCACATCACCAACGACGAAGTCCGACAGACCATCACACAAGCCATTGGACAACGCGATGACCTGCTGACAGTGGTGAAAAAACGTAAACTCCGATGGTATGGCCACGTCACCAGATCATCAGGTCTTGAAAAGACCATCCTGCATGGCACAGTGCAAGGAGGTAGAGGAGGAGGGAGACCAAAAAGAAGGTGGGAGGACAACATTCGTTATGGCTAAGCGAACGCTTTACCAATGAGCTGTTGCGACGAGGCCGAAAGAACGAATAAAATGAAAATGGGTGGTGAGTGGTACTCACTTGTCGTATTCTAGTGACAGCTCCACTTGACCAATGCGCGGCATGTCCGGCTGCAGGTCCAGGACGGACGAGTCCGAGGCCACACTGTCACATGATTCAGCCCGTCGTATTCCTTGACCAAGTTCCAAGTCCGATGCTGCAATAAAAAAACAACAACAAACAAATAAATAATTAATGTAAAAAATACATAAATAAATAAACGAAGAAAGAAAGAAAGAACAAAAGAAAGAAATAACTATCAATGCGTTTGGCAGCATCATATTTCAAGAATTTTTAAACGCACAGATATGATAGCACATATTATTGTCAAGCAAATAAACCAACAAAAACACACTAAAACAGTTGCTTGAAAGACTTGGAGAAAAGCTCTGCTTGGATGTTTGATTGCGTGTGTGTTTTAGTGTCATTTCAGATCAGTCGCGTTTCGAAAACAAAAGATTAAACTCTTTCCGAATGTCCCTGTCTTTCCTTCTCTCTTTCCTCCCTCCTTCTTCTTCTTCTTCTCTCTCTCTCTCTCTCTCTCTCTCTCTCTTTCTCTCTCTCTCTCTCTCTCTCTCTCTCTCTCTCTCTCTCTCTCTCTCTCTCTCTCTCTCTCTCTCTCTCCGCCTCTTTCTCTTTTCCCCGCCTCTCTCTTTTTCCCTCCCTCTCTCTGCTTCTCTCTCACACTCTCTCTGTCATACACATACTCTCTCTTTCCCTCCCTCTCTTTCACTATTTCTCTCTGTCCTTTTCTCTCTCTCTCTCTCTCTCTCTCTCTCTCTCTCTCTCTCCTCTCCTCTCTCTCTCTCTCTCTCTCTCTCTCGGTCTTTCTCTCAGTTTATTTATTTCTCCTCTCTCTCTCTCTCTCTCTCTCTCTCTCTCTCTCTCTCTCTCTCTCACACACACACACACACACAAACTCGTTCGCTCCCTCCCTCCCTCTCTGTCACTCTTTCTCTCTCTGTCCCTCTCTCTGTGCGTCTCTTCGTCTCTCACTCTGTCTCAAAGTCATTCTCTCTCCTCTCAAAGATACGCTCTCTCCTCTCACAGATCCTCTATCTCTCTTTCTGTCTCTCACTCCCAGACACACACACGCACACACTTTCTCTCTCTCCCTCCTTCCTTCTCGACGCTCTTTCTTTCTGTCAATCTCTCTGTTTTTTTCTTTCTCTCCCTCCCTCCTACATTTCTCTCATTCTCTCCCTCTTCCTCCTTTCTCTACCCTTCTCCATCCACCCCCCCCCCTTCAATCCTATCATCACGTTCCATTCGTCCCCGTGGCCATTGTTAGGAGAGTGCTCACTTTATTGATCAGCTCACATTCGGAACACTCAGGACGTCATTATCAACCCGCACTTTTCTTGCCTTCCGTTTTTTGTTTGTCCATCTGTCTCCATGTACCTGTCTGTTTGTCTGTTATGCTGTCTGTCTGTTTCTCTTTCTCACTCATTCTTCGCTTAGAATTGTTCCCCGAGTTCACAATTATTGTTCTGTGCACTTGCATTTCCATTTGAGAATAAATTTCTAAGACTGTATTTTAGAATGCATCCTCATTCTTTTATCTCTGATGTCATAGGAAGTTATTATTAAACCACGTTTTTCTCTTCTTCCTTTCGAGTGCGTCCATCTGCCTGTCAGTCTGTCTGCGTTTCAGTTTGTCTGCCTGTCGGTCTGGCTGATTTTGTCTGGCTGTCTTCTTCTTCAGTCTCTGTCTGTCGGTCGGTCGTATGACGTCATTGTTAGATGTTTTCTCGAAGTCCGTCCTCCTTTCCTGATATTCATCTTCATCTGTCTGCAGCCTGTTTTTCCCCGTCTGTGTGTCATTCTGTCTGTGTTTCTTTCTATCTGTCTGTCTCAAACATTCTTTCCATCTACTTGTCCTTCATCGGTTCCTCTCTCTTTCCTATGTGAAGATGGTACGTACGTTATTAATATTGACCAAACCAGATTGCAGGATCTGAACAATACGATTCTGATCGCCTGATTCTCTCTCTGTGTCCCTGTCTGTCTGTCTGTCTCTCTGTCTGTCTCTGTCTTTTTCTCTGTCCCTGTCTGTCTGTCTCTGTCTCCCTCTCTCCCCCCCTCTCTCTCTCTCTCTCTCTCTCTCTCTCTCTCTCTCTCTCTTCCGCCCAAATTTAGTTCTTAATTACTTTCTTAATTTCTTTTAACTTTCCACTTGCCTTAATACATTTTTCTTCGTTTATCAGTACAACTTATGTTAAGATGACAAATTAATTTTCAAAAATTGATACAATAACGACTTCTTCTGTCCCTCATTCTTTATTACTTAATGCAGTAACACAATAATACAGGATAGTGCCACGTGATTTTTCTTCAATCGAACTCAAAGCGCGGCGATCTGAAAAGATCGCTTTAGGAGTCTTACAGAAGCGGGAATAGAAATCAATGTTTATGTTTAAAAATGAAAGATTGACTGCATTCCAGGGGGGGGGGGACGGAGGGAACAGGAGTACCCGGGGAAAACTCTCGGTGTCCTTAAAAGTCTCGTACGTAAGTTCCTCCCATGCGGGGTTTGAACCCTCAACCTTCGGCAATAGAAACCAGCTCTCTGTCCACTGAGCTACGGGGCCCCTTCTATCTTCCTCCCCCTCCCTCTCTCTCTCCCCTTCCCTCGCTCTCTCTTAAGCCTCTCCCCCCCCCTCCTCCCTCTCTTTCTCACGTCTCCAGCGATAATGCTATTGATCGATGCGAAGGGTTGCCCCTGGAGACATCATTATCGCCATGTCCTTCCAGCATTTATCTCCCATCATCACCATAATAATAATGTCTCTTCGTGGACACTGCTTTCCTGCCACTCGGCTTCGTTGAGACTCGCCGTACGCCTCGGCTAGGGTCAACTAAGCAGTATCCCTCCCAGAGCTGTTCTACGACGGCCTACTAGCGACAAAACTTGATAAGTACAAATATTGTGAGATAATTACGAATATCATGAAATAATTACAAATATCATGAGATAGTTACAATTATCAAGGGATAATTACAATTATCATTGAAAATTTATAAATATTTTCGTGATCATGTTTAATTTTCAGTTTTGGCTCTAGCAATCCGTCCTGGAAATGCACCAAACTAAAAATCATAATTATTGCATAATATTTACAAATTTTACTTCATAATTACAATTTTTATGTGACCATGCTTAATTCTCAATAAGGCGGCTTACTAGCGCCAAAACGTGCATTTACAGGTATCAGTGATAATAGTAAAAGTTCCTCCATGGAAATTACGTAACCCAAAGATTGACTGGCAATTGTCCGCTTTCCTCAAAAACAATACATCTGAAACTGTCTATAATCAACTTTATTTAGAACAGTGTGCTTTATACCCAAGATATGAAAAACCTTTTACAAACGGGTCAAAGAAACGAGACTCAGTTGCTGCTGAGACACCTAGACCAGCTTTTACAACAGCGTCTACCTGATTTGTTCTGTTTATACAGCTGAGCTCAAGGCAATTCATCTATCTCTGAAACAGGTTTATCAATCCAAAAGAACGTCCTTTTTAATCATGTCTGATTCACTGTCAGCACTTCAGGCTCTTTCCACGAGAAAGATATCACACCCTTTTCTGGCAAAGATCCATGACCTCCACACACAATTTGCTTCTGAGGGTAAAAAGATAGTTCTTATGTGGGTACCCGGTCACATGGGCATCCGCGGCAATATTGCAGTGGACAAAGCGGCTAACGAAGCTCTGCATCTCGATTTCCCTTCAGAGATTTTCCAGTTTGTTCCTTACTCTGATCTGCGTTGTACGACAGGATCTTATTGTAAACGGCTGTGGCAGACTGACTGGTCTAACCATAATTAACAACAAAGTATTTCAAATTCTTCCCGATTTGTCAGCTTCTTTGCCTAACTTTGCATCCACTCGCAAAGAAGAAACAGTTTTGTCTCGCCTTCATATTGGGTATACTTATGTCACCCACAGTTTCCTTTTAAAAGGAGAAGAACCACCATGGTGCTTTGCCTGTGATAAGTCCTTTTCCGTTCGCCATTTCAAGTCTGAATGTGTTGATCTTCTTGATAAAAGAGAAATATATTTTGGTTCAATACCTTTCAAAGAGATTTTTAAAGTATGGTCAACACCCGTTTCAATTTTTACATGACGTTGGTTTGTTTTATCGCATATAAATCATGTCGCCTTGTTTTGTGTTGTTGGTTGGATTTTTTTTTTGAAAGAATGATTTCAGTGATTTGATTGAAGAAATAGAACGTACATCAGATTTAAAGAAGATTTTTCAAAAGGTTGCGTGTGAACGTTTGTTTAAATATTTAAGAGTAGCAGGCTTGTTTTTTTAAGATTTGAACTTTTAGGATAACGTTTCTCTGGTCCTGATTTGGCTCGGAAGAGTCCGCTGGACCTAAAGCAACAACCAAGTAATGTAATGTAACACGTGTTCTGTGTAATTCAAGTTATGACGGCCTACTAGCGCCAAAATCCGATAATTACAAATATCATGCCATAATTACAAATACCAACGACATAATTACAATTAACACGTACAAATTGTAATTATCAAGTTAAAAAACTTTAAAATTTTCGGCTTTGACTCATTTTCAGACGGATTGCTAGAGCCAAAAACAACATTAAACATGATCACGCGAAAATATTTATAATTTTTTAAATGATAATTGTAATTATCCCTTGATAATGGTAATTTTTCTATGATATTTGTTATTATCTCATGACATTTGTAAATGCCAGATTTTGGCGCTAGGGAGGCGAGGGAAATACTGATAATTATTAATTAACACTTTGGATTACCGGTACCCAGAACACGTGTTAATTTCAATTATCTCGTGATAATGGTAACTCGGTTTTGGCGCTAGTAGTAGGCCGTCATATGTTCAGTCTGCAGTCTTAAGTTGGGAGATGGTAGGAGAGCGGGTGGAGGAGGGGGGACCGGAAGGTGGTGGGGACAGGGGGGCTCGATTGTGCAGCGGTAGATATGGATCCTCGATCGTGCAGCGGTAGATATGGATCCTCGATCGTG